>JANAVB010042420.1:833690-1339267 GCA_029216955.1 Iris pallida | reverse complement strand
AATTGGTGTTCTCTTCCGGTAGGCACGACTCTGGAGGCTACTCCTGAATGCTGGCTTGATCTCCAGTTGCTGCTGGTCCACTGGAGGTGCTCCGCCTTGCTGATCGGCAGGTCCAGGAACAATACCGCTGAAGAAGACGACATAGGAACAATAATGAAGGACCAGGATATTCAACGATACAAGCATGTGATCAGTCAAGATTCTCAAGAATTTGAAGATACGGGCAGAGATCAAGGACGAATACTGATTGAGACATCTATTCGGTAAACCCTCACATATCTTGATTTACAAGACCTGCATGGGCCACCACTTAAACCATGTAACGCCCAGAACCAGAATACTGAGAGCGGGGCGTCAGCCAGCTACGTATATTGAAGTACAACCCACCTCGCTATACACGTCACGCTGTCTAGATACATGAGGGTTTTAACTACAAGCCACAGTCTCCTATGGTTAAGAATAAGCCTATTGTCTCATCTCAAACAATGTAATAACAGTTACAAGATGTCAGAACACCAAATATACAATAGTAAGGTGTCCCATACATTACATATTCGGATGATCATGAAGCTAGTCGTACAAATGTCAGGACTAGCAGAGTTTTCAGTCATACATGATCAATCCTAGGATTTGTCAATCATGTTACAAGCCCGTAGGCAGACAATAAAGGTACAATCGAGCTAACACGTGCTCTCCGGCTAAACGCCTCAAAAGAATAATTTTACAATAAGTGGAAGGATAAAGAAACCTACTCGTTGCCAGGGTTACGCCTGGTGGTCACCATCTGGCTGGAAAGTAGTAGATCCTCTGGCTGCTCCAAATCTGGCCATACAAAACCAGCTGCGTCAGACGCCAGAAAGAGCAAGTGCCACAAAGGGCTTCACTTAGGAACTAAAACCAGCATATCACAATAGAATATTAAAGATAATAATTAAAGAACTGATAATAATAGAGATAACAACAGTAAACTAAGTACAGAAAACCATTCAAGTAGCCAGGTCGCAACCCTTAAACCAAACAAGAATCAGGTTACGGCCCTTCACCTGAATAGAAATCCGTCTTAATACTATTGGTACAGTGAAGACATTAACGAAAAGAGACACATAACTGCTCCGGGAGCCAGGTTACAACCTTAAACCAAACAAGGACCGGGTTGTAACCCTTCGCCTGAACAGAACTGGACCCCTGATCTTTATTGTTAAGCCAGTCTAAATAATCATGGTATTAAGGTAAGGTAAAACATGACGAACATGGCATGGGGTTGAAATAGACATAAACGAAGAGAGGACACAGAACTGCTCCGAAGCCAGGTTACAACCCTTAAACCAAACAAGGATCGGGGTTGTAACCCATCGCCTGAACAGAACTGGACCCCCGATCGTTATCGTTAAGGCAAGCATCAATAATCATGTCATGTCACAATCTTGCACAGATTAGGATAAGACTAAGCTGGAATAATTCCATCCATCAATCACGGCCAATCAAGTACGGCTTGATACTTTAACTAACTAGGTTATCACATGCCTATTACTAGCAAAATACAATGAGATTATCCCAACAGCCACAAGCCCTGCAGACCATCCGGTTATCCAGGTCGAATGTCCGTTTATGAAGAATGCAACACGTGACTGTGTGCTGAAAATGTGCCCTACTCGTCGTAGGCTACAGTCCA
The DNA here is from genome assembly GCA_029216955.1 of Iris pallida. Taxonomy (NCBI): domain Eukaryota; kingdom Viridiplantae; phylum Streptophyta; class Magnoliopsida; order Asparagales; family Iridaceae; genus Iris; species Iris pallida. The sequence continues at coordinate 1,337,595 of JANAVB010042420.1, read as the reverse complement.
CTGAATGCGCTCAGATAACGGGATTGCCTGTAGCTGGGAATCTCTTCATGTCTACTGAATTTATTCTAGTTTATTAGCCTTAGTCAATTACTGTAAGTATCCCCTGACCGTGGTACTCAGGGATCCCTATCCTAGACATGATGCAAGACAGTACTGATTTAATTGTACAAACGTAATCGCTCGCCCACGGGGTCTAGGTCATTCATACTTGTCATGTCAGGCCAGCTATCGTAACAGCATGTCGGGATATATCATGTCAAGTTTTCTTATCGGAGTGCGCCACGACGGGCCATAATCAGGTTCATGAACATAGTGCAAGGTTCACATAATACAATCCTTCACAGAGTGTTAGGAAACATGAGCAAATATAACATACAGTATATATATGTATATATATATATATATATATATATATATATATAATAAAAGAGGACTATGAAAGGAGCCATGCGCTAAGGATGCGGGTCTCACGCGGCAGGGATACTTGGATTCGTGGAGCAGCAAGGGGGCGCGCTCATGCGGCTGAAAAAGTGCGTGCTTATGCGGCTGCGGAAGGATGCGCGCTTATGCGGCTCAGGAAGGATGCGCGCTTATGCGGCTGCGGCAAGCAGGGCCTTATGCGCTGGGTCGAGCAGTCTCATACGGCTTCAGAGGGATGCGCGCTCATGCGGCTGGGTTCAAGTGCGCTTATGCGGCTGCGGAACATCAGTGCTTATGCGGCTGCGGAATGTCGAGCTTAGCTGCTGCGGAAACATCAGTGCTTATGCGGCTACGGAAATGCCGAGCTTATGCGGCCGAGTGAGCTATGGAATTCATGCGGCTAACAGGCAAGGAGTTCATGCGGCTGGAATGCTGCCCATGGCCTATGCGGCTAGGATGCTTGCCGCATAAAGACTCATGCGTCAAGTATCGCCATGCGGCCAGGACAGCTATGCTGCACTATTATTCTTTTTTCCTGATCCGGAAGAAGAACACCATGAGTCCAAGCTTCCAAGCTCCATAAACCTTCATCCGGACCCAAATCCGAACTTCCATAGTCAAAATGGGTAGAACGAAGTCTCTACAACATGGAACCATCAAAACTAGAAATACAATGTTAAGTAGATCAAAACCCAAGAAATCCGAAAACTATAACTAGATCTAGAAGAATTTAGCCATAGAATTGAAAATGCCAAGCACTAAAGAGTGTTAGAATCTCAAGAGAATAACATGGAACAATAAAAACGAGTTCCTCCATGAAGCAGATGCACTTGCCTAACCCCTCTCTCTCTCTCTCTCTCTCTCTCCTCTCCTCATCCTCTCTCTCTCTCTCGTCCTCTCTCTCTGTAGGTGAAGAAGTAATGGTGGAGAAGAAGAAGATTAATGAGAAAGAGAAAGGAGTGGGGTTAATAAATGGAGATGTTGGTGGTAGGTAAGGGTTCTCCCCCTTGGTTCATGATGAACCAAGGCAACCTAAGCCTAGCCGAACCAACCCAAAATAAACCAAGCCATGAAATGCTAAGATAGGCCAAGCAAGGAATCATATAATATAATATAAATACGTACACGTATTCTAAATACGTAATACGAACCACAGGCATTACAGACAGTCCTTCACTTGGTGGTGGCAGATCCACAAACTAGGCAGTGTCCTAGCCTCTTCCTGCAGATGTTCGTCTGATGCCCTTGCCTCTTGCAGAAATCGCAGACAGGAATCTGCTTCTGAGGCGCTCTGTCATTGGTCCTTGCCTGATGGTGCTGCTGCTGGTGGTGAGAAGGCCTGTTGTTATTGTTGTGGTTGGGCCTTTTATGGTTACTCTGGAAGTTGCTAGTTCCAGGATACTCCCTCTTTGAACGAGCATGCTGACTCTTCTCTATATCCTGAGCTCGTATTAGGATCCTCTCGTATGTCTTGGCACCGCCTGCGATCACAGGAGTGCAAATTTCTTCCCTCAGTCCATACATGAATCTTTCAGCATGATCAGCGGGTCGGCAACCAAGTTTTTTGTAAAGCGACTAAGTTGACCAAACTCTGCTGTATATTCTCCAACTTTTATGTTCCCTTGTTTCAGATTCTGGAACTGTCTTTCCATCTCCCGCAACTCTGATGTTGGGAAGAACTTCCTACGGAACAACCTCTTGAAGGTTTTCGGTCAAGCTGTCTGTCCTGGAGTCGGGGTTCATTTCGATACCAGGTTTGGCTACATCTAGCAGTTGGAGTCCCAGAGCTTCAACTTGAAGGTCATCAGGAAGTCGAGCGACGCTAAGGAGAAGCTCCATGCTGTCAAGCCATTCATCGGCGTAGATAATTCCTTCGGTTCCCTTGAAAGGTCGACGGCCTAGCTTCTTAAATTTCTCAATATTGCCGACTTTAGCAGGCCTTGGTTCACATTGGCTGTTTCTCCTCTCTCCAATACAGCCATAGCCACATTGTGGGCATTCTCCATGCCTTCTCTCATAATCGCCGTCTGTTCGCGATGAGCTTCAGCTTGAGTTCTCTGTGCCTCAAGCACTCCTCGTAGCAGGCTTACAAGGTCGGTGGGTCCACGGGCACTGGTGGGGCAGCTGGATCGGGCACCACCGCAGGGGCTTGCTGTTCAGTCCGGAAGATGTAGGATCTGACACTTGGATAGTAGTGTAAAATCCACAGGATGCTGGTGCATTATGGGGACGATCGGTCAGCTGTCGAAGTGTAGGATCCGGACTTGGTTGAGGAGGTGGGGTGTGATCGGGATGACAACCCATCGCCAGCAGGATTGGTCTTATCTGTGGCCATACTCTGGAAGGTTTAGGATTGCAAAACATAAGCAAGGTAGCCTACCAGTCTATAAAAAACAAAAATATTTATTTATATATATTTCGGTCCTATGTTGTGACAAATTAATGTTCTATTGTTCTAAAATGTTTCTAGATATGTTTACCTAAGTTGTTGATCGGACCTGCATGGCCACCACTAAAACATGTCACGACCCGGTCCCAAATTATTGGGTCGAATCGGATCATGCCCAGCCTACACCGTTGTGAGACGGCGACAGTAAGCTGTATCCAATTGCAGATAATTACAACAACACACATATAATTGTCACAACTTCTAAAATTATGAATATTAAAACTTGTCCAACAAAAAGATTCATCTGATACATCTGATAAAATAAAACTGTCTTTTAATCCAACCATCAAAACTAAAAGTAAAAAAATCATCTAGAAATTTGGCTCATCACCCCCAAGATCAACATCGTCCAATTGGAACTCTGGCAGCACAGCTGGGTAGAGCTCAGGATCGTAATAGTATTAATCAATAGCTCAGCATCATGGAACCTATTGGGGGGGGTCCAGTCAGGAAAGGAGCAAAGTACAATTATGAAAATTTAACAATTTAACTAATAATTAAAATTTATAATTTAAACAGTTTGAAATACTTGAACAATATTTTCCAGCAATTTTTCACAATTTAAAATAATGTGATTTGAGTATGTAATGCTTATGACCGCTTAGATTGTACATAGTATCCTAGTGATACAATACGGCTTATCCCCGTGTGAAAAGGAGTAAGCTCGCACAATTATGCAATATGAAGGTATTGGTCATAGAACACTACACTACTCCCCCAATCCCACAATCAATAACAATCAATACTCTAGGAGAGAGTTCTGTGTAGCAATGTGGTTTAATCTTGCAATATTATAATTATTAACTAAATTGAAAAATAAACATAACCGTACTTGCCTTGGTTTATAACTTGATTTGAAATCGGTACCAGGGAAGGATTCAGACTCGTTCTCGAAATTCTACAGCTGAGAAGTTCTGACTTAGAACCATATTTGAACCATGTTTAGGTGTTCTAGCTATAATCTCTAAAATTGATCCTAGTCAAGTTTTTAAATTGTTAAAATTATTCTACCGAAAAACGTTATCATTACGAACTATAATTAATTATTTAACGAGGTAAAAGTCGATTTACTGATTAATAATTTACGAAATAAAAGTCAATTTAATATTTTATTGAAAACAATGGTAGTTACAGGTTATTTGGCAAAACTTGGTATTTTCATAATATATAAACTAGTCTTTCTTTTTAATGAGAAATCATGAATTTGTTAAATTACAAACTTGAAATTTTACTATCTATTTAATGTGAGAAAATCTTATAAATTTTCTATAATTCAAAATAATTCTACGTGTTTAACGCCAAAATAACAACCCAGAAAATAAAGAAAAAGCTACACTACACACTACAAGGTCGCAGAAAAGAATAGAAAACTGGGCTTATGCCCTTACAAATTATTACATCAATTAATTAAATAAAAATACTGGTGAACTCTGAACACCGGGAAGCGGTCCATTCAGTAGGCCGAGGCCCTGCACTCAAAAATGATATTGGCCAGTAGTACGTTCTAAAATAATTATTTAATTTAAACTGTAAATATGGTAAGTCTCAGACTTGGTCCAAAATATCATGTTGCATTCTAGCTTATGCCTCAACGTCCGAAAAATTTCGATTTCGTTTGCATTTTGCTAGGGTCTACAAATCGATACGGTCATTGCCCGAAAATGATAAAAACCATATTTAAAACCAACAATTCAAGTTGTAATTCATTTTGTAAAGGCCGGGATTTGGAAATAGTTTTATTCGAAACTTTAATATATTTTCTGAAAATTTGGACAGCACCTCCTCTATAATTGGGACAACCCAATCCTGGGAAAATGCCAACCAATACCAATGCATATCCTAAACCAGAGATTATAAACCATAAAATATACCAAAAAGTACAGAACGTTTTCGAAATAAAATTTGGAAAACCCGAAATAAAATTTCGGAAAACCGAAAACCACAAAACCAAACACAGAACCATATCTGGGAAAATCCGAACTTAACTCGAAAGTTCCGATAAACCACAAAAATCACAAAACCACAGAATTATTCCGAAAAGAAGTTCAGAAAATTCGAAACCACGAATCGATCTGATTCCCATAGCGGGATCGGGGACCATGTCATCATCGACACCAATGGAAGTAACACGGGAATACGGAAGATACCTCGGGTGCTCAGCTAGAGCTCTCAGATGAGTATAGAAGGAAGAATCCGCATGGACAGCGGAAAGCTCGGGACAGAACTCAGATCCGGTCGCAGGGAGCGGACAGCGGCTCGGGACCGGAGAGGAGCGCGAAAAAGGGGCGGGGCACGCGGAGGAGGCGAGACTTTCGGGGCGCGGCCGGAAGCGGTTGCGGGGTCGGCGGGAGGCCGGCGGTCGAAATCGACCTGGGGAAGCTCGGTTAGGGCTTGGGGTTGGGAGAGTGGTGGAGAATGATGGAGAGGGTGGGGTTTTATAGGGAGGATGATCTGGGGTTTCGGGAGAGGAGCGTTCAGCCGGTTACGAAAGGGAAGGGGTCGGCTGCGGGGAGCTTTGGTCGGGAAAGAAAAATTTTGATCCAGAGTGAACGAGAGAGAGAGAGAGTTAAAGAGTGATGAATGATAGTTAATGAAAGTTTTAAAGGAAAGTTAAAAGAATTCTTTTTCTTTTAATAAGTAAAATGATATTCATATATATTAATATATACTAAAACTTCAAAACTAGTTTCGGAAAGAAAAAAAAACTGAACTTGGGTTCAAGACGGGTTCGGGACGGGTCAGGTCCAACACTAAAATTCCATGAATAATAATTTTTCTAAAATACTATTTTTCCTAAATTAACAATTAATATTGATTTATAATAATAATTTAGCTAATAAAATTATTCAATTAATTAACCGAGATTTTACGGGGTTCACACAACCCGCGAGCGGGTGCACGTTTTTGATGCGTTTATTTGTCGCGCACTTAGCACTTTGCACGCTTATGCGCCGCGGACCGGACAAAGGGTATAAAGGTAATTTTTTATCTCATTTTATTTTTATTTGATTTATTTTTTTATTTCGGTTGCCTGGTCTTCCGTAGAACTGTTACCACGTAATCCCGTTACGGGATTTGTGGATCACGAAGATAATTCTGGCCACGTACAGAGAGATTTAATTTTAAATCAAATCAGTTGATCCGTTTTGAGCATGTAAGGAAAATCTTCTCTCTCTCTCTCTCTCCGTTCGAAACTCTGTACGTGCAGAAGAGAAACATCGCAACCAGAACCTCTTTCCTCTCCTCCGTCCAACTCTTTCTCTGGGCAAGGCTGTAATCGATCGAGGGATTCACTACCGGTGCACGGTGCTGTGGATCTAAGGATTCGTTGTATCTCGGGGATATATCGCCTGGAACCCGCTGTACGATTGTGGGGGTAAAATTCTATTCTAAGGACAGCGTTTGTAACGTGCCTCGAATCCTAAACTCTTAATTCCTGTTCTGAATTTTACTTCTTCTGATTGCATGCTTTAGAAATTCTGTCTAGTGATTTTTTCCAACAATCTTAGAATAGAATTTCTAGGTTATATTTACCTTCTATTTGTTTTATTAATTCCTAAGCATGATGAATCCCACAGCAGAGGAATTCTCGACCAACATTCACAACTCCTCCAAACCGGAGAAGTTTGATGGTCAGAATTTCAAGCGGTGGCAGCGCAGGATGACCTACTGGTTAACCTGCCTAAAATTGTCTAAGGTTCTCAAAGAACCTGAAACTCTGCCTGGTTTACACAAACCTGCTAGGACTTTTGAATTAGAATCATACAATGAGACAGACTTTATTTGTCACGGAAAATACTGAGTTGTATGTCTGACACGCTGTATGATATCTACTGCACAACTACCACTTCTAGAGAGCTTTGGGAAGCCCTCGATAAGAAATACTCTAATGAAGGATCAGGTTCTGAGGTTTACATTATAGACAGGTTCCTAGAGTTTAAGATGGTTGATGATAAGTCTGTTGTTGAACAGACTAACACCCTGCAAACCATTATTCACGAGATGTCTCAGAAAGACATGCCACTAGCTGATAAATTTCTTATTGCTGTCTTTATTGCTGCAAACCACAGAAAGAAGGGTAAGGGATTCCAGAATCCTGATCGTCGAACTCCTGCTGCTGACGCTCCTGTTGTTCCTCAGGCTCACGTAGTCATAGTCGGGACCAATCTATCGGTACCGATGATCAGAGGTTTGTAGCTGTATGTTCTGGTTTTGAAACCTTGTATCAGCCTACTGATTGGTGGGTTGATACAGGGGCAAATGTCCATGTATGTCCTAATATAATTCATTTTTCTCCTACCGACAGGTTGAGGAAGGCGAAACAGTAGCTATGGAAAACTCGAGTGCTGCCAGAGTGCTTGGAAAGGGAAGAGTGAATCTCAAGTTGTCTTCGGGCAAGATCCTCCCTTTGCATAATGTGCAGCACGTACCGGACGTGAACAAAAATCTAATTTCTGGATATTTGTTAAATAAACATGGCTACAAAGTAGTTTTTGAGTCTGATCGAGTTGTAATCTCCCTAAACGGAAATTTTATTGGGAAAGGCTATGTTTGTGGGGGTCTATTTAAACTTTCTGTTGATGTTTCTTGTAACTCTTTTACTTCTAGTTTAAATAACATTGCTTATAATAATGTTTCTGCTTCAAATGCATTATCTTCCAATATTGATACTATAATGTTTGGCATGGTCGCTTGGGACATGTGAATTTTAATTCTGTAAAGAGAATGTCTGTTTTGCAATTAATTTTTAAGATTGATATGAGCATGAATGATAAATGTGAGATTTGTACTCAAGCCAAACAGCCTAGAAAATCCTTTCATTCAGTTGAAAGGAATTCTCAACTTTTGGAGCTTATTCACAGCGACATCTGTGAATTAAACGATGTCCTCACTCGTAGTGGTAAGCGTTACTTCATAACTTTTATAGATGATTATTCTAAATACTTCTATGTTTACTTGCTTAGAACAAAATGAGGCTCTTAGTAAGTTTGTTTCTTTTAAAGCTGAAGTTGAAATCAACTTGAAAAGAAAATAAAAATTCTTAGGTCTGATCGTGGGGGTGAATACACCTCTACTGATTTTGACTCCTTTTATGAATTGCATGGAATAATACATGAAGTAACTGCCCTTATACTCCTCAACAGAATGGGGTAGCAGAAAGGAAAAATAGGACTTTAGTAGATATGATTAATGCTATGTTAGGTAGCTCTGGTTTATCTGATAATTTGTGGGAGGAAGTCTTACTTTCTGCATGCCATATTCTGAATAAAGTTCCTTTTAAAAAGACTGATAAAACCCCTTATGAATTATGGAAGGGCAGAAAATCATCTTTGAAATATTTCAAAGTGTGGGGGTGTCTTGCAAAAGTCTCTGTGCCTCCTACTAAGAAAAGGAAATTGGGACCCAAGACCGTAGACTGTGGATTTTTGGGTTATGCTCAAAACAGTATTGCTTATAGATTTCTTGTTATTAAGAGTGAGGTTAATGGTATTGATGCAAACACTGTTATGGAATCTAGGGATGCTACATTTTTTTGAAAATGTCTTTCCTTTGAAAAATAAAACCCCTAGATCTTCTATATCTGCACAAGTTCCTATTGCAACTTCTAGTTCTCAAGTAGAAACCCTAGTAGAACCTAGGAGGAGCAAAAGAGCGAGAAGAGAACCAAACCTAGGAGAAGGGTTTTTACCTATCTTGTTGAAGAGGACCATATATTTATCAAGGGGCTGTCTTCTGTGGACTCACTATTTTGGAAAGAAGCCATTAACAGTGAAATAGATTCTATTATGTCAAATAGAATCTGGAATTTAGTTAACCTTCATGTAGGTTGCAAACCAATTGGTTGCAAATGGATCTTCAGGAAGAAGCTAAGACCTGATGGGTCTATTGAGAAGTTCAAAGCAAGGTTAGTTGCTAAAGGGTTCAAACAAAGGGAAGGAGTAGACTTCTTTGACACTTACTCTCCAGTTACTAGAATTGCCACTATTAGAATGTTAATTGCTATTGCATCTATTCATAAACTGTTTATTCATCAAATGGATATAAAAACTGCTTTTTTGAATGGAGATTTTAGGAAGATTTACATGGAACAACCTGAAGGGTTTGTTGTTCCAGGACAAGAACACAAGGTATGAAAATTGGTTAAATCTCTTTATGGGCTGAAACAAGCGCCAAAGCAATGGCATGATAAATTTGATAAGGTAATTCTATCTTATGGTTTTGCTATTAACGATTCTAATAAATGTGTATATAGCAAAACTGTTGGTAGTTCATGCGTAATATTGTGCTTATACGTTGATGATATTCTTATTTTTGGCACTGACATGGATATTATTTATGATATCAAAAGTTTTCTGTCTCAATTTTTATAAAAGATTTAGGACCTGCTGATGTGATTTTAGGACTTAAATTAAGTCGCACTTCTGAGAGAATTGGTATCTCCCAATCTCAATATATAGAAAAGGTCCTAAAAGATTTAACTATTTTAATTCTAAACCTGTAAGCACTTCATATGATGCAAGTATCAGGTTGAAGAAGAACAAAGGAGACAGTATGGCTCAGCTGAAGTATTCTCAGCAAATTGGATGTTTGAACTATATTGCTAACCGTACCAGACCTGATATTTCTTATGCTGTAGGAAAACTTAGTCGGTACACAAGCAATCCGAATAGTTCACACTGGACTGCCTTATAAAGGGTAATGAGATACCTGAAGGGCACGTCATCCCATGGATTATTTTATGGAGGATACCCATCTGTATTGGAAGGGTACACTGATGCAAACTGGATCTCAGATACATATGAGACCAAAGCCACAAGTGGATATGTATTCACATTGGTAGGAGCTGCTGTCGCTTGGAACTCTACCAGGCAGACCTGTATATCTAGATCGACTATGGAGGTAGAGTTCATAGCTCTTGACCTCACCAGTGAGGAAGCAGACTGGCTCAGGAATCTGGTAACAGATATTCCTCCGTGGAGCAAACCAGTTTCTGCTATCTCTGTACACTGTGACAGCCAGGCTGCAATAGCAAAGGCTCAAAGGACAAGCTATAATGGAAAATCCAGACATATACGTCTGAGGTACAATCGGATGAAGCAATTGCGGTCCAGTGGAGTAATTACAATTGACTTTGTCAGATCAAAGAACAATCTAGCGGATCCTCTAATTAAAGGTCTCTCGAGAGGAGTAGTGTTGGAGACGGCAAGAGGAATGGGGTTGAAGCCCTTAGATTGAGTCACCTCAAAGGCAACCCAACCTTCGATTGGTAGCACCAAGAAAAGGTTCAATGGGTAACAACAAAATTGATGTGTGACTGGAAAGCACTATATAGATGTAATTGTAATGAACCATTCCTCTACTATATAGTATTGATCTGCAATAAAATTGAGGTTGATTGTAAAATCTTAATGAATCTGTGGCTTGTAAAGTAGGGTATATAAATTCTAATACCTAGAAAGATTCACCTATTTGGGAGTAAAGTGGGGCCACTTTCTATGGAAACTCGGGCCGTTCTCTAGAGCTCGAGATAAGCACATGGCCGAAAAGTGCACAACTGTTGATACGATCAAATGCCTGCAATGTATTTGTGTGTACGTTGAGTCTGTACAAATAAAATCCTAAGTTCAAGACTTACGTCACTTTGGGTCCGTATAGATGAAATGTACAACACTAAGGGAGGTTCAAGTCCGGAAGACACCTTCCTCTGATACACAGTGTAACTTTCCATATCTTATTCTCTTTTCTATCATTTTATCGATCTATATCCTTTTTGTCCCTTTGTGAATCATGTGGGAGATTGTTGGTTTTTATGTGTTGTTGCTTGGGAAGCAACTTATATGTGATTCAAAAAGGCACTCCATACTTTTAGTCCCACATGAAAGAAAAAAAGTTCACCTTTCCATATAAGGCTTTCCCCTCCTTAGTGGGTTAGTGGGTTGTGTAGGGGATGGGCTACATCCCATCCAATCCGCGAGCGGGTGCGCGATTTAATGCACGTTTTTGACGCATTTATTTGTCGCGTACTTAGCACTTTGCACACTTGCGCGTCGCGGACCGGACCAAGGGTATAAAGGTAATTTTGTATCTCATTTTATTTTTATTTGATTTATTTTTTTTGTTTCGGTTGCCTGGTCTTCCGTAGAGCTGTTACCACGTAATCCCGTTACAGGATTTGTGGATCACGGAGATAATTCTGGCCACGTACAGAGAGATTTGATTTTAAAGCAAATCAGTTGATCCGTTTTGAGCATATACGAAAAATCTTTTCTCTCTCTCTCTCCTTCCGTTCGGAACTCTGTACGTGCAGAAGAGAAACATCGCAACCAGAACCTCTCTCTTCTCCTCCGTCCAACTCTTTTTCTGGACAAGGCTGTGATCGATCGAGGAATTCACTACCGGGTGCATGGTGCTGTGGATCGAAGGATTCATTGTATCTCGGTGATAGATCGCCTGGAACCCGCTGCACGATTGTGGGGGCGAAATTCTATTCTAAGGACAACGTTTGTAACGTGCCTCGAATCCTAAACTCTTAATTCCTATTCTGAATTTTACTTCTTCTGATTGCATGCTTTAGGAATTCTGTCTAGTGATTTTTTCCAACATGAATGATGCTAATGGAAAGACTGACATTTTTCTACCGACGTCATGTGGTGCTTAAGAATCTTTAACAACTTTAATTTTCGTGTTAATGAATGTATTCATTTAATTCTCTTAAATGAATGAATGATGTTAAGAAGCTTTAGCAACTTTACCTAAATTCCCTTTCTAGCTTTAGACAAATTTTTTTAATTAGAAAATATGAAGGGTACTTTTGAAAAGAAAACTTTTACGGTGAAGCCTAATTTTCTTATATAGTAGAACTAACATATAAGCACGTGCCTTGTACATACTTTAACATTCTTTTAGTGAACTTAAGAAACTACTTAGGAAGACCAAAAGACAATCTTTGTAATTGCTAAGTTGTCCTTATTAAATTAATGAACCATTTTAATTAGTATATCTATGTAAGGATATTTTGGAAGAATTTTTTTTTACGGTGAAGCATAACTTTTGACTTTATACAGTAGAATAGATCAATATTATATAGTAGATAGATTTCATATTTATTCTAGATTACTAATCTATTAGGTAATTCTTCCATATATAGCTAGTCTTAAGTCTAAAGAGTACAATCTAAGATTATTTCAAATGTAGTCTATATAAGTAATCAGGATGCTTGATCATTATGTACAAAATTTTAAGTTATTGTTGTTCACATGCATGGATGAGTCAATAAGGTTATGACTACATCATAATGTTCAAACAAATATTAACTAACCACTCTTTGGCAAGATTGAACAACCATTTTATATATGATGATTTTAGGTTAATAAATAATTGATATTAATCATTAAGACGTACATTAATATGATACTATATTAATATAATCATCTAAAAATTTCCAAAAAAGAAAGGCATGAAAAAAAAGGAGCCAGAGAGGCCACCCTAGTTTTGTCTTTGCTTTAACAAAAAACCTGAATTTGAAGACCATTTGTCATTTTCCTATTCATGTTTTGTCCCATTAATTAATCTCTTACTAATTATAATAATGAAAAAAGACAAAAACTCGTAAACAAATCCAAAATCCAACATGTGACCTCAAAATACTTCCTCCAAACCTAACAACGACCACCAGCCCATGTACGCGGGTGGTCCCCACAGTATAGAAACCGTATGTATACGATATAATCCCATATATCGCGGGAGAAGCTCGAGCCCTGGGTCGACTCGCGCCACGAGACAACGGCTCGCCAATAGGTGCAATTTCTCTTTCTTTAATTATTATTATAAAAATAAAGTAAAAAAAATAGGAGTGGGTCTCTTTTCTCGTGTGGTGGAATGAATGAATAAAAGAGAAGCTTTAGATCGTACGGCCCTGGTGAAGCCTAGCTGGAATTAGCGGAGGACAGCTGGATCGTACGGCTGTCAGATACGCTGCTCTCGTCGCCGTGCCCCCCAGCCCCCTTGAATTCCCCATTTTGCCCCCTTCCACGTGTCACTTTTACGAACATATTTTCCTGCAGACAAGCCCCTTATATATCCTATATTTGCACAAATATCTCTTAGGGCATCTCCAACCCTATTATAAGTTTGTAAAAAAATGGTTGCCACATAGGAATGATAATCTTTCTTTTCAAAAGTACTTCTCCAATACAAATATGAAATAAAGTATAAGTTGACATGACAATGACAATATAAGTTGGATGTCTAGATCTAGATAATGCAGTACACAATGACTTTATGTCCACATCATCAATTATGAATAAAAATATTTATTAAAAAAATAGAGCAATATAAGTTGTCTTGGAAGTTATAAAAATATTTTGTATTGTCTCTTCAATACTTTTACATTGGAGAAGTCTTTTCAAACTCATTGTCTTTTGTGAATATAATATTGTCACCTATAGAAGACATTGTCTTGTGTCTCATGCCACCCAAGAATAACAACACAAAATATGACAGTAGGGTTGGAGATGCTCTTAAGGCTGGCTGACTTTGGGATTGCTCATAATTTTAAAAAGTTCACAGCATAAACAGATTTTGTCAACAAGCAGGAGACTACTGTCAAAAGTTATTTCAAAATGAAATGAACTTTTCAATTGTTTTTAATAAACTATTATTATCAAACAACCTTATGTTTGTTAACACCAATTTTATTAGGAAATTGATCTTTTTTTTAAAAACGGTTCAATGCTATTTGATAATTATCATCAGCTAAAAAATTTAAAAAGAAAAATTTGGGTCAACTTTTAATAATAGCCCTTAACATGCTGCCAAAATTTTATTTGTGTTGTGAATTTTATAAAAATCAACAGCAACGTGAACCAAGTGATAATACTTAAACATATGCCACCCATTGATTCTGGACCGCTGGATGCGGTCAAAGGGCTGACGTGGATGGCAATGGGTGTGGGGGAATCTATCGGGTGTCGCTATCGGAGCCAACCGACACGAGTCAAAACGCCAGTCCGCATCGGTGTTTAGGGAAGGAAAGGGGAGGGGTAAATCCGTAATTGTAGGTTTATTGAAAAGGCGAGCACGCACCGCCACTTCGCTGTCCAGCAACAGCTACATGTTCTAATTTAATAGTGTATAAAAATGGAAAGTTGGGTTTTTTCTATTTGAGTCCACAACAAATTAACAATTCAGCGTTTTTTTTCTCTTTGAATTGCAACTTTATATTTTCAACTCTCAACGTATACAAAAACTAACCTCCGAGAACAATATTCATTGTACTGGACATTTACACCTCTCCCAATGATATAATGTACCCTTACAACCCAATAAATTGACATAACGAATTGAAAATCTGAGTCTGCAGAAAAAAAAAAAATCTCACGATGACTCTCATTCTCCAATATTATTATATTTCCTCGAATAATGTGTAATGAACAACAATATATATATATATATGGTTAAGAGAGATGCATGCGGTCCGAGTGGTCAGGAGTTCGATTCCTTGTGAGAGCGTTAGCCATAATTACCTGCTATATATATATATATATATATATATATATATATATATATATATATATAATTTTATTTTTGAAAGAATCCCACTTTATTCAATTCAAGGCGCAAAATGCCGAAGTTTTTACAGGTAAGCTCAGAAGCACAATGGAAAGACAAAGAAGAGCAAGAAAATTAAAGGCTGCCTTCTACTCCTAGCACTCCAGAGAGTAAGGACTCACAGAAGTTATGATGACCGTGTTTGCAGTAACTGATGACTTTGTGGATTTGTTGGATAACCTCGTGGATAAGTTGATTGGCCGAATATTGGTGCCTTCATATCTGAATTTGTTGCGGTTCTTCCAACGTTATGATGTATATATATATATATATATATATATATATATATATATATATATATATATATATATATATATATATATATATTCAGTGCTATTGTATTTTTAGTGGGATCAATTGACCCCACTCGAGAACGACTATTAAATGATTATCCGACAAATATTCAGTAGTGCTACGATTATTGACATTATCTTCTAATTCATCTCAATTATCAATTAAATCATCGTCATCATCACCTTCATCTTATACTTTTTTTTTTAGTAAATACAACAAGTTGTTGAAAAGAACTATGACCCACATTAACAGTTTTGTAATTAAAAGCATGTTGACTAGTTATATCGTGAATTCTTGGTGACGACGAAGTAACATAAATATGTATATATTGTAATTGTAACTTGACTTTAAGAACAAAATTCCATGCTTCTTTACCATCTAATAATAAGTAGGAAAAATATATTAGTATAAATATATATCGGATAGAAAAACATTCGATAATAAGGTTGTATAAATTAATTAGCGTAATATTTTAATTAATTAAAAGAAGTTGGATAAAACCTTTTTCGTAAGATAGTCCATTTTGCGTGCGAGCATAGTATTCTTAGGCTTTGATACATGACAAATAAAGATTATGTACAGTTTCTGAAAAAAAGCTTTTAAAAAACATCAGTAAAATTTCTGAATGGAAATGAAGAGCATATGTATAGAGAGAGAGAGAGAGCTTGTGTGGAAGAGTGAAAAAAGAATAATGAGGGAGAAGTAGCTTCTAAAGAGAAATAAGAGACAAATATAAATTATGAGAGTGACAATGGTGTGAAAGCTCCCTCCCTCCACTTCCTTATATAGCCCAAAATATAGTCGTTAGGTAAATTCGAATGTTTGGATTTCAACAGTCGTTTTTTAATAAATATTATGTGGCTCATCTCTACTTTGTCAAAGAGTGCAAACTCTTTTGGCATCCCCTCCCCCTGCTCATTCTCAAAACTTTTTTTTCCCTTTTTTGCAGCTCTACTAAAATTTATCCTCCGGGTGAAATTTTCTAAAAAAATAAATAAAAAAAAATAAAAATATATTATTATATGTCAAAAGTAGGTTTCATCGTAAAAAAATTATTTCCAAAATACCCTTTATTATTTTAGTAATTAAAAAGATTAATTAAAATTAATATGGGGTATCTATTCTACTATATAATGCCAAAAGTAGTCTTTACCGTGAAAATTTTATTTCCAAAAGTATCCTTTATTATATTTACCAATTAAAAAGATTAATTAAAATTAATATGAGATCTAGGTAAATACATGAGTTGTCTTTTGATATTCCTAATTACAACAACTCTTAAATACATTGAGTATCTAAAAATGAGATACTGAAAAATATATTTTGTTTAACATCATTGTAAATTATAGTTACTATAATTAGGAGGGAGGAAAACCCTTTTTTTACGAAAACTGAAAATTGCAAATACGTAGGGATTGAAGTGCAAAACGGCACCATAGATAAAGACCCCATCCGTCTTCCCCCCACACTCCCCTCCCCCCGCCGACCCCCACGCACCCCTCTCCCCTCCTCTCCCCCCTGCCTCTCATACTCAAAACCCTAATTTTCTTCTTCTTCTTCCTCTATTTCTCCTCTTATGCATCCCTCTAACCAATCCATCTCCATCGTCGGACTATGGGTCGATGGGGCTGGGGCTGGCGGTGGGGTGCGCCGTGGCGTCGTGCGCAGTCGCGGGGATCCTGGTTGGAAGTAGGATGAAGAACCACCGGAAGTGGGCTAAGGTTCTCGAGCTCCTGTCCGAGTTCGACGAGGGGTGCTCCACCTCCACCGCCCGGCTCCGCCAGGTGGTCGACGCCATGGCCGTGGAGATGCACGCAGGGCTCGCCTCCGACGGGGGAGCAAGCTCAAGATGCTCCACCTTCGTCGACTGCCTCCCCGACGGGTCAGTCTCCGGTTTCTTGATTGACCGTTGATTTTTTTAGGGTCTGCTTGGTAATGGTATTTTCACTGGTTTTGGAAGTTTTTTGAGCTAACCGTTTATCAAGCGTTTGAAAAAAAAATATTGTGTGGCATAGTTTCGAGTGTCTTTATAAGAGCATCTGGAGACGCTCCAAATACATATTTCAAATTATTGTAAATTTTGTAAAGTATTTTTGGAGCATCACTTTGATATTGATACACAATGTTAAATACTCCAAATTAACTTTCTATTTTTTTTTCTCTTTATTTTATTTCCATTTTCTTCCATGTTTAGTATGTTTTTTTCCTCCATCGTTACTCTCTTTATTTTCCTTTATTGTTTGGTAAGAAAGATAATTTTGGTGGGCCCAGCAATTAATGTAGAGGAGCTAGGGCACGTACCAAATATTGAGTGTGTTGTAGCCTTAAGACCATCTCCAATGGTGATTTCTAAAATTGAGTTCTTATCCTATGGCATTGTACTTTTAGGAGATTTCTATCCTAGTTGGAAGAGTTTCTATATAGAATTGTACACATACAAAAAATGCTCTCCAATGGTTCTCCATTTCTATCCTATGTGTCACATAGTAAAAGGACCAATTTAATGGTGTGGGGCCCAATAATAATTGTCATGAGAGAGTAGAATTTCTATACTCTCCTAGAAAGTTTCCATCCTACATCATTGCCACCTAGAATAGAGATGGTGATAGAAACTACCATTGGAAGAAGTTTTTTCTAAAGTGGATTTCTTCATAGAAATAGGGAAGATAGAAACCCCCATTGGAGATGGTGATAGAAACTACCATTGGGAGAAGTTTTTTCTAAAGTGGATTTCTCCAATGGGGGTTTCTATCTTCCCTATTTCTATGGAAGAAATCCACTTTAGAAAAAACTTCTCGCAATGGTAGTTTCTATCACCATTTCTATCCTAGGTGACAATGATGTAGGATGGAAACTTTCTAGGAGAGTTTCTCTCTCATAGAAATTCTACTATCTCTCATGACAATTATTATTGGGCCCCACACCATTAAATTGGTCCTTTTACTATGTGACACATAGGATAGAAATGGAAACCATTGGAGAGCATTTTTTGTATGTGTACAATTTCTATATAGAAACTCTTCCAACTAGGATATCTCCTTAAAGTACAATGCCAAGTAGGATAAGAACTCAATTTTAGAAATCATCATTGGAGATGGTCTAATAATTTTTAAGTATGAACAAGTGTCCACTGCAGCTACAAAATTTGATTAAAGTCGAAATGTAGCACTTGAAATATCTCCCAATGTGGATGCTTTAAACACCCTAAATCGGAATGTTTTGATGTCCATCTATATACTTATCAAAAAATATAACTACAACTATTAATATCCTATGATATTTCTTCTTTCTTATCTTTGTTTCTCTTGAGGTCCTTTGTTTCACTTGAGGTCCCATATAGTTGCTACTTTTTCCAAAATTTGAGTTTTTTAAATTTTGCGGTCAATTTGATATTGTAATGAATGATTGTTATAAAATTTTACGTTCCATTTGATGTGGTAGTGAATGCTTTGCTCTCAACGTTTATAATCTACCACTTGCCAAACCATTTTATGCATGCAAGTTATGAGTGTATAAACTATTGTTTTTTTGGGGGGGGGGGCAGTGATATAATTTTTTTTGGAAAGGCTTTTGTTTATATATGGGCATATACGTAATTTTATTGTTTTAAAAAACTTTGAGAATTGTTCGTTAATGAATTACCAAGCATGAGTTAGATTGTTTTAAAAGCCGCTAACTAAAACAGTCCAAATCCGGACCCCTTATAACCGTTCATAACCGGTATATAAAAATATCTCATAACCGCTACCCAACAATTGTCAAGCACACCCCACTAACTAAAACCGCCCAAACCAGACCCCTTATAACTGTTCATAATCGGTACATAAAATACCTCATAACCGCTACTCCAACAATTGTCAAGCAGACCTTAGGGGTTTTATGGGATTTGTTGTGTCTATTGGGCTTCTTAATTGGTTTGGTTGGTGAAAAAGTAAAATTAGGGCTTTTGGGTTTTTGTTTTTGTTTTTTTGTTTGTGAAAGATGGATTAATGATAGAAAATTTTCATTCTTGATGTTTTTGAGACATACTATTAGAGCTTCCCAAGATTGTAACCATAAAGCGAGTGGATATGACCATGAACTGAACTTGTGCTCTTCTTTGGCAAAAAGAAAATAAAAGACAGTTTTAATAGGCCTACTGATTGATTCTAGGGTTTGGATAGTTTTTTTTTCTTGAAGCTTGCTATGTATATTGGTGTTCTTATTCGTCGTTGAAGAAACAAGGATGGATTTTTGGGTGTTTAGGGATAGATCCTAGGTATTATCTTTCAGCACCTCTGACAGAATGTCTTTGTTTTTAAATGTTATTGAGACTAATATGTATATAGAAGGTTTGAAAGAGTTCCCAAGATTGAAACTTGTTAAAGAAAGCAAAGGTATATTGGTTGACGTAATATGGAGTGTGGATACGACCACCAACTGAATTTGAGCTCTTCAGAGATCTTCATTGTCAAAAAAGCAAAAGTTTTGATAGGTTTATCGATTGTGATTCTAGGGTTTTTAGGTTTTATTGCTTAAGTATATGGGGTTCTTGATTCGTTGGTGATGAAAAAGTTGGGTTTTTCTTTATTGAGGGATATATTCTTTTTCTGTTTTTGGATGGTCTGTAGATTGTATCAGCCAATTCCATTGCAGATTGATATTTCTGGGAAGGTTGGATTTTTTTAGTAGCTTTGGTAGAAATGTCATTTTTAATGTTTTTGTGACCTATATATGAAGGCTTGAAGAGTTTCCCAAGATTGACACTTATGTTAATGATAAGGTGACCGTTAATACGACCATGAACTGGACTTGAGCTCTTCAAGGATCCTTATTGTAGAAAAAAAGGCAAACTTTGCAAGGTCGAATCATTCCAACAAGGCAGGATAATATTTCATTGTGTAGTGTCTAAATGGCGTTTCCTTGCTTTCAAAACCTTTCAATGAAAACTTGAAGGTTAAAGTTTGAAATTTGACCTAATTTAACTGGATAAATGACCAAACTGTCGGTCCATTTTTTCTTCTTGCTGGTCTCTACTGCCACAAGTGGTAACTCCTTCCATTATAAATCTGTCTTGAGTTCTGTCATTTTGTGAATGGAGCCAAACTTTAGACAATCTACTCCAGAAACATGCAACATTGGGGGAAGAAATAGCCAAGTAGGCCCTATGTGTAGGTCTCCATGCTTTTGTCAGGAGTGGGATGTGATGATCGTATCTTGGGACCCTTTGAAATGTATGCTGTCTTCTTATGGACCACAAAACACCTAATACGAAGATTAGAAATAATGAATAATTGTAGGTACTAGGAATGATACTACCAGCCCTTTCAACCTTTTTTGGTTGCTTAGCGAGGGAAAAATGAAGACAATTGAAATCAACCTTGCTACATGGAAGGTTCCATCATTTTTCCTTTCTTTTTTCCCACTTTCC
Organism: Iris pallida; assembly: GCA_029216955.1. NCBI lineage: Eukaryota > Viridiplantae > Streptophyta > Magnoliopsida > Asparagales > Iridaceae > Iris > Iris pallida. The sequence continues at coordinate 1,317,412 of JANAVB010042420.1, read as the reverse complement.
ACCAAACCAAACACAACCTGAAGGTTTATAGGAAATCTCCCGAGGGGGTTCTCTCATTCACGTTGCAACTCTCCGTATATCATTATTCTGCAGGCTTTTAACATTTGGACGAGTGCTAAGATTAAGTGGCTCCCAATTGATGTCCTTGTTGATTGGTAATCCATCCACAAAACCTTCCTTGATCTTCTTGCTAGTTGGTCCTCTTGATTCTTAAATTTTATCAAGCTTCGTTGTGTTGACACCGTTCCTAAAAATATGGGGCTTATATTCTGATACATCTAAAATGTATTGACTGCACTCCTAATTTTTGCCAAAAGGTGACCAGAGGGTGATTGAGAACCTCTAGTCCACGAGTGAGAGTAGGTGCCCGGCGTCAAAGATCACAAAGTTTTAAGAAATCATAACAAAGTTCACTCCAAAGTTTAGAGGAAAACATATGTTGAGAACTAATAAGGGATTTAGTCCCACATTGGAAAATGTAATATGAAGAGGAGCTAGACTCCCTATAAGTAGTGGAGTAGCCAATCAATAAAACACAAAACAATTATTCTCTACATGTATCAGAGCCATAACCAGAATTTTTTTTTTCCCTTCCCAACCCGACGCCCCCCTGCCACCGAACCCCCCTTGCCCTGCCGACGCCCCCCCCGGCAGTCCCCCCCCAATGCCCCTGCCCCCCCGACAGTTCCACCCCCGACGCCCCCCTCGGCAGTCCCCCCCGGCAGTTCCCTCCCCGATGCCCCCCTGCCCTGCCCGACGCCCCCCTGCTGCCCCCCCGACGCACCCCCCTGCTGCCGCCAACGACCCTCTACTGCTACCGACCCCCCTTTTTTTCAAAAAAAAAACCTAATTTGAGAGAGATTATGTGGACGGTTATTCGAAGACGGATGGCTGTCAAATGCTTTATTTGTACCATCTGTTCCTAGATTATGTCCTCCGGAATTACAAATGCTTTATTTATTTTCCGTTCTTGATCTGCAAATTAGGATCTACATGCGCGCCGGTGTTGGCCACGTTGACAGCACATTCGTAAGGTCTCTGTTGAAGACTTTACGTAAAGCCGACGACGACGAAGCCGACGACGACGACGGATACAGTTGAAGACGTCATGGATTCGATCAGTGGTAAACTGACAGCAGAAGAGATGAAGACCTTGGTTGATGATATTTTATCAAGAGATTAACCGAGGCAATCCCACGTGCGATCCATACTGATGTGGATCCGTCACCCTACAAAATGGGGAAGCTGGACAAGCTGGAGACGAAGTTGGAAGGTACGTCCAACTACTTGAAATGGTCACGGCAGGCAATGCGGACGCTGAAGGGACGAGCTTGGTTGGCTACGTCAATGGCCAAACCAAGGCGCAAGATGATCCTCCTCCAAGGAGTTTGCTATTTGAAAAATTGTCAACAATGTTGTGGCTGGATGGTTGACAGCCTCCTTGATCGACCAGGTGGACTTTGAAGGATATGTACTCAGGCTCAGGCAATCCTATGCGGGTCTTCCAACTGCAGGATGAACTTGATAGGGTGGTCCAGGACGACCGTACCATCTCTGAGTATGCCGCACTGTTGAAGAAATACTGACTGATCTGGATCACTATGATCCTATTGGGATGGAAGATGCACAAGTCGAACCAGCATTTGCGAAACATTTTCAAAAATTCTTGGATTATATTTTGCGACAACGATGATGAATTTCTTGAAGGGTCTTAACCCTGTGTTTGAGCATAGAAGGAATGTACTCCTAGCACAGCCATGCTTCCAACCTTAGAAGAAGCCGTAGCTGCCATGGCACAAGAAGAGGCTCAATTGAAGTTGATGTCCAACAATGGCTATTTCAGGGGGAGCAAGCCGCTGTTGACAAGTCTGCCCTTGCCGCCTTCAATCAACCTCCCTCTGTGGCTGGTGTTTGCCACAACTGTGGTGACTCAGGACATTACATCAAATTTTGTCCAAAACTCCTGCAAAGTCAGTCGAGTGATCGTGGACGGGGCCGCGGAGGACGTCGAGGTGGTAGAGACGGTTATGCTGGTAGAAGGGAAATTATTCTGGAGGGCACAAAGCTAATCTGGCGGAGGAAGGGGGGATAATCACATGGCTGAGTTAACCCCTCTTGCGAAGGAGTTCCTCGCGAGGTTACGCAGCACGAAGCTGGGTTCGGACGGCAGTCATGGGTCGTCATCTACCTCGGGGAATCACATCACTTGCTTTGCCCAAACCAGCACAGGTATTCCTGCGCGTGCTCTTGCGGCAGCTGTCCACCAACCAGGTTAGATTATGGACTCTGGGGCATCTCGCCATGTCACGGGATCCCGCGGTGAGTTCCAGGATTATACTCACCTACCGACGCCGGAGAGCATTCGGACTCTGATGGTAACTCCAGCCCTGTCATGGGTAAAGGCACTGTCGCATGCACCCCTTCTCTCACTCTCACCAATATCTTACATGCTCCGTCTTTTCTCGTCAATCTTCTTTCGATTAGTGCCATTATTCTTGATCTTAACTGTACTGTTTCCTTTGACATTCCTACGGTGACTTTTCAGGAGAAGGGGACAGGACGACGACTAGGGACTGACACATGGCATAAGGGGCTGTGGTACTTGGACAGGACTGGACTGGACAAAGCTTTGGCATCTCTGGTAGCAGACACACCACCGGAAGATTCACGGCGCAGTGTAGAAGATGAATTGCTACTCCACCACCAGCGTGTCGGTTTCTTTTTTAAAATTATTAGTCGATTGTATCCGTCCTTATACCAAAGGGCTAATAAAGAGAAGTTTTTGTAATGCATGTGAGTTGGGTAAACATACCAGAAGCACGTATGTGAGTTCAGGAAGTAGGAGTTCAACTGCATTTGATATGATACATTCGGACGTATGGGGTCCTTGTCCTACAACCGGTATTAACGGTTTTCGATGGTTCGTCACTTTTATTGATTGTTATACTCGCGTGACCTGGGTCTACCTTATGAAGAATAAAAGTGACGTCTTTGAGGCGTTTCGGGACTTTCATCGCCGGGTAGAAACACAATATGGCACTAAAATTAAGTGCTTACGGTCTGACAATGGGACGGAGTATACAAATCAAAAGGTTGCTGAGTATTTATCCACTCATGGAATACTACACCAAATTCATGTGCCTATACACCGGAACAAAATGGTGTGGCCGAACGGAAGAACAGACACATGCTGGAGGTCGCACGGACGATGATGTTGGCTATGAATGTCCCGAAAACTTATGGGGGCAGGCGGTGTTAACAGCCTCTTATCTCATCAACAGAATGCCATCTCAGGTATTGGATTGGAAGACACCGTTGGAGATGCTTACTGGTGCAACCACGTACACTGTTCCACCGAAAGTATTTGAGTGTGTATGTTTTGTCCAAGATAATAGGCCAGGAGTTGGCAAACTGGATCCTAGAGCGGTTAAATGTGTCTTTGTCGGGTACACGGTAACTCAGAAGGGATACGCATGTTGGAGCCCAGTTGAGCGGAAGATGTTTGTAAGCATGGACGTTACATTCAGAGAACTGGAACATATTATGGTTCGGATGACGGTTCAGCGTTTGGTGACACACCTAACACAGAGGGTGTTAGATGTGAGGGGGAGAAAATAAGTCCATATGTGGTGGTCGGATCGGTCCCATGCCGGTCGTGAAAACTGGACGAAAGGGGGAAAGCAGTGACTCCGATACAGAAGATGAAGAAGATACATATGTTAAACAGGAGGAGCAGCAGACAATGGAAAAGGAGCTCCAAATGCAAAAGGAGCTCCAAGTCTACAGAAGGAGACAACAAAAGTCCAGTACTGTGCCTGTACGTGCCCCGTGCCTACTGTACCAAGTCCCTCGTCTACTCCTGCTCCAACTCTTGAAGATGTTGCCCCCGTACTGAATCAATCTGATTCTGATGCGGATCTCTCTGACTCTATGGTATGATCTCTCCACCACCTATTGCTCCCTTAAGGAGATCTTCTCGCATCAATGCGGTAAGGCTCCTAGTCGTTTTGATGATTATGAACATGATATTGCCAACTACCTGTTTTTCTAATATTTCTTCGAATTATCGAGCCTTCATTGCATCATTAGACTCTACTTCGTTGCCCAAAAGTTGGCAGGAAGCAAAGAAAGATCCAAGGTGGAAAGCTGCAATGATGGAAGAACTTGGGGCACTGGAAAAAAATAAGACGTGGAGCTGGTTCCATTACCCAAAGGGAAGAAAACTGTAGGATGCAAATGGGTGTACACAGTAAAGGAGACGTCAGAAGGAAAAGTGGAACGATACAAGGCAAGGTTGGTTGCAAAAGGATACACACAATCATATGGCATCGACTATGATGAGACGTTTGCTCCAATAGCGAAAATGAGCACCGTAAGAACTCTGGTCTCCATTGCAGCAAACTATGATGGAAGCTATACCAGTTAGATGTGAAATGCCTTTCTCCATGGGGACCTACAAGAAGAAGTGTACATGGAACTCCCGCCAGGGTGCTACGCTACAGAATCAGACGGAGGGACATCGCATGGAAAAGTGTGCAAACTGAAGAAGTCGCTATATGGACTCAAGCAATCTCCTCGAGCCTGGTTTGACAGATTCAGAAAGGCTGTTACAGGCATGGGATACCATCAAGCAAATGCAGATCATACGGTTTTTTTCAGCATGCGAGAGGCCACATCACTATACTTGCTGTATACGTGGATGATATAGTAATCACAGGTAATGATGAAGTCGAGATCGCTAAGCTGAAGTCAAAACTCGCGAAGGAGTTTGAGGTGAATGATTTAGGAGCGATGAGGTACTTTCTAGGTATCGAGGTGTGTGAAGGCGAACAAGGAATTGTTCTCTCACAGAGAAAATACGCACTAGATCTGCTGAAGGAGACAGGGATGCTGGGATGCAAAGCAGCAGTCACTCCAATTGATCAGAAGTGCAAGTTAGGAGCAGAAGCAGGAGAGCCAGTTGATCGTGAAAGATATCAACGACTTGTAGGAGATTGATTTATCTGGGGCACACTCGCCTGATATCTCATTTGCGGTGAGTGTAGTAAGTCGCTACATGCATGATCCAAAAACGGGTCATATGGATGCAATGTTTCAGATCTTGAGATATCTGAAAGGACGCCGGGGAAAGGGCTATGGTTCAAGAAGAATGGATGTATAGAAGTTGAGGGATACTGCGATGCAGACTGGGCGAGCTGCATAGACGATAGAAGGTCTACCACGGATATTGTGTCTTTGTAGGAGAAACTTGGTCTCATGGAGAAGCAAGAAACAGTCTGTGGTAGCACGGTCTACAGCTGAAGCAGAATACATAGCAATGGCTTTAGGAGTGTCGGAGTTGCTGTGGGTGAAAGCGTTGCTGACAGAGTTGAAGCTGGACAAGGGAGCACGTTACGTCTTCTGAGCGATAGTCAAGCTGCAATAAGTATAGCTAACAATCCTGTTCAGCACGACAGAACGAAGTACATCGAGATCGATCGATTCTTCATCAAAGAGAAGCTAGAACAAGGAATACTGAAGATTGATCATGTTCGCTCAGAAGAACAAGTGGCAGACTGTCTGACTAAGGGTCTTAGTTCATCAAGTCTGTCGAAGCTATGTAACAAGATGAGAATGATTAATCTCTATCGCCCATCTTGAGGGGGAGTGTTGAGAACTAATAAGGGATTTAGTCCCACATTGGAAAATGTAATATGAAGAGGAGCTAGACTCCCTATAAGTAGTGGAGTAGCCAATCAATAAACACACAACAATTATTCTCTACAACATCATAAGGATCTACTACCAACAGTACTATGAATCTGCTGACCTCAACAATGTTTAATCTTTTCTCAACTTTCAGTCACTGAGACAACTGTCACAACCCTAGAAGCCTTTTTTAAACTAGGAACATATAAACACAAATATGCTAAAAAGGAGTCTTGCTCTGTTGGTTGGTCATTTATTGCAGACTAGGGTCATCCACACACATATGAAAGAGTCTTCTAGGATCTGCCAGTTCTGATACATTCCTTTCCTTAAAATTTCCACCATTTTTAATACTGGAATGTATTTGAAATTTCTTCAATGAAAGTAGTAATCTCAAGCCTGGTTTGGCATTATGCTGCTTTCCAGGAAGCAGCATGACAAACAGCATTTGAAAGAAGACCCCATCTGCTTTAGAAAGCTGTCCCAAAATTGAACTAGTTCTTCATTTTTTTAAATTTTTTTATAAGATGTTACCAAACAACTTTTGGAAGAAAAAAAAACAAAAGCAGCCATGGCAAGCAATACCAAACCCACTGTTGGAAACATCTCTCTAAAAGAGCATGTATTGCACAAGTTGATGTTTGGCAGATAAAAATACAACTATTCTTTTGCAGGATACACTTAATTGATTATTATGTAATGTTTACTGTCTGAGAATGGCTCATCAACCAGCCATAATCATCTTTGGCTACCCTGAGAAAGTTATAGCTCATACTCATTCATTAGCCAAATAGTAGTTCTTGCACTAGAAGCTACATAGTAGAAGTGCATCTTCCTCTACTACTGAGACAATAGGTTAGACATCGGTTGGATTGGTTCATACAGTTCCGAAGTTCCGAGATTTAAGGTTCTGGGCTTTTTTTTTTGGGGTGGGGGGGGGGGTGGGGGGGGGGGGGGGGGTGGGGGGGGGGGGGGGGGGGGGGGGGGGGGTGGGAGGGGGTTAGAAAATTTAACATCTTCTCTCTCATGATTCTCCTGTCTGGTACATCAGCCAGTTCGGCATGTAAGCTGTTCTTGTTTCTCGGAGAAAATAAAACCAATGACAATAACTCTGTATTGTCATTTAATATCCCCTTTATTGTGAATGTTTAAAGGTCTGGCTTACCTTGCCTTGGTTATCCATATTTTGAAAGTGTTCCACCAAGTTTAACATAGCATATGCAATCATGTCTCTGCCATGCCGTTGCTTGTAATTCCAAAGCCATCTTTTGTTGCATCAGCTTATTTATTGTATGGAGGTGTAATTACTTTCTCCATACTTGGAGATATCTCCTTACAATTTTCTTTTCATGCATGTTTGCATTTGGCATTTATTGCAACTCTGAAGCGATTCTTTCCTCAGGGGATCGACTTATATTGTATGGAGGTGCCATAACTTTCGTCATATTTGGTGCTCTCTCTAATAGTTACCTAGAATATTGTACGTAATCATGGTATAGGTTCGAGGACATTGTATGTAGTATGGCTTTGTTTTATATGTAGGGGGGCTTCGTCAATTCAGTTCGCGGTATGCTTTTGAATACTAATTGGGTTGATGCTAGTTACTTGTTCAAATTTGACTCGGTAATATTGGAATTTAGTAATATTGGAATTTACAAAATGAGAGCCTAATATAAACATAAGAACATTTAGGACTCATCACTTCATTTGATAAAACTTGACTTTTGTTAGTCATACATTAACTTCACTTCACTGTAACATCCAAAACAAAATGGTACAAATGTGTCGAACCAAAACATGTAAATAAACCATAAAACAAAATAAAATGGCAAACGATCCACAACCTTCACACAAATAACAAAAGCATCATAAAATCTGGTAAAATAGAGTGGTGGCTTATGCGGCAATGGAGAACCACAATCGTATGAATTACAAAGTCAAAGTTCATAAAGAATGTGTACCATGGGACCTCAAATTAACAAGTAATCTCAAGTTTTCTCCCAACCTTCTTTGCATTAAAAGTATCTCTTGCAAAAGCAAGTTTACAATGAGATTTCAACGGTTGATTTGAATCATCAAATTTAGCCATCCGGATCGACCACCATAATGATCTGGATCGGTAATGTACCATGACGTGGAAGGCTCCTTCATTAGGGGTTTAGGTGTACTCGGTAACTATGCTCTCTCTTTTTATAGCATCCTGATGATACCTGTCTTTTTTCTTTCTTTCTTTCATGTTTGTCTTCGCATTGATTGGATCTATTAAGTGTTTTCACTTTTTAAATATTTTTAGTTCTATTCATGGATATTTTGATGTTGACAGCCTAAATGATATGTGGATTAAGTTATCAATGGAAGATGATTCTGGTGCATATCGGCATAGATTTCGTTACAATAGATTCTGATACTTATTTGTTGGAGTATCTCATTCTGTGAGAGAATGAATTTCAATTTTACAGGAACGAGAAAGGTACTTACTACGTTCTTGATCTGGGAGGTACTAATTTTAGGGTCTTGCGGGTTCAACTTGGAGGTACAAGGTCAACTGTTATCAGACATCAGGTTGAGCGCCAACCTATTCCCCAACATTTGATGACTAGCACTAGTGAGGTACATGTGTTCCTCTAATATTTTTTTCTTTGTAGTTTTTTATATGTATATTGGTTTGTAAAAGTCAACATCTGACTCAATTTCATGCAGAATTATTCGACTTTGATTCTCTCTCTCTCTCTCTCTCCTCTCTCTCGCTCTCTCTCTCGCTGTGTTTATTTCTTGGTGAATATCTTATTTCTGACTGTCACAACTGACTCAATTCTTTGCAGCTACTTTTTGATTTTATTGCCATGACGTTGAAACAATTTGTTGATAGAGAGGAGGATGACGTTGAACAAGAATTAGTCAGAAGTAGGGAACTTGGTTTTACATTTTCTTTTCCTGTTAAGCAAACATCTTTTACCTCAGGCGCTCTGATCAAGTGGACAAAAGGATTTGCAATTGAAGATGCTGTAAGTTAAAATTTTCACCAAAGTAATGTTTAAGGTTTCCATACATGTTTAGCTTTCTTGAAAAGCCATTAACAAATATGATGTTACTTTGGCACTCAAATCATGTAGTGTTTGTGGCTGGCTTCGTGTTAGTCAATTGACATTCAAACAAGAACCATCTGAATTATTGAAGAGAATTAGAGGCCATTATGTTTATTTTAGTTTGATCCAAAAATAAAGCATGGGTTCAGTTGTAACTCTTTGCCTATTACCTTAGATATTGAGTGGCCTTTTAGGGAATTCGGTTTTTAATTATATCTGATTATATCTATTAGTTCTTAAGTGTTGAGTATACCGAATCTTTTAACCTCTTTTGCACAGCATCTTTTCATTTTACAACGCGTATTTGCAGAGAGGCTATATTGCATGTTACGGTGTCATTAGGCTTTGAGGATAAGTAGTCATTTGAAGTGCCCGAGGGGGATAACACTTGTGAGTTTCTAGTTAGTCTCAAATGCAATTTCTGTCGTACCAAAGACGTGATTAAGTCAGATGGGAACGTATTCCATTCCTTAAGTTTGTTAAAACATGAGGTTGTAGGCTGAGAAAACAATACAGCCAATGCTTTGTTCTAGTTTGTCAAGATCAGCTTTAGGGTGCCAGTGACAGATGTTTTCTTATATTCACTTGTCGCATTTTATCAGTTGACTGTTACCAGAACTTCTCCGCTTTAATTTTTTTTTTACCTGTGATAGTTGCTTTACAATTTATTTCCTAGAATTTCCCTGAACTTGATATGAGCATATTTGTTTACACAAAACTCAAAGCTAGACTTTGAGAAGTCCCATAACTCAAAAGCTATTAGATACTAATGAAGTATCAAAATGACCCTGACTCGAATCAATTTAGATCTAAATTGAATGAATCCCAAAGTGAAGAATGTGACAACTACAATGACCGACATCCAAACCTTTTCAGTTTTGAGACTTTGAAAATTTGACTGAATTTTGGGGTTTACCAAACATGCACCAAGTCTAAGGGAAAAAAGATTTTCAAGCATTGTGCGAGTGTATAGGCTAATTTGCACTTGGATACCCTGAACTATTATATTTTTTTCACTTTAAAGCCATAAACTACTTTTTAATCAACTAATACCCTGAACTGTTTATGTTTTTTCAAACTAAACCGTCCATTAGTCAACCGTTACTCTTAATGGTCATGTGTGTAACACATGGCTCTTTAGGGCCTTTTTACCCGTAAAGCTTGAAAAAAAGAAGAAAAAAAGAAGAAAAATAAGTTTAAACCCCCAAAAATTCCACCACTACCCTCTTGCCCCCACCGGCGAGCACCGGTGCTAGTGCCCCCAACCCCTGCTGGTTGGTTGCCTGTGCTGCTGCTGATCAGCTGATCAAAATTAGGGATTTGAAATATCAAATTGAGAGCAAACGGAGGTAATCAAAGATTTATCGAGGAAAATTCATCTGTTTGAGTTTGATGCTGGGAACCATTCACCTTAGATCAAATCACTCAATATGTTATTTCTCTTTCTAAAGGCATCTCACTTCTTTTTTATTTTACTCAGAGAATTCTTCCACTTCATGGTCATTCTTTTGTTTTTCTCTCACCATTTCTTCTAGTAACAACTCAAATTTGTTGCTTGGAAAGGAATTTTACCATCCAATGCATAAAACTTGCAGTTGAGATCACTAATTTGCTCTTGTTGTATAAGCTTGTGAATTGATTGATCAAATATTTCAGCTTCACGCAACTCATTTTCTTCTCCTTCCATGACATATTCAGATGCTTTGATACCATTTCTAGGCAACAGAAGGCGTTCTGGCTGTGCCAGGTACTCATCACCGGTGAGAGCAGGGGTGGAGGTGGGGGCAGTGCCGCCAGCAAGCACGGGTGGGGGCAGCACTGCCGGTGAGAGAAGGATTAAAGTTAGGATTAGGGTGTCTTTTATATAAGATATTTTTTTCCCCACTAAAGATTAGTACTATAGATAAGGGTATTTGGTCTTTTTATATTTTTCTGTTAGGGCCTAAGTTAAAAAAAAGAGCTCAGTTCAGGGTATTTAAGTGAATCAAATGAAGTCCAGGGTATCAACTCACTAAAGAATACTTTACAGTATCAACTTTTGAAAAAAAACGTGATAGTTCACGATATTAAGTGGAAATTAGCCATATATGTATCTGCCTTTGTGATTAGTTTATATTCTGTACTATGTGAATTATTCATGGTTTAAAGTATCGGCCGATACCGATCCGATACGGCCGATACCGATACGATTTGGCATGTTCCGATCCGATACCGACCGATACCAAATATTGACCGATGCCGACATTGAGGGTCTTCGTTCCGGTCAATTCGGCAAAGAAAATTAAACAACATAAGAATAGTCCGATACTGATTCCGATACCAATATTGTGAACCTAGGTTGAAAGCATAATAAGGTTGTAAAAGCATGTAAAAGAATCCGATACTACCGATAATTATTTGTTTCCCAATACCAAAAAATCCGATACTCCGATCCGAAACTGCCGATACTACCGATATCGCCGATACCAATACTCATAGGAAAAGTCCGATACCGATTCCGATACCGATACTTTGAACCTTGGAATTATTTCACTCTAGCAATAGTGAAGATTATGTGAGTTTGTCTAGTAATTTCAAAGTAGCATGCAAGTCAACACTGTGGCAATCATGCAATATTTGGTGGCGGTCATTACGTCTAATAAGAAAAGCATAGTTTGCAGTATCGGTTGATAGCAATACGATATGGCCGATATTGATATAATTTGGCATGTCCCGATCCGATACCGACCACTACTGATATCGACCACTATCGATAGTGACCAATACCTAGGTTGGGCTATTTTTCCAATCAATTCGGTAGAGAAATTGAACGAAAAATTAAAAAATAAACTCAACGCATTGATTCACTAACAATGTTATAATGTATCTGTATCGATGCGGTTTCTTATTGATAAATCGTAATTATTACCATTTGTCAAAGTTGTATATATACAAATTCACAATGTTCATCCATGTTAATATTGTTCCATTTAAAACTAACGAAAATTAACATATATTATATAAAATTATGTCTAAATGTATCAAATATATCGCAAGTAAATCAATCAACATGTAAACCAATAAATAAAAGTGACCATTATTTACATTCAATTTCAAAACTAATAAGAAACAACACAAAAGTTACTTTAAATTATGTCCAAACGTGTAAAATATTTTTTCTAAACTTTTTAATAATTTTTTTCGATACCAAAGAATCCGATACCCCGATCCGAAATTGTTGATATCAATAGTGTGAACCTTGAGGAAAAGTTGGACAAGATCAACACCAGTGCCAAACTAATAGCAAATCAACCTCAAATATCTTTTTGTGGAAGCTGTCCCTTCCCTCATTTCACATCCACCATATCACTCATTTCCATACATGCACTTTCGCCACTCTAATCCTCCTTCATGCATGTCCCAACAACTATGTCCATATCTATCGCTTTACCCATTGGCAGCTCTTACCCAATGTTGCATAGGCAGGGCGGGGTCTAAAATTAGAGGGACGGGCTGGGCTGGGCGGGGTCAAGGTGCTCTCCCGCCCTAGTATACATTATGTAAATTATGTCTCTTATGCCAAAAATAAAACTTTAAACCTAAGCATTTCATAGTCTAAATATTCATTGTATGTAACTAAATGCTCGGAATAAAACTAAGTTAATAAACAGTCTCATAGATAAAAAGGAAGAAGAAAAAGAACAATTTTTTTGACATACGTTTTAAGTCTTTGACTTAGTGTTGAACTTGATAGCTTGTTATCTTGAAGATAAAGATATGAAGTGATGAACTTGATGAGACATGAGATAATGGAGAAGTAGAGAATACTCTCATGATTGAGGAGATGATAGAGAAGGAAGCCCGACAATTGGTTGTCTGGGTTACTAAATATTCTTTGATCAATTTTTTTGTTACTTGTAACTTCTAATTAAGTTCTAGTTTTCAAACACAATTTTTTTACCCAAGTCCATGTTTATTAGATTATTTAAAATTTGAGTCTCTATCATATTACATAATTATACTTAAGTCCATGATATCACCCATTTGTAAATCCTTAGTAACAACTAACATGCCTAGCCGATTTAAAAAAAAGTCCAACCTAGTCACTACCTGGACTTAGGCGGATCTTCTAGGCGCCAAAAGGCGTTTTAGGGCACTAAAACATAGGGACGGGGTACCCTATATAAAAAACTGCAGGGATGCCAAAAGGCGACATCTTGAACAAAATAGCTCTTGCCTTTTGCATGCTCCTCACTTTGAACCAAATCTAGATAGCTTCAGTATGAAGCGCTCTTCACTTCAGCCTCAACGTCCGGACTCCTCACTAACATCTCCAATTGAGAGATACAAATCACATGAATGCCATAACTGTTGGAAAATTTACCTTTATCATCCTGGAAAATAGAATAGCAAAATACTAAAGGATTAGGGTTGCCGGTCTACGGGAAAGTCATGCACGAAGTATTGTCCTAAGAGATTATTCGAGGTCTATGTGCAGACATTATCTCAAATCCTCCTAGAGGTAAAACCCCCTTGCTATCGGCTTCCTGTCGTTGCACACAACTCCGAAAGAATGATTCGAACTTAGCTTTGTCCAGAGAGGAATGAAATAAACAATGAAAGGAAGAATGAGATAATTTGTAGTAGGAAACAAAAATGAAAGATTTTTGAAGAGAAAGAATATGATTTGTTGTAATTCTCACTCCCACACTCAGCCGAATGACATCTTTATATATACTCAAACCAACGGGTAAGGTTAATATACATGAATTGGATTTAAGAGGGCTAATAAATTTGGCCATATTCAACACAACAAATAATAGCCATTTAATAGGAATTGATATGAATATAATGACTAATTAAATAGCCATTCAATTGAGCAATCAAAGGCTAATAGGAATAACAATAAGAAATGAATTTGATTTTTCCAAATATCATACAACAATCTCTCCCAAAAATCAAATTTCAAAATAAAGATAACAAATTCAAAAGAATCGAAGGAGAGAATTTATGGCAAATGAATACTATGCATAGATGAGATTGACTACAACCTTGAATCTTACTTAGTGATTATTGTCTTTGTCTGAAGAAATGTTTGATGGACTATGCCTTGAATCAGACTTCTTGAAACATATTCAGAAAATAGCACACATAGTACGCTACAGGTTCTTAGGTCTATCGAGGTGGCGCTTTTGATTGGCCATGCGCACTTATTCCTTATTTATGAGAGTTGTCTGGGATCGTCCTGTCCCATAGTCTCGGCCTTCACGACCTCTCATATATGTCAGTTCTCAAAGGGTTGATGATTGGAGTCAACCCTGCATAATTATGATTGGATCTATTAAGAGTTTTAAAAATTCATCTTAACCAAATCACACCGGAACACTGTCACTATAGGAATGGGATATCGTTGTACTTCGTACAACCGCTTGGGCATTAATTTTAAGAATTTACCTCATGGTCAGTGTTCCATATTAGTCACCTGAGTCCATCTTGTTTTTACCTATTGAACCGGTTTCTTGGGATCTCCAGCCAGACTAGGTTGAGTTGCCACTGCTGGTGACTGACTTATGAGCTTAACCCCACTCCCTCAATGATACTAGAATTAATATCCTAGGCAAACTCCAGTCAGACTAGGTTGGGTTGACACTGCTGATGACTTACTTATGAGCTTAACCCCACCCCCTAAATGATACTAGGATTAATATCCTAGGCAAACTCTTCGTCAAGAGTAAATAGACTCTTCGTCAAGAGATTTGTAAAATTATTTTATGACTTTTATAGTCAAGAACCACATTTTCACCTTTTATGCTTTTTAATGACTTGAAGCGCAGTTGCAAGTACATGTTCATCTTAGAATAAACATAATTGTGTTTTAGCAGTTCTTTAGCAGAATGATTATTACAATTTATAAAACTGACAAATATATAAATTTGTATATACATAGAAAGATATCTGGGCCATTCAGCTTCAGCATAAGATATGTTTAAATACACCATTTCAAATTCTTTGATACTCCTAGCTATAATAGTTTTTTCACATTGACCTATCAACTAATGGGCATCGAAGTTCCACAGTTGAAACCTTACATTGGATCTTAGTGATCTTTAGTGTTTTTATATCTGAAAATATGTCATATAATGACTCAGATAGCACTTAAATTTTATGAAACCAATTGTAGTCAATTTTTTTAGGAGTTTTTGATTTGACTAAGCCAGATGTTTAGGTTATTCCTAAATCGTACTCTGTGTCATCAAATTTATTTGACATGTGTGATTATATCAATTGCTGATATAATCCTTGGATATGAAACTAAAACTCATTTGACTCTGCTACCTCTTAAGATAACATCAGTTCAATCTATCAGACTTCGTACTAGATGATTCATCTTTACCAGCCATTATGGTAAGAGTGACAACCTAAAAGTTATGCAAGAATAATGTATTGAATCAATATAACATTTTAGAGTTCTAGATCAATAGTTTGAATGAATTTGCTAATCAACTTTAACAAATCTTTAGTCTATCAAGTTTTGATCAACTTGGGTCGGCTGTAGGAGCCGGTTTCCAGTTAGCGATGGTCCGAAGACATTTAAATACCGTGTCGCTTAGGGCTATTTACACCCGATTGGCAGAAGGACCCTTTCGGCTTGTACCCAAACTAAGCTTTACTTTAAAACTTAGATTTATAAGGATTTACAATATTACTAAACTATTTTCTTTTGACTAAATTGTTTGAATGAATCGAAAGAATTATAACGTCACGGATTATAAGCAAAAACAAAGTTAGTCTAAATATTGTGACAGAACAATATTGTGATTTCTTTCTGACTAGAAATTCTAACATTGTGATAATATAGTTATTTCAGGTTCAAACATGTAAACCGATCAAGAAAAGAATATTATTCATCATCACTATATTCTACATACAAAAACCAAGAAAGATGGCTCACAGACTTCATACATTCGTCCAACTAAACTTAGGAATAAAATATGAATAGAATATGTGAACTGTAAATATGAAAAATTATCTTTTCACGTGATCGAAGCAATTTTGTACTTTTTGATTTCGGCTTAGTAATAGCACTTAAGAAGAAATGTCATTTTATACATTATTTTGAGATAGTTCTTATTCCTTAGCATGTTTGCTCCTTTTCTAATATGTCACAACTTCTAATGCTTCTGACTTGCAGAAATAATATTACAAAAATCATGTCCGAAAAAGCTAACAATTCGGTCTTCAAGAAAATAAATATTACTTTGCATATTAATAAGAAATGTAATTTGAACCGATGCACAACTTGTTTATTCTGGCACACCAATATATACTGTTTATAAATTTTAACATTAAAATAATTCAACATATTTTTTTATGGTAAATATGAAAACAAGAATTATAAAGTTTCTATCAATATGTCCCAAAATAATAAGTTTGACATATATTTTAGTTACATAATACAATGAAAGGAAATATTTGACAATACTATATAGCAACATGTATCAAATTTTTTTCATAAATTAAACATTACATATAAAATAATCACATGACAATATATTTATGTTAGATGACTTTGTAAAACTTTATTCTAGATGCCAATTTCATAATTAATATTGAATGAAGTAAAATTTTGTTAATGTGTAGTAATACCTAGTTTTGTATGTAGAGTCATATTATCATGACCTGACAAAATTTCATGTCATTATCCATGACATCTAGCCTACTTAAATAGTTATTAATAGTATTAAATAAAAAAGATTTCCCGCAATGCATCATGAATAGAAAACATGAAATTAGAATGTGTTATAATCTTTGCACTTTACTAATAATATGCAAATGCAACAAAACAAAATCCTAAGGCAACATGGATTTCTCACTCCATGTGTCTTATTATATGTTACACCATAAAAAATTACAGGTGTTAAAGTATGTGCTAAACAATAATTTGCTATATATGTTAGCAGAATTATTAGCAATCAAAATTGTGTATATATATATAAGAGCAATAATCTAAATAGAATTGTTAAACAATATACACAATTTACTCAGATGCTACAAATATATATCTCTACATACATTATCCAGGTAATATTTCTAATCTATTTGAGAACTATTAAAATATTCTATAGAAAAAATTGGGCATACGAATTTAGGTTCTACTAAAAAAATCTTTTGTTATGCCAAATGCCTTTGCAAATGCATATTCTATTTATAAAAATGCAAAATTCTATTTATTGTAATTGCAAATAGCAAATTTGTTTCCAAGTTAGACATGTGATACTGAAATAAGCCAATTCAACATAATTATAAAACCAAGTACTAGTACGAGGATATATAACCAGTTTTGATAAGACGGCATGTGCTTCGTAAAACATGCTTTAATAGATAGTAACATGTAATTAAATAAGGCCTTTCTGTAATTTATCTAATTGTAAAGAAATTTTGTTACAAAACTAAAAGTACAGGTTGATTAATGCAAAATTAGCAAGTTATAGAATATTCTAAAAGAATTTCTTAGTTAATATCATCTTTATGGAATTTTAAGTTATTGATAAAATCATGTAACGGAAGAATCATAAGAAGCTTGATTCCTTCCAACCACAGTGACCATTGAGCTTAGTCTCTCTGAAAAAAAAATCTTTAAATGTAGTGAACTACTAAAAATCTTTGCATGATCCATAAAGCACATAGTGAACTACACAAATCTTTGGATGATAAAAACATGCCCTGATTGACCAAGTTCTCCTAAAAAAATAGTGAGCTCAATCACAGAACTCTATGCAATTTGGCCGAAAATGACTGATCTTTCTACAATTTCCCAAACCAAAACCCTAGTCAATTGCAATAAAGCTTCCCAAAACACATATTTACAAGTGTCATAAAAAAAACTATAAAGCCCAGACGTACGAAACCGGTTGCTGGGTTAAGAGTTTTTGGTGGATTTTGTACTGACACAACGTAAACATTCCAAAAATTAAATACACCATGACACACCATGACCGTAGGCAGGAGGGCGTGTCCAACCCATTTTGTGTCGTTCATGTGTTTCGTGAACACATTGAAATAATTTACATCTGGAAAAGTCTATCCAAATTGACAAACATAATTGTAAGTTGATGAGATTGTAAACAGAGAGGCCGAGTAGGAATTTCATTCGGCAAGATCGGAACAACCAACCAGATCGTAAGTGTTACTGACACGGTTGAAACACAGTTACTTCCAGTAACATTTGATTATAAGGTTCCCTTTGGACATAATAAGTTATTGAAAACAAATTTCAATCCCTTGACATAAGACACCAATATTTAACTGCAGTCAGTGAGAATCCCAATATTATATTGTTAATTAGTACAAATTTTTTACCTACATCATTCTTGGGAGGAATATGCCAAATAGTATATACTAATAGAGATGTCAAAATATTGATGATCTGGCCAATATCAAATATATCACAAAATATTGATTTTTTTTCCTTGATCGGTTGAACTTTAAATGATCATAGTGTCGTTTATCAACTGAAAACCTTTCAAATTATAAATTCTGCCAGCATGCAGTGCAGACGTGGATGGTCAGGCAAAATATTATTCAACATGTTAACCAAAACACTATTCTGTAAGACTACATCAAAGATGGATAAAGACATTTAAGCACCTAGGCCTGATATGAAAATTTTTCTACTAACAATTGAATCAACAAGGAAAAGGAAATAACGTATGGGAATGCAAAAGCTAAATATGATAGCACGTGTCTAAACCACTTTATTGTGCTAAAATCCAAAGATCTCGTATCAAGAAGTTTAGAGACCAAAAAAAAAACACATTTGCAGATGTTAACAAATGGTATCCCTATCTTAGATGAAAATATAATAAACTCACCAGTTCCCATACAACCTATATGATATCCAAAAAATATGGCAATGCAATATAACCCAAAGGTAACAGATATCACCACCCAACATCACCGTCCTTCCCTTAAGTAAATATCACGATGGGATACCGATTGAATTTTACAAAATGTATCAATTTTCTCAAGGCACGTAAAATCATGTATCAAATATTTGTTTACGTTACCCATGACATGAAAAATAGTAACTCGCATAATCTCGTAGATTTTTGGAGAATTTATCTTTATCACCCTGAAAAATAGAATATCAAAATAATAAAGAGTTAAGAGTTACCGGTCTACGGGAAGTCATGCACGAAGCATTGCCAATCAAAAGCGCCATCCCGATATACCCAAGAACCGTTAGCGTACTATGTGTGCTATTTTCTGAATATGGTTCAAGAAGTCCGATTCAAGGCATAGTCCATCAAGTATTTCTTCAGACAAAGACAATAATCACTAAGTGAGATTCAAGGTTGTAGTCCATCTCATCTATGCATAATATTCATTTGTCCAGAAATTCTCTACGATTTATTGTTATCTTTATTTTGAAATTTGATTTTTGGAAAGGGATTGTTGTATGATATTTGGAAAAATTAATATCCTTTCTAAACGTTATTTCTATTAGCCTTTGATTGCTCAATTGTTTGGCTACTTAATTAGTCATTGTATTCATATTAATTCCTACTAAATGGCTATTATTTGTTGTGTTGAATAGTGCCAGATTTATTAGCCCCCTTAAATTCAATTCATTGTATATTAATCTTACCCGTTAGTTGGAGTGTATATATAGATGTCATTAGGCTGAGTGTGGGAGTGAGAACTACAACAAGTCCTATTCTCTCTCTTAAAAAATCTTTCATTTTTGTTTCCTACTACAAATTATCTCCATCCTTCTTTCATTGTTTATTCCATTATTTTTTGGGCAAAGCTAAGTTCGAGTCATTCTTTCGGAGTTTGTATGCAACGATGAGAAGTCGGTAGCAAGGGATTTTTACCTCTAGGAGGATTCAAGATAAAGTCTGCACATAGACCTCGAATAATCTCTTAGATTGTTGGAAAATTTACTTTTATTATCCTAAAAAATAGAATAGCAAAATAATAAAAGGTTACCGGTCTACGGGGAAGTCACGCACGAAGCATTGTCCTAAGACATTATTCGAGGTCTATGTGCATACTTTATCTCAAATCCTCTTAGAGGTGAAACTCCCTTGACTGGCTTTCCGTCATTGCACACAACTCCGGGAGAATGATCCTAACTTAGCTTTACCCAAAGAGGAATGGAATAAACAATGAAAGAAGAAAGGAGATAATTTGTTGTAGGAAACGAAAATAAAAGACTTTTGAAGAGAAAGAGTATAGGACTTGTTGTAATTATCACTCCCACACTCAGCCGAATGACATCTATATATAGACTCCAACCAACGGGTAAGGTTAATATACAATGAATTGGATTTAAGAGGGCTAATAAATCTAGCCATATTCAACACAACAAATAATAGCCATTTAATAGGAATTAATATGAATATAATGACTAATTAAGTAGCAATTCAATTGAGCAATCAAAGACTAATAGGAATAACGTTTAGAATGGAGTTTGATTTTTCCAAATATCATACAACAATACTGGGTTTAAATACCTTCAAGCAATACCTCAGGAACCACCATCTCCACTGTCAACAGTGCAGCAACCGCAACGCCCTGCTCCCCCACTTGTGAGATTAGAACATCCTCCCCATCCCTCCTGTGTGGATGTGGGTGTTATAAGGAAAGATTAACCTTACCCTAATGTCAGTTATGTGGACTGGTTTCCCTCCTTGTTATTCAAATGGACTCCTGTTACATGGTCCCTACACAAATGAATAGCCAAACCAAAGCCTAATACCTCCGTATTCAGACTCCAGATCTCTCAAACAATACTTGATATCATGATCAGCATAACTTTATAAGTAGTAGTACATTGAAAGGCAGGATAAGGAGTTAGTGTATCCATGGGAAGTTGGGGGTGGTGTTGATCGAGGATAACATGAACTCCGGTCGAGGAGATAAGAGAAAGTTGTCTTAGGATAGGAAGCACGGATACTCCAAAAATTCATGCCGTGTCATGTTGTGTTGGACGTGTATCAGACAAAGCACAAACACACGAGAATAGGTCCCGATCCATGTCAAGTGTCCAAGGTGTGTCATTTTATTGTCCGTGCAACATAGGTCTCATGTGGTTTGGACATGTGCAACATAGACCAATAGATGAACACATTAGGAGCAGCAGTAAGATATTAGTCAAGTTAGTAGCTAGTAAAACTAGGGGAATTAAAACTTTTGAGAGCTTAAAGACTTGTGCCTGCATTTGGCAATTAAAACTTTGTAAGAAAGTACCCATGTTTGGAATGGTTTTGATAATTGAGTATATGAGTTAACTCAGTTGGTTCTCAATTTACATCAGTACATGTATTTTAAAGCCTAGACAGAGGTACTTTCCTTCTAGTTATCTGATTAGATCTTATTGACATTTCATGTCCTTTCTTTTCTGCATGTCAATAAGTTCCAGGTAATCTCTCTTCCTGGTTTACTTCATCAAATGAATTGATCCTGGGATGATATAGCTTTTATACTCTATATGTTTTTTTTTTTTCTTTTCTTGTGCGATATGATCTTATTCAACTTTAGCTTTTTAGATGAAATGATAAGATGTAATGTTAGTGTTGGTATCTGTGCTCATATTTATTTGATCCTAGTAGAGCATATTATGTTTGTCCTGTTCACAACTCCTAGTTGAATGTTGCTTCAGATGAGTATATTTTGTTTCTAACTTGTTGATTTCACACTGCACCATGCAATCTGCCCGTTTAATTAATTTTTAGCAGTTTGCTAATACCGTAATTCGAATCAGGTCGGAAAAGATGTTTCACAATGCTTAGAAGAAGCCATGACCAAGAAGGGTCTGGATATGCGCGTGGCAGCACTGGTATGCTTCATGTGTTATCTGGTGGTTCTAGCTTAAATTTACATTATGTTAATGTCTTCCAGATTATTACCTTGCAAAAACATCAACAAATGCAGTTTAACAATTTGACTAAAATATCTCTAGACATGAATAATAAACATGAACTTCTCTGGAGTGAGTTACAGTTTGCATGATATGCCCACTTTTTAGGAGCTGTTCTGTTCTGTAATCACATTCCAAGAAGTAAGAAGTATAGGAATGTAAAATCATTATCTTTTATTAAACACAATCTGCATAAACTTTGTACTATTGGCTGGATAGGTTGATGACATGCATTGTCACGTCCCGATTCCGGAGAATCGAAAACTAGCCACTGGACGTGATGCCGTACGAGTCTAGATTGCACTTGTACAGTCAAAACCATAACAGTTCATGGTGTTTCTCAGAAAACAACGACATCGTAGCAAAACCAAGCAGATAAATTGAAGTCACAACCAGTGTAGTCAAAGGCGCACCTCAGGTGCAGGGGTAGCGCCTTAGGGGCACTCAAGGCGAGGCGCAGTTCTTAAGGCACGCCTTTACCGAGTGCCTTGGAATAGCTAAGGCGCGCCTTGACCTCAGGGCACTCCAGGTTGAGGGTTTTGACTGTTTTTTAAGCTGCTATTTTTTTTGAATTGTTTTTTTTACTGTTATTTTTTTTGTCTAGTTTTTTTTAACTTTTTTTAACTTTGAATACTGTTTTTAAACCTGTTTAGTCTGTATACTATTTTTTTAACTTCATTTTTTGTTAGTCTTCAGAATACTTTTTTTGTTCAGGCTACATAATATTGTTTTTTTAACTTCATTTAATATGTTTGTTTTATTACTTACATTAGTAATTTTGTTTATATATATATATATATATATATATATATATATATATATATATATATATATATATATATATATATAATTCCATCTTTTGATAAATTCAAGTCATGTTAATTTGAATTTTCCTTGCAAAGCACTTGAAGAATATCTTAAAAATTCAATTCAAAGTGATTGCATGTTAACCTACACAAGCGAGGAATTGGAAGCACACATGTTTATCAATGCAGAAACCTAATTGAATTATATATATATATATATATATATATATATATATATATATATATATATAAACATTTTTGACGTGCCGCCAACATTCAGAACAGCCCTCCGGGTTCATAATTTACCGTATCATAACAGATGAAACCGCCCCAACTTGACCCCTGTCAAGCAAACAAACCCTCTTCCTCCTGTTCTCTGAAACTTGGAGCAGCCCTTCCGAAACAACATTCCAGCTTAACTTCGTCATCCAACTCGATTCCCAAGAATGCAAAAGTTCTTCCGGTAACTCGTGCCAAACCCTCAAATTAAGAGGGGAAAAATCAGTCCACTGACTCACCTTTTTTCCAAGGGCATAGCATAAGGTGCAAATATGCTATTGTCATATTTTCCCACCCTTGCATTCAAACATTTTAATAACATTTCTTGGTGCTATTTATTGGTTTACTAATGCACTACAAGTTTCAAGGTTGTTTCCTATCGTTATTGGTCTCGGTTTTTCTCGAAGTATCTCAGTTCACTAACTTTTAATGTGTCGATGGATTTAGCATAAGCTTTTATTAGTATTTTAAATTGAAGGAACATAATCTCTCTTCCCCTAGGTTGCACGGACATGCCATGTTGGTGTTCGTGCCTGGACACGGATACGGCCTGGATACGACATACAGCCTATGAAATATCCGTGCTGTACCCGAATCTTTTTTTTTTTTTTTGAAATGGTCGTATTTCGTATCGTTTTCGTACCCGTATTTGTATCCGTACTCGTGCAACATAGCTACCCTTATCTCTCACTTCACTTCTTCCTAACTTTTTTCCTTTACATACATTTGCTAATTTGCACTCTAATATCCAGAAAATAGAACTCCAACCTTGCCGACTTTTATGGTAAACTAGAGTTCATGTTCATGGTTTCATGCATGCTTTATGTTATTCTTATCCTAAATTACCACTCCCTAATTGTACACAGTTTTACTTTTATGTTAATTTGACTTACGTCATAGATTTGTTATATACAGAAACTTTGTTATTGCATTAGCTTGTGTATGCATCACATGCTAGTTCATTAATAATATGTTAGTACTTTACAACACAACTTGGAAGTTGAGGATAAGTAATTGATTTTTGTAAGTTGTTGGAAATTGTAGAAGATAGTTATCCTCTACAGAAATTATCATCTGCTAATATTTGCTAGTACATTTCTCATGATACCTCTCATACATCAATACAACAAAGAAAGTGATCGGAGGTTAGTGGTACCCAGTGAAATAGGATATTCCAAAAGTAAAACAGTGGATAGGCTGTACCCAGACCTGCTGTGTCGTATGAAATCAATAATTGGTCTATCAGTGTTCCATCTAACGTTCAAAATTATCAGTTCTAATTGTAAAGAATCCTTCTAAAACAACACTTTGTAAACATTTCCCCCCGTCTTATGTGTATCAGGTTAACGATGCAGTAGGGACATTGGCTCTTGGTCATTATCATGACGAGGACACAGTCGCTGCTGTGATTTTTGGAACAGGCACTAATGCTTGCTATGTGGAACGAACTGATGCGATAATCAAGTGTCAAGGCCTTCTTACAAATTCTGGTGGAATGGTATTAATGTCCTGAATTCTGATTTAAGACTTTGAATGATTACTTAGTTTGGTGCACAGAAATGTATGTTTTATATATAGTGACGACATGAAAAATTTCTGCTGGTTAGGTTGTCAACATGGAATGGGGTAATTTTTGGTCATCACATCTTCCAAGAACTTCGTATGATGTTGAGCTGGACGATGAAAGCCGAACTCATAGTGATCAGGCAAGTTCTTGCTGTATTGTAATTGCATTAGTTTTGGTTATCATTTCTTCAGTCAAGAAACATTATGTTGCTACAGGGTTTTGAGAAAATGATCTCAGGGATGTACTTAGGAGACATTGCAAGAAGAGTTTTATATAGGATGGCACAAGAATCTGATATTTTTGGAGATGCTTCTTCTAATTTATCTGTACCCTTTGTGTTAAGGTATGTAACCTCTATGCCATAATATTATGTATTCATCATTCTTTCTGCGGTAGACGTGTTTGTTGAATCCTTATCAGCACATTCTTAGTAAAATTCTTCAAGCCAATATATATGCTTTCCGATTCACGAGTTTGCTTTGATGGATGATAAAAATAATGGTCATTGGCCGTGTTCAGTATCGCATCAACTCTTATACATCTTAGTCTTTTTCAGCACCTTCAAAATGTTCGAGAAGGTTATCATATTTTATGTTCCTCATAATTCTGATCAACAATTTATGTAGCCTCATACAGCTCCATAATGGTTCTGTACCTGCAGATTTCCATTTTAAGGACATTTATACATCTTCTTTCAAAGTTAGGTTACATTACCTAGCTAGTCGTGCTAGTCAGGTGCGAGGACATAAATGATAAAAACAGTAAGCAGTTTACTCAAGCGAGGCCTGTGTCCTTAACACGCTTTGATACTCAAGCTCTCACTTATGATAAATGATCTTGAGTTCCAGATAAAGTACTCTTTACTATTACTATTGCTATATGTCGAAAGCAGTTATGAGACCACTTTAGCAAGGTCCGTTGGAAGTTGCATGCCACAGTGGCATGACCCCCCTTTTACCCTAGATTGAGGTGAAGCCAAGTTACACATAAGTTTGCTGCATGCTAAATAAGGTTGGTTATGGAACTTTGTTTCGTAACTAAGAAACTTTAGTTTTGGAAAATGGAACTTAGGGCCTGTTTGGGAAATGGAAAGTTTTGGAAACTAAGAAACTTGGTTTCTTTTGGTTTTTAGAAACCATACGAAAGTCGAGAAAAGCTGAGTCTCCAATCACAGATGTTATTTGTATGCTACAAAGTAGAAAGTAGAAACTCGTCATTAGTGATGACATGCAATAATAAAAAGGTAATCTATAGGTTTAAAAGTGGGTGTTTGAATCTGAAGTAAATAATGGGTCATAATTGCTCACAATGGGTTTCCCACATTTTGATCGAAACTAAGATTCTTTTCCATTTGGTGGTTGGGCCCTTAGAAGCCATAAACTCCTAGATGGTCAACGAATCTCAGTAAGAACCTCGCTTCGGCGGTTCTTACTTGGGAGCTCGCTTTTCCGATGACGAGAGCTCGTTTCTCGTGCGATGGAAACACGTTTCTCCGACGACATGAGCGCTTCCTATAATATGACCATAATTTTGAAAGATGACATAATTTTTGGAAAGCAAGTTAGAAGATTTTTAATGCACGTTTATCAAAGTACCAAGAAACTAAAGATTATTTATCTTGACATCATAAAGAATCAACATGCGAATGATCTCTGTGTAACTTTGAACTGAACTTTATAAAGTCTAATAAATATTAAGATATTTATAAGTTTTGATAACAATAATTAATAAACATAAATTTTTTATTAGGGCACGCTCCAAACTCTAGACTCTTCTAAGTAGTCGCGTTCCCCTGCTCCAGTTCTCGCTTTCGTTCCTGCTTCCACTTCTGACTTCTAAGGTTGGGCCCCATAAGTTTCTTAACATACTTTCCCTTTGCCAAACAATCAAGTAATGGAAACGAACAAGAGTTTCCCATCTAATTTTCCATTTGCCAAACAGGCCTAGGAATTGAAAGTTCAGAAGTTTTGAACTTTGACCATATCTTTCCATAAAAATATAAGATAGTTATCACAACTCAATTCAAACTGATGTTTCAGTCTTCTCAACCTAACTGAGGTCCAAGATTTAAATTCAGACTTAAATTGAAGTCATTTCAAGTTAAAACTCAACTCAAAGTTGGAGTTTTGATATCGACTTCAGTTAATGGCTACTTTAATTCAATATGGGAAAAATTCCATTCTTACATGGCTCATTTCTGCTATATATTCAGCTAAACCCAAAATTCATATTAATAAGTAGTTTTTCCTAAAGGAAAAGGAAGGAAGCAGAGATTTGCCGCTAGAATATCTATTTGGTGGTTTTCATGTAGCGAATTCGATTGGGCACTGGAATTTTTTTAACCTTATTCATGAGAAAAAGTTGGTGTCTGTGCCTCATTAGTTGAATTGTCTTATTGAAACTCTGATAACTAAGTTAACATTCATGTACGCCTCCAGTCTAACTCAACAACTTGTTATTGCAATAATCCAGTATTCCTCTGATGTCTGCCATGCATGAAGATTCTTCTCCTGACCTACGAGAAGTTGGACGGATACTCAAAGAAACTTTCCAGGTACTGTGCCACCCTTTTTCACTGTCAATCACCAAAATCCGTAACCGTTTGAAGCTATCAAATGTAAAATTTCTTACCCATGAATTTAATTTTTCAGATGTCAGACGTCTCTTTGAGAGCACGAAGGCTTGTTGTTAGGGTATGTGATATTGTTACCCGAAGGGCTGCTCGGTTAGCTGCAGCAGGGATTGTAGGAATACTGAAGAAAATTGGAAGGGATGGGAGCGGTGGAATTGCAAGTGGAAGGACAAAAGGGAAAGCACGAAGGACAGTCGTAGCGGTTGAGGGAGGCCTTTATGCTAGCTATTCAAGTTTTAGGGAGTACTTGAATGAAGCAATGGTTGAAATATTGGGAGAGGAGGTTGCTAAGAATGTGATCCTCAGAGTATCCGAAGATGGATCTGGAATAGGTGCTGCTCTCCTTGCTGCGTCACATTCTTCAGATAGATAATGCTTCCTGTGTATATTATTGTAATTTTTTCCCTCTCCTGTTCAAATGTAAAAGAATTCTTTTATATTTTTATATATGGGGCTGGTTTGTGCAGTACCTTTCTAGTCTTCTATTTTCCATTTCAAACAATTTCCCATTTTTCAGGTGACTCGATATATTTTCTATCTATATTTCACCAGCCCATCAAAGGGGGAAGTTTTTTTTGTAAATTTAGCAAAAAGAAACAAAACAATATTATTCACTTGGAATATGGTTCTTGGAGCAAAGGTTGAATATAATTAGAGACCATGGAGTTTGAGACATCAACAGAAACCCATTACATATTTGGCTGCATTACTACAGTCATCAACTTCAAAACCTCTATTGATTCTTTCTGCATAACTCCCCTCTATTTTCATCATAACTGTGGTCTCTGTCAAAGTTCGAAATCACTGAGAAGACGTCTTGCTAGCACATATCAGATATAAACATCAACAGAACTTTCAAAAATTGTTCAACTACCATATGTGGAAAATCAATCTATGCACATTTGGTTTAAAGAGAATTTTCAACAATTATATTAACATTGAATTACACAACATCATTGTTCTCTAGCGCTCTTCTTTCCTTTGTTCCGCAAAAGCCAGACTCCCTTCTTCCAAGCTTTTTGTGCTCCATTTCTCTTCATTGGTGTTTCTAGACACCACCAGTTTGCTTTGGCATGGATGGTGTCGGACCTTCGTATCATCTTCATGTCTGAACTCACTGGTGGTAACTGCAACTGCTGGGAAGCTAGTTTGTCTTTGTTTCTAAAGAAACAGTATCATCTTCAACAAATTGTAGAGTCTAAACCGAAAAGCCATGGGACTGTTGATAACCATATCATCCATGGTCCTACTCGTAACTTGGTATTGAATTCTCTTCTAGTAAGCATTAGTTGCAAACCAGATACATATGTCGAGTTCATCTTCTCCACCGTCATGGTTTATATCAGGTTCCAAACCTGGAGCCAATTGATTTTCACCATACGAAGCCAAATTTCTCTTCTTTTCTCTAAAACACACGCAACCGAGCAATTTTCTTATATTTGCTGTGGATAAGAAACAAAAGGGTTAATTTAATACCGGATGAACATAATGGAAAAAAGAGAAGTGCACCATTAGTTCACTCCCAAAGGTGTTACCCCGCCCATAGAACCTTCATCAAAGGTAAGGCAAAATAATGATACATACACAACATGTTCTATAAGCTAAGGTTTTCCTTTAATGTATAATTAAATCATAAAAACTTACATTTTAGGTCTAATATAGTACTTCGCTGAAAGTAATATATGAACTCAGTCCAAAGCGGGTACTGATCAATCGCATTATGCAGCAGATTAATTACTATTACGTCGCCACCTTGAAACTATGGCTAGGTTACCCATTTGATCGGAATTATCTAATTACTTGGCTGATTAATCGCCTTTTTGTCCAACTTCTAGGATAATAATTCTATGTTCTTATGCAAAGAGGATAAACAAAGATATACCTCAAGCTCTTACTATGACATGTATATACAATCCTTTCTTACAGCAACAGTAACAAAGTTGAGCAAGTGGAAGGGGAGCAGAATGCCTGAGGCTTGGTTTGGTATTGCTGCTTGCTGCTTCACACCAAACAGAAGCAGAAACAGAAGCAGCTTTTGTACGCAGCCTGCCATTGCTTTCAAAAGCTGCCAAAAAATTGCACTAGCTTATTAAAAAAAGAAAAACATAATGTTACGGAATTAGTGTTTTTGCATACACTTCGACCCGCGCGGCGCACAACCATCCTACTTGAAGACCCGTGCCAGCCTTCCCCAAACGCTTAGCTAGATCGCTAAGGCGAGAATGAGAACAATATAGAGCAAAAGAGAGAGATTGAAAGATTGAAAACTTCACTATACTAGAGAGAGTTTACAACTTCTTGGACGGTGAACAACAAATGAGTCTTCCACTTATTTATAAGGCCTCAAAGTGGTTACACGAACCTTCTGGAACCAACATATTCTAGAGATTATTTTAGAAAATATTCTTGGATCTAAATATTTCCAAGGAAGCTTCTAGGGCATCTAGAAAGATCACGAGTCTTCATGAAGATTCCACCATCTTCTAGAGAATTCGAAAAGCTTCCAGCATAATCCCGGTCCATAAAGGATTATATAGATCAGTCTCGGTGGGGCGAAAAACCTTGGACGTGACACTCTCCCCCACCTGTTGCATCGACGCCCTCGTCGACGGGTGCACCAAGTCTCGGAACGACGTCTACTCTCGTAAATATGGTCGCTGTGCGACGTCCCTTCTAAGTGCGCCTCATGCGGCGCTTTTCAGATTTGTCCATCTTCTCTTCCAGATCGGAAGCAAATTGGTTCGCCGTGCCAACTTTGGACTTGGTATGTGCCCTCCTCGGCAGAGAAAGAGAATTGTACAGGCTGTCAGGTTGTCGATCTATCTTATTTCATGATTGTACATAGTTCTCCACACCTCCGCACATGCAAGTCCTATTACAACTCTGTTGATCCGAATGCCCACCACGAGCTTTTAGCAATGCCTTGCACGAGTCACTCCACTTTGTCGTCTCTGTCTCCTCGCAGTTCACGACGCGCTTCTCTGCACTCGTGATCAGCCTGGTAGCACGATCCACTTCTCTCCGCGGAAGTGACTCATCGGGACACCCCTTTGCAACATCCCGGATCTCGCTCGAAAGCACTTCCTCCTCGAAGTCCTTCATCTCGAGCACCGGTAAGTAGGCCGTCTCCCTTTTGCTATCCTCCTTGAGCTGAATGACAGAGAGAGCTTTCCTCTTTAACAGCTCGCCTCGTGCAACATTACTATGCACGACGAACGATCCCCCATGAAGCTAACGACACCCAAATGTGGCGCATCGGAACCGCCTTCGTCGTGATTAGGAAATCAATATCCAGTATCGTCTTGAAGTCGTCCAATGATGTAGCAGTAAAATTGGCAACACCTGACCAATTTTCTACCGCTACACGAACTCCCTTGGCGACCTCCTGCATGGGACGCGCCTCCGCATTGACCGCCTCTATCTTGCTTGAATCTTTCTCAAAGACTAGACCCAAGCGACGGACCTCCGCGTCCGAGATGAAGTTGTGAGTAGCGCCCGTGTCAACCAACGCCCATGTGCTCATGCCATTGATCCTCACGTCTACGTACATGAGCTCCCTGCTCGGAGTCTTCGACACAACGGACTTGGTCTTGACGGTGTTGAGTAAGCGCAACGCCCCCATGTGCGCTCCCACTTTGCACTCCTTGTCCCCCACCTCCTCGGTTCGGACGACATTGACACGCATGCTCCTCTTCAGACAATTTCGAGCAAAATAAGTTTCTTCACATATGAAGCACGAAACTACTCGTTCAGTGTGGGCCTTCTTGCGCTTCCTTCCCTCAGACGGACCCTCCTTAGGAGATCTTTTTTGCTCTCCCGCTCTCCCCCACCATTCTCCTTGGTGGTCTTTGGCTTAGCCTTGGCATCGTTGTCGTCCCACATGTACTCGACGAGCCTCTCGGCTGCTGACACTGCGGTGTTCAAGTCTTGTACCCTCTACCGCTGCAATTCTTGATCCGCCCATGGTTGAAGACTATCGAGGAAGAAAAATAAGTGATCCTCCTCACACATGCTAGATATTGCGAGCATCAAGCATGTGAACTCTGCAATGTAATCTTTGATCGTCCCGGTGTGCTTGAGTTGCCGCAAGCTCCGCCTCGCTGCAAACCCAACATTCTTCGGATATAACTGAGACTTGATCTCCTTCATGAAATTCTCCCAAGTCTCTGTCGAGCACAAATCCTTCTCGGCTTCCATGCACCTACGACCCACCATAACATAGTATCGTCGGTGAAGTAGAGTGAAGTAGTATCCACCTTCTCGGTGTCATCGTTAATATGCAACGTCTTGATATATCGCTCCACATTCTACAAGAAATTCTCAACTTTTTTGGCATCTCGCTCCCCGTTGAAGGATTTCGGCTCGGAGATCTTACGTCTTGGTGCCTCTCTACTCGAAGGTCCCCTGTTCGCAATGGTTTCTCCATAATGACAACTTTGGTATTGAGTTCTTTGCAACTCTCGACCACGGTCTTTAGCTCCTCGTAGCCTCGGATCTTTCTGCGCAAAGTCTCAATCTCAACACGATGCATCTTGAGCTCCTCCTCAAGTGCGGATCGGATCTCTTAGAATTGCTTCCAAAAGATTTCCATAGACGAAGCGATGTCACTCTCTAGCCCATCGTAGACTCTTCTAGCTTCGTGTTGCTATGCTCCATAGAGCCCATGCGCATCTCCATGTCCCTCGAACCCGTCTCCAAGATCTCAATACGCTCGACAAGATCGGCAAGGCTACGTTCCATCGTAGGCTCCTTGCTCTTGTCATTCTTGTGGGTCTTGGCGTGCCCCTCCTTAGGCGACGTGGGCCTCTCTTGGACATTCTCGGATATCGACATGGCACCAACCGACCTTCGTTCTGATACCACTTGTCACGAATTTAGTATTTTTGCCTACACTTCGACCCGTGCGATACACAAACTTCCTACTCGAAGACCCGTGCTAGCCTTCCCCAAAAACTTAGCTAAATCGCTAAGGCGAGAATGAGAATAATGTGGAACAAAAGAGAGATTGGAAGATTGAAAATTTTACTATACTAGAGAGAGTTTACAACTTCTTGGGTTGTGAGGAACAAATGAGCCTCCCACTTATTTATAAGGCCTCAAAGGACGTACATGAACCTTTTGGAACCAGCACATTCCATGAATTATTCTAGGGAATATTCTCGGGCCTAGATATTTCCAAGGACTAGAGCTAGAAAGATCACGAGTCTTTAGGAAGATTCCACCATCTTCTAGAGGATTCCGGAAGCTTCCAATAAAACCCTAGTCCGTTGAGGGTTATGTAGATCCATTTCGGTAGGGGCGAAAAACCTTGGACGTGACACTAAGCTGGTGTTACCATAAACAATTTTCTGCTGCTATTCAAAATAGAAAAAGAAAAGAAGCAGCAGCAAAAGCAGGCCAAATAATTTGTACCAAATCTAGTCTGAGTGGCTTAATTGTTGATTGCTACACAATGTCATGTATGTTTCTAAGAGTCTTCCATAAGGGCCATGAAAGATCCTTCCCTTCATAAAATACCTTCCACGTTATTTCCTACTATATAATCCTCAACCCCTCTATATACATACTCCTTATCGCTGGTTTTAATTGGACTTTTGATCGAGGACCACATTCTAATCCTAAAGGCCACTTTGTTCCTTTACAAATTCTAAAGATGCTTTGGTTCACTGGATATATATCATGAGGATCCAAATCCAACGGCTTCACAATATAAAATAAACAATTGTTAACTGATAGTATATCCGTCTTATTTTTACAAAGACTCCATGAAGCAAAGCCTACATATTATCATTAAAGAAATATAAAACATAAGGGCAAGAGTAATTGGCACACATACTTGCTAATCTAATAAGTAAATTTTTATGGCCAAAGATATGGGAGTGCAACTTCAGAAACACCAAAAAATGATTACAAAGTTCCACAAAACAGACGTGGCTCAAAATTCATGCATGTTTGAAGAGTTTCATGCTAAGCCAATGCAGATACATAACCACCGCCAGCACAGGTAGCGTCAAGGGCACCAATAAGCAATAGTACCTGTCAAGTAGAATGCATATCAAGAGAGCAAAAGATGGCATGAAGAAATTTAGTAGCTCTGGAAGAAAAGAACTACAGAAAATTCTTCAGCATTAACTAAAGAAAAAAAATGGAGTGAGAATTCTTATTGGCCAGAAAAATTATAACAATGCTTTTGTTTGTGTAGTCAACATCACTAATGTATCAGACAAGGTCAGAAACTTCTTATCAAGGTTAAAAAAACATTTTATCTAAAATTTTGATCATATCACTTTGGGTTGGATATTCCATCATCTCCTTGAAAAAACGTTTCATACAGTAGCATCATTTGCATTATTATTTTGGAAGCGAGTAAGTGAAAGGTCTCTTTATCGTCTCAAAGAGTTACTGCAAGCATAGTTTGGGCGACTCCCTGAGGTGGCAGTCCTTTGGACTGAGCAAATGTGGTCAGGGGCAGGATATTGCTTGTGTATATGTTCACTCATCATCAGAATTGATGACAGAGGAAATATTGACCTAAAGACTCTTTTCCACTCAAGAGACCTAAGAAGGTTGTGCTCCTTCCTACGTATCGAGGTTGTAGTGTCAAAAAGGGAATATTTATTTCGCAGAGGAAACACGTTCTTGACATGTTGACAAAGGTGGGTTGCTAGGATGCGAATTCATGGAGTCACCCGTGGATCGAAAGTGTTGCTAGGGAAAAGTGGACAATTTAATGATCCTGGAAGGTATAAGAGCTCGATGGGAAGCTGAAAGATGTGACCATTACTAGACCAGCCATTTCCTTTTATGTCAATGTAGTCACCCAATATTGGCTGATCCAGGAATTGGTCATTGGGATGGTGCATTTCACATCTTGGATTCTTGAGATACTTGAAGAAACACCTAGAAGAGGTTTGGGGATACTCTCAATGCTGGATTTATTGATGTTTATTGGGCAGGATCACCATCTGATCGTCGGTCTAACACATGTTACTGCATCTATGTCTCGATAGCACACACAGTCTAAGTCACGAGCCATAGCCAACACTACGTTACAGTTGGTGGCCGAGTTGGTGTTAACTTCTCACTGGAAGATCTTGGTTTGGGACCCTTTTCTGCTTCAGAGATATATTGTGAAAACAAGGCATCTATCTCATTGCCAAAAACCCAGTGTTTCACTAGTGAAAAGCATATTCAGATAGACATTGTTCCTAAGAAGGTAGAAGAGGGTATCATGACACATGTCATATAAATATGCACACGAATCGGTAGATTTGTTTATCAAACCCTTAGATAGCTGTTGAGTGAGTTTCATATGTGACAAACTTGGAATGTTCGGTATGTTTACTTCACCACCTTGACAGGAGTTTATATATATATAGATATATAAACGGGATATGAGCCAATGGTGAGCAATAATACATGTCATGAATAGAATTTAAGGCATCCAGAAAGGAAAATAATGACAGTTGGAGAAGAAGATTGCTTCCTACCCAAAAAGTATGGGCACTTATATTTCTCTCTATTTTATTATTGCCTTCCCTTCTAGTTGCAGATCTTTTTTCTCTTATTCCTACAACAAACAAAAAATATTAAAAGGTGTTCTACTTAAATACATGATTTCATCTCTCTACAATATTGTAACTTCTGCAAGTATTGTTTGTTCTGTATTCCGGATGGTTTGTTTCAACTTTTAATGTCAAATGCAAGACGCGAGTCAAAAGATTTCTTGTTTCAGATACAGACGTTTTTTTTTCCAAAGCATTTCGGCATTCAAATTGCTTTTCCGAAATGCTAGTCCAACGACCATTCCGAAAATCGCCATTCGAGAATCCATATAGACTGGGTTAACCCCTATTGTGTATAGGTAAGATATTACTAGTACTATTGGTGGCTAGTAATCGTTTCCTTCCCTCAAGTAAATGTGGAAATGCAGAAGGATCTGGTTTTGTGCTTTTGAAAAACTAACTCAGATATACCATGTGATTTTTATTTGTTACCTACTTGCAGTTCAGCTTTCCGAAGTCCAGTTTGAAGACTTCTTCCAACATTCCAACTTTCATGTGGGTACCAAAACTTGTTATCTTCTAGATGATGCCACTAAATAAATGCTTTTCCCTTTTTCTCTGAAAAACTTTTTAATAAGAAGAATATGTCAGGAATCAAGTATAAAGATTGACACCATGATACGATTATGATCTTGAGGAGTGTTATTCCCTTTTTTCTCTTGTAGATGACAACACTTACACCAAAGGAAAAAAGGAAAAGAAAAATTGCAACTCAATGAAATTAACATTGTTTGCAGTGTTAGGAAAAGATGCCCCAGTCAAGGACAGGATCACACATCCGCGACAATATGGGTCACAGGAGGAGAAAAGAGGCGGAAAAAATAGAGAATCTAGAAAGATACAAGTGCATCGTTTAGAAGAAGAGAACCAAAAAATATATATCATAAAATGGAGATAAATATAGACATAGGTGTATACAACAATATATGTGCATACAGACATAGGTATGGTTCTCAAAATTCCAAATATGATGCACTATATCCAAGGTAGTCAAAGGCGCAAGGCGCACTCGAGGCGCAAAGGTCCATATCTCCTGAGGCGCAAGGCGCACTTAAGACGCGCGTCCGAGCGAGAGGCACAAAATAAATAATAATAAATATACACAAAAAAAATGGTAATGTAAGAAATAAAGCTAAATAACATATTAAAACCAACAAAAATATATTAAAACATAACAAGTGAAATAGCAGAACAACAATAGCACTCAACAAAACTAACAAGAATTTGTATTCTCCTTACCACGCTTTTAATAAATTTTAGTTTTTCAAGTTCAATTGTAACCGTGGAAATAGCTACCTCCCTCCCATTTGTATGAGGTAATGGCTATCTTCCCGCCTCGAAGTTTTTTGTAAAAAAAAAACACATAAGGCGCGCATGAGCCTAGAGGCAATGGCTATCTCCCAGATGTTGTGCCTTGCTGCGAGGCACGCCTTTGACTACCATGACTATATCGCAATATAGACATAGGTGTATACAACAAATTATGTGCCATTTAGAAGGAGAGAAACTAGAGAGATACAAATGCATCGTTTAGAAGGAAGAGAACCATATATCGCAACCGAGGTAAATATCACAAATACGACAACACAATGAAACTGACATAGCACATATATTGCTGTGTTATAGTGTACTTTGGAAGGTATATGTCGTGTCCACTACGAGTCTGACACAATGCAAACATGGAAGCAATGTTTGGGATGTCTGTGCCTTCTAGTTTATAAGTATCAAATACCACAATCCAATCAGAGGATACTCGACTCCACTATGTTTTGAAAAGGAAACCTAGTTTCTTCCAATAGTTTTCACACATTAAACCAGAGAGCCTTATACTATAAGCCTCTGTACCTTATAATGGTAGACACACTCATCTTTCCTAGTATCTAATCTATTTGATCTTGTTGAGTTCACAACATATCCAGTCCTTTTCCGTCCACTCCAGTACACTTCATTCCTAGAAGTAGAATTACAATATCCTTAACTTCACTTTACTACAATGAAATTTGTTAATAACAGTGATAAGACATGACATTTCAATAGCTTCGAGATAACTCATATGATTCTTAGGCTTCCTTCCCAGGCTGTTTCCTTTTAGTATCTCAAAATCTTATACTTAATGTTCTAGTTTTCCGCGTCAGCACTCCAGTTTTAAGATTCTCAGTACGTTCAACAATAACTGAAATATGTCTATGCTTCTGGATCTTTTTCAGTTCCCGTTCCATGCCATAACTTGTAAGCAGTCAAGCCATTCTGCTCCCTAGATAGTTTCTCTAGATATTTTTATTTCTAGAGTTCGCCAATTAATTGGGGACCTTGTGATCTTATTGTACTTGATCCTACTTCAAGAATCTATATGGATAAACAAAGTTAAGCCAACTTTGCTCCTAAATAAATTCTTCACGTTCTTTGCGGGTGTCCTAGACTTCATTAAAGTTGTAAATGTCAGTGCCCATAAAAAGGCCACCATAATTCAACGCCGGACCACATCACAAGTTTGCATCAGGGTCAATTTTCAAAAGGATTTACAGTTATAAATAGAAGCAAAAGTTAAAGTTATTGAATATACTTTACTTGTTCCCCTTTAGAGACAGAAAATAGAAATAATAAAAACATTTCATGATAGGCACCTTAGTCGAAATAATAGTATGGAAATATTTCAGTAATAAAACTGCAACTAAGGTACCTGTCACTTTGAATGGCAGATAAAAATCTGTTTCCGGATGGTGGAAGAAGCTTGGATAGAATAGTAGCATAGAAGAAACCCAAAAATGAAATGAAGCCAAATATTCCACAGCATGATCCCCAAAACATATTTGCTTTCAAAAGAGTTTGTAATGGCATTGATTGCCCTGGCATGTCCATGATGACTACACTGAGGAAAATATGAAGAATATTATGTTCCTCAGCAGGAGTTGAGTAACATTCATGCATGATTGTTGAATAGATATTCAGAAGAGGATCATCTCATATTGGTGTTACCATCAAGTGACTTAATGTAATTGGAAACTTTAAATGCCTCAATGAGCATATAATTTTGCAGGTATTTAGAATGAGCACTGTGAACTATCCACTTCAA
The DNA here is from genome assembly GCA_029216955.1 of Iris pallida. Classification (NCBI taxonomy): domain Eukaryota; kingdom Viridiplantae; phylum Streptophyta; class Magnoliopsida; order Asparagales; family Iridaceae; genus Iris; species Iris pallida. Next base: position 1,279,812 of record JANAVB010042420.1, on the reverse strand, counting down.
AAAGGATAGTTGATCGAACCAAAACCAACGTAAAGCCAAAGATTAAATAGCAGAGTGACTTCATCATGTATTTCCTTCGTGATTCTTTCAGGGTGTTTTGGTTCGCAATAGAAGTAGGGTCGTAATCGAGAAAGGTGTATTCCTATCTATCTACCTCTCCACATCAATCTACCTCACGATGTTTTGACATAGAATCGAGTCCTTGCGACTGGGCTAGGTCAGGTGCGCTCTTATTTTACAACGGTAGGTGCGATTGCTTCCATTAGTGACAAGAAAGACACCAAATTCTTCTTTAGGTGTTTCAACTGCGGTATAGGTAGAAGAAGCCGGTAGTATAAGGTTCGAAATAGTGAATTGGGGTAGAGTAGACCGATCTTGTAGTCATTTGGCGGGCTATGGAAAGAAAAAACTTGACATATGAACAAGAAAACTTGTCCTTAACGGGATAAAGGTGCTGCATGATGTCGTCAGCTCATGTCGTGAGATGTTTGGTCGAGTCCTATAACAAGCGGAACTCTCATTTTGTGTTGCTGAGAATACACCTACGGAGAAATGGCAACAGAAGTGAGACAACAACAGCTATTCAAGGGTCAACCTAAAGAATACGTCCAATTACTTGTGCAACTATTTCATTGTACAAAATACAAAACTTTAGTTATTCTAAGAAATACAAACGGAAAAAAAAAATGCTTTTTGGAATCTCGAATAAGTATTTGAATCCACCTCCACAACCTACCACATGGGCTTCCCCAATATCCTCTTATCCAAAACTAATATCTTAATATCTAGCAAGTCGAGCTTAAAGAACTAAAAGGACTAGTACATATACCTTCTCACTGAGTAAATAAATACTTAAAACCTTTAGAATAACGAGTAAATTATTAGCTGCTTTTAGATCACAGTCAACTTATCTCCGAAGCACAATGTGGTCCTCTCTCTTTTTTCCCACACTCCTATATGGATGACATAGCACAAAAAACCAAATGGAGTGATATATACACAACCCTTATAAACTGAAATATAAAATCCTAAGCAGTGTTCAGAATATTGGCTGGTATGGGCGGTACACCGTCCGGTACATCGTTTTTGATGGAGCAATAATACGGCATGCCTATCCGATTCATTAAACCGGTTCAAGGAAATGTAGGTAGGTATGAGCGAAATATAAGCCGATATTTTGTGTAAACCGGTCGATTTATCAGTTTGGCTATACTGGTAAATTTTTCTTAGTTTGATCTATGAGTTATTTTCTTTGCAATTTACTTGAAAATTTGTTTGTTGTACAAAAAGATACCTTTGCTTCTTCTAGTTTGATTTCCTGTAAAAATTTAGAGAGGTTTACTTCAAGAAAAAGTTTAACTTTATGATACATCTTCAAGACTCATGTATCGAAGTTGCTTCGAGATACGATAGTAACGATAAAATTAACTTTGTGGATGATGAATGGCGCCTTTGAATAGTATCTTACAGTCTTACTAGCTTAAATTTAAATTCTGTTTTGAGATGCTTCTATTCTCATGCTTGGTGAACTATATGTAGAAACACTTGTCTACTTATTAGTTTGAAAATAGTTTTTAGTTGTTTAATTGTTAGAATTAGTTAAGGATACTTATAAATTTTATACCAATGCTATAATTCTTGTCATAAATGCATATATAGAGAAATTATTATCTTATACCACTATGATGTCATAATCTCCCTATATGTCTGGTATATCACCCGATGTTAGGTAGAACAAACCCCCAACCAGTATGGAACTGATATCCGATATCATGAACCTTGATCCTAAATGATGCTCATGGTCATGAATGGCCTGCTATAAAGGACGATCTGAAAAAATGTTCAGATTGTCCTTGTCAGCATATAATGCAACCCCCTATATATATTGGAAAATCACAATGCCACCATGAGCAATAGTCAACACCTTGCGGTGCCTAACAATGCTCACAACCTTCGGGAGTATACTTAAAACATATTTAGGATCAATTGATGCCCAAGCTTTAATTGTGACAACATAGAAGAAAGGGACAGTGAAGATAACAATGTTGATAAGCACAACATGATGAAATCGATCAGTTGTTTCAGAACTCAGAAGTTACACTAAATTGATCAGTAGAAAAGCCCCAAACTAATAGTCAAGCAGGCTGAGAAATATATTTCAAGGTCCGTTTGTTGATAGTATTCATTCCTTGAATTTGTTGGAACGGTTCGGCCTAAATCATATCAACTTCATGCATCGGAATTTTGAGTTACTCTCCGGAAACAAAAAAAAATGATGTATCTAGTTACGTTTTCATACTAAAATTAATAAAGGTTGGTGTTAGCAAGCAACTTTTGGGAGGCCAATGGCCAACATTGACACATCCTTCAATATTTCACCGGACACGAAAAAACTAAAAATTGACAATGTTTGGTGTGTTAGATACGTGTCCGGAGACGGATACAGGAAATGTTGTGGATTGCCTGTCTTCCTTGATGGATCTCATCTCAACAAGGACCATAGAACAACTAAGTGCGCATCATCGTGTCGTGTCAAGATTTGTATGATAATTGTAACTGAAACCCCCTATTTTTCAATTGGAAAACGAGCATGAAGATTTGTAGGGTCCCGAAATCGAAACAAACATTTTCCTAAGCATCTGCACCACCTAAGCATAGTAGAGAAGAATTTTAGAATTGAGAATAGTACGTAGTGATGAAGAAAGAGATCAAAGCCACAATAAAAGAAGGAAAATATATATATATATGATCCTTCGCTTCAGCAAGATCTCCATACCTCAACAATATTACTAGGGTTTAAGCAATAACAATTAGCAATTAGGGGTTATGAAGAAGAAAATAATACCTGCAAAAAATTGAAATTTCTAGGGTTTAAGCAGTAACAATCAGCAATTAGAGTTCATGAAGAAGAAAATAAAAGCTGCAAAAATCGAAATGGCGAAAAGAAAATTTGGACCATTTCTCGATTTGTGCGTGTCATCCTTGCGCAGGGGCCATGCTAATCTTCTCTGTATCGTTCCAATTTTATCGGATGTCCCGGAAGGGACGAAAAGCTTGGTCCTGTTTGTTTACATGAAGACAGAAGGAAATATCTTCCAGCCGATGTGGGACTAAATACTTTTTGCTATCTTTGCTATGCAGCATATAATACTGCGTATGCCATCTTTTGTAAAGGGGGTTACTAAGTACAACCATTAAATACGTGTTTGTATTAACTGATAATTATAATTACGTGTACTCTGAGGTATCACATCTTTCTTTGATGTTCATTATGCAAATTTTAGTTGTTTAATTTCATAGCTTTTTCTTTCTTTCAAGAATTAAGGTTATATAGGATTAGATAAATGCAAATGCACATGCATATATAAGCAATTATTCTAATATTTATTATGTGTAAAGACCATGTACAAATACAATATGGTCTTTTTTTTAACCAATCTAAAGAAAAATGGTTTTTTTTTTACATTATAAGAGTCCTTTTATTGCAGTTTCTAGAAAAAATGGAGGCATAAATCTAAAAATGAAAATTTCAGATCCATAATATATATGAAGGTTAATTTTTTTTTGGGAATTTTCGATTTTTGGGGCCCTATGCGATATGCTCAGAAACGGTCGTGGAAAGACTAAAAGTCAGTCGCCTTGATTATTTTAAATTATATATATATATATATATATATATATATATATATATATATATATATATATATATATATATATAATATATATATACTGTCCATCTGTCTGGGGATGGTAAGCAGTGCTGAACTTGAGCTGCGTCTCCAAACTCTTTTGCAAGCTCCTCCAAAAGTAGGAAGTAAATATGCACTTAGTGGAGTTTGCCTACAACAACAATTATTATGCTAGCATTGGCATGACTCCTTTTGAAACATTATATGGTCGTTGATGTCGCACACCATTGTCATGGGATGATGTTGGAGAGAGACCACTACTTGGACCAGAGATGGTTATGGAGGCTGCAAACAAGGTCAGACAGATTCGGGATCATCTGAGGATTGCACAGAACATGCAGAAGCACTGGACAGACAGCAGCCGAAGACCTCTAGAGTTTGCAGTTGGAGATCTTGTGGTCCTACATATTTCAATGACTCGAAAAAAGGCAAGTACTTGTACTCAATCAACACATGCATGCATATCATATTGCACACGATTCTTGCTTGTTACTTCACTTGCTTGCATGTCATCGTGTCATGTCGTGTCGGGGTGGAAGAACATCAGAGGGCATGTAGTCACCTAAGCCTAGACGTGTACCTGATTGTTAGTATAGGCACGATATACCTTATACCTATACTTGCATGCTAGTATATCGTTGCCTTATACGACATGCTTGTTTACTTGACTGCTAGTATAGTACACGATATGCATTACACTAGACATGTCTGATAGCATATCGTTGCTATATACCTTATTCCTGATAGTGTAGTGTACATGGTATGTCTTACTTATACACATGCCTGCTAGTATACCATTGCACTATACTCTTGACTTGATAGCCCTAGCCCTACATGCTTGACGGTATTCTATTGCATGTTCATGTAGTTAGTGCATATGTCAATTATTTTCTGTACTTATCATTAGTTCATGTTATTTCCTTTGATACTCCATGATTTGGTTGAGCTACTATGTACTTTGCTCTTTTTCTGACATGATCGTCGATTACATGTGAGATTGATCCCCTAGATTGCTTTGGATAGCTGATGGATGACCCAGCAGCGGAGCTCACTCCGAATGCTAGTCAGGACCGGGACTATATTGATTTTGTACCCGGTCATTCATGTAAAAAGCTGTAATAACTGTATAGTGATCTGTGATGGTTAGTAGTAGATAATTCGTGAATAGATGTTGTGATGGGATATATGATTATACTAGATGATGACTAGACTAGACGGCTGATTACCGCTGTTAACAACAGCGTAGGCCGGACATGACTCGATATATATATATATATATATATTTTTTGAAGCAATGGGTACTTGTGGCGAACTCTCCTCCACTGAGGCTCGAACTCCCGACCACTTGGGCCGCATGCATCTCTCTTAACCACTAGGCTAGAGGTCATTTGCATATATATATATATATATATATATATATATATATATATATATATATATATATATATATATATATATATATATATATATATATAATGGCGTTAGGGTTTGCAGGCGATCAGCCTTCCCAGGGGGCGGCCAGGCTTCCAATGGAGGCAACCCCGGACACTGGAGACCCGTCTCTCCGCGACGAAGGAGGCGGGTGGACAACAGTAGAACGCCGGCGCAGATCAGGGCCTATTGCTCGTAGAGATAGATGGGTGGGTGCCAACGGGATTCCAAAGAGGCAAGGAGATAACAGAGGGTACCAAGCTAGACAACAAGGAACCAATCGAAGATCAACGATCCCTCCACCGCATGAAGGAGATAGAAGTTTTCGGGCGGCTGAACAAAAGGGAATCGGAAATAGGAGAACAATGGAAGTTCTGAAAGGAAGAGACACCATCAACTCTGGAAGCAGTGGAACCCAACGCGTGCGGCCGGCACCGATTTCATGGGCGAAACTTTGTAAACCAGCTCCGATCCAAGAGGAGGTTGAACTTCAATATGTAGAGCCAAAGTCAATAGATGGAAGGAGGGTGGTGGAGATCACGACAGATGACATCGAGGAGACATCGACATATTGGAAGAATACTCTAATCTTGTATGTAATGGGAAACAAACCCTATTACGGGCAACTGAGAGCATACGCTTTAAGGGTCTGGCGACCAAAGGGGGAGATAGAGATTTTCTCGAGAGAAAACGGATTTTACTTTATTAAATTCGATCTCACAGAAGATTTGGAAAGAGTTCTAGAGGGGGGACCGTGGACGTTCGATGGACGCCTAGTAGTGCTCAAGAGATGGCTGCCCGAATCATGCTTCGAAAAGGATCGACTCTCATCCGTTCCTATATGGATCAGACTGCCCTGGTTATCACCGCAACTATGGAGTACGCCGGCAATCATGAAAATTGCCAGTATGATAGGTAATCCTCTGCGTACAGATATTCTCACGGCAAGGCGCAAACGTCTATCCTATGCCCGGGTATTCGTGGAAATAGAAGTTGCTAACGAGCTGCCAAGTCAAGTCGAACTACTGCTCCCTAATGGAGAGACAATATGGCAGAATATTGAATACGAATGGGTACCACCGTCTTGCGTTGTATGTCGGTGCTTCGGGCACGTCAAAGCCCATTGCCGGGAACGGGAGGAAACTGAGGAGGAGGAAGCCCCAAATACCACTCAGGAAGAAATCGTATGCCAAGGTGATATTGAGAGGATTCAAAGAGATATGGAGGAGAATAAGTGCGACGAGATGGAAGTAGCCCTAGCAGATAACATACAGAGAGAGGTTGTAAACACGGAAGGACATAGGGCTTCTGTACTCGGGAAGAGACAAGTTTCAGAACGTGGGGGAAGAGAAGACAGCCACCAGCTAACTGGGCGGGAGGAAAGAACACAGGAGGTGCACAGCTCTGGTGATGAGGCCAACCAATTGGCATTGGTTACCTTGCCAAGTAACTCAGGAGATCCGGAGGAAGGGTTTCGAAGACAGTTCGGTTATATGAAGATGACAACCATAACCAGAGCAGGGGAGGAGGACATGGAGATTATATGGAGGAAGGAAGTAACCACAGAGAGGAGTTAACGGCAGAAAATCCATTATGGGCAGCCAGGCTTAAGGAAGCAGTTGCGGACAAGGGACAGGTAGGCGAATTACATAACGGAAAGGCTCAATCTGATCGTCCTCGAGAGAGCCTGCGAAATACGAAGGACGGCTACACCACCCATCAATGACGGTCCTAACGTGGAACGTTAGGGGGGCTAACTCGGTAGGGAGGTGGAAGGAAATCCAACAGATGATTCGTGGTAGTAGAAGTTCTATAGTAGCTATATTAGAAAGTAAAATTAAAGATCTGGACAGACTAAAGCAGCGGACTCCGGACAAATGGAAGACAGTACACAACCTTAGTCCAAGTGGAGTAGCTCGGATATGGGTTATATGGGATGGACGAGAATGGAAGGGCCATGTCCGATATGTCTCGGACCAACTGATAGCAATCAACTTCAAGAATAAGGGAGGACTAGAATTTGTCATGGGGGCTGTTTATGGCCAGAACGACAGACGAATGCGAGGAAATTTATGGAGGGACTTAATAAAGCTCTCTGTAGATGTGGGAAACCAACTTCCTCTTCTCGTCAGCGGGGACTTCAATGCCTTACTGGCAGGAACAGAGAAAGACGGAGGCCGCCCGGTTCCTCAACATATTCTGGATGACTTCCAAAACTGTCTTACCGGATCGGGACTGGCTTGCTTGGAAAGAACAGGTCAAATTTGGACTTGGAATAATAGCTCAATCTCCAATCGCGTCGCTTGTCAACTGGACAGAGCGCTCGGCAATATGAGATGGCTAGAGATGTTCCCTCATGCTCGGGCGGAGGGCCTCCAAAAGGGCACTAGCGACCATGCACCCAACCTGATACGGATGTCGCCGACTCCCAAAGCAGGTAGAAGACCTTTCCGGTTCTCGAATGCGTGGACTTCGGTAGAGGGGTACAATGAAGCTGTGGACAGAGGACTGCGGAAGGCAGTTTCAGGTAATCCTCAATATTGCCTCATGCGGAAACTCAAGAAGGTTAAACAAGAAATCAGGAAATGGAATATGGTGAGACCGCCTATAGAACTTGAAGCCAAGGTGAAGCAGTTACAAGATGTCCAAGTCAAACTTCAGGTCACGCCGTTCGAAGCTGATCTGGTCACGCTTGAGGCAGGGCTACAGGACGAGGTCCGACGCCTCCGGTTCCAGGAAGAACTTCACCTGAAACAGAGAGCAAAATGTAATTGGCTCAAAGAAGGGGATAGGTGCTCGAAGTTCTTCCACGCGACGATTAAGGCTCGTCAAAGCAGGAACAATCTGGCGTCTATCATGGATGAAACATGCACGGTTATCGATCAGCCCGAGCATATCAAAGAAGTGGCTGTCTCCTACTTCAAGAACTTATATGCCCAACCAGGACAGGAAGAGGAACTGCCGGAAGCTATATGCAAGCGGGTGGTCACCGAGGCGGGAAATGAAGTTCTTAGAAAGAAAGTACAGCTTGATGAGATCGAACAGGTTATCAAGAACGCCAATACGGACAAATCCCCAGGCCCGGATGGCTTAAATGCTTATTTCTTTAAGCAACACTGGAACCAACTTAAGGGCCTTCTATTTCAGGTGGTGGATGACTTTTTTACTACGGGGCGCCTTATCAGAGAATTGAACCATACGTTCCTAGTTCTTATTCCTAAAAAAGAAGGCGCAACAGAGATGGGAGATTTTAGACCAATTGCATGTTGTAATTTCGTTTACAAATTAATCACCCATATCATGTGTAACAGGATGCAGGCGATAATACAAGGGCTAATCTCAGCTAACCAAGCAGCATTCATCAAAGGGCGGAATATAGCAGAGAACTGCTTACTGGCGCATGAGTTGATACGGGACTTCAATAAAGCAGGCGGGAGAAAAGGATGCTTAAAGCTCGACTTAAGGAAGGCTTACGACACAATTAACAGAAAATTTGTGTGTAAACTCCTCATTGGCATGGGATTCGATAAATGGTGGGTGGATCGAATTGAAGAATGTATATCCACACCGTCATTCTCTGTCCTACTCAACGGACAGCCGCATGGGTATTTCGATAGTAGCCGAGGACTGCGTCAGGGAGACCCTCTTTCTCCTTACTTATTTACTATTGTCATGGAATATTTCACATGTTTGATGGAGGTAGAGGTACACAGGAAGAACATAACTCCACTATTCTGCCGTATTAGCCCAGTAGTTTCTCACCTCATTTATGCAGATGACCTACTAGTGTTCATGGAACCTACAGAGAAAGGTACATCTACGTTGCTGCATCTGCTAGAGGATTTCAGAAAAGGTACGGGACTGGCACTGAATAAAGACAAGTCGCAGATCTTCTTTAGCAGAGATTGTCCTCGTAAATCTCATTGGTCGGAGCTCCTCGGGATAGAACAAGGACAACTTCCAGTCCGGTACTTAGGCATTCCCTTGTCTATAAATTATGCGTCGAACATGGAGTGTATGGGCTTGATCAACTACGTGCATAGTCGATTGGAAGGTTGGCAATCTCAAATCCTCTCATTTGGAGGTCGTATCGAGTTGGTGCGCTCGGTGATTGGGGCCATTACAGCATACTGGTTTCAGGCTATTATTATTCCGGTAGGGACCCTGAGAGATATAGAGCGAATCTGTGCGAATTTTGTCTGGAAAGGGGGGCTCCACACAATTGCCTGGGAAGAGCTGTGTCAGAACAAAGATGAAGGCGGTATCGGGCTTAGATCTCTCATGACATTGCGTGAAGTGGCAACTTTAAAACTCGCTTGGCGATTCCTGAATGGCCACTCCATGTGGGCGGATTGGGTGAAAGCTCGATATGTGGGTACTAATAATTTCTGGGTGATGGAGAGCAATAATAACTTCTCGGTTTCATTTAAGAAAATCCTTTCCCAACGAGATACGCTGAAGAGTTGCATTACTCGAGTGGTCCGGAATGGAGAAACAACCAATCTATGTGTCACGACCCGCACCCGGATATACGGGTACGAATACGTGGGCCACGCCCAGCCTACGCCGCGGTATCGGCGGTAGAACGCTGTCAAGTATACTATACTAACTACAACATCTAAAGATCTATAACTAGAAATGTACTCATGTCACATCACGAAACTAAGGAAGATAAGACAAGAAATAATAGCAATATCACTAGAACAACTAGAATCTACAATGATCATAAGACAGGAAGATAATGAAGGAACAACAAGACTAACTAAGGAATAACTACCAGGCAACTCACATAGAAGAATAGTGAGATCCACCTCAGCTAGCAACATCATGAAGTCCAATAATGAGGGCACAACTACTCCTAAAATTTCATAACGTATCCAGTCAGGAGCGGAACGAGTACATATATCTCATAACAGATCTCAAGATAGAATAAAAGCTATAAGACTGTAAATAGAGCATATACAATGAAATCATGGAGTGTACATGTATGTATCATGGCATGGTAAGCTGTAAAGCTAGAGCTAGAACAAGAAAATAGAACGGGATCATGGCATGTACACGAATCAAGGTAAGCTATATATCCAATGTGTGTGAGTAGTAGTTTCAGCTTGTGATCGGCTTGGGTACCTGTCAAGAATCGGCCTGGCAAGTCATAAGTGCGGTATATGACTCACACTGTTCGGGAATCGGGATGGATCTGATCACAGGCATACGCTACTACTCCCCCTACCCCAACTGGTAGAATGGATCCAAACAGGACACGTCACTGCACGGGATTCTAATGAGAAGGTCGCGAACCTGCTCTAGAATCAGTGACCATATATCGAGCAAGAGCTACAAGGGTGCTTGCACAATACATCCCAACCTAAAAAGGAGAGACATCTCTCGTCGGGATCCAAGAATACCAATCCGTGAGAACCATGTGTCGGGAATAAGCATATCAACACTAAGTACATGAATCATAACAGTTATCATAAATTGTGAATAAGTTATCAGAGAATGTACTCGCCTGGGGTCCTGCTGTCAATATGAATCAGGGTTCAGAGTAAAGCCACAGACCTAAAGATGAAATAATACAAGAGCTGATCAGGGTCAAATGACATACTAACATCTAGGTCAAACTAAGTCAAACTAAGACAAACTGGGTCAAGGTTGACGTACAGTTGACTTTGGTCAACTGGTCAACTTCGGTCAACTCTAGTCTAACCTAGGTCAAATGTTGACTCTATTTCGACGTTCAGTCAAAGTAGTCAACCATGGTCAAACTGGGTCAAAGCTAGTCTCTACAAACATCTACAGGGTCAACTTATGAATTTCAGTGATTTAGAAATCACTGAAATCGACGGGTCTCTAAACAACCAAAAGGAGAAAATATTATAATAATAGGGTAAAAACCTACAGATGTTGTCGGATGGTGAAACAACCATTACCAACGTGTCCAGAATGGTCAAATCAGCTAGGATAGCCTGTCCAAAAGTCCAATTTGGACACAGGGGCAAAACGGTAATTTCGGGCCAAAATAATGTCCGTCGTTGGACACACTTTGCACCGAAAAACGTGCCAAAATAAAAGTGCACAAAACCTAACAAATTACATGTCCACGAATCCAGAATGACGATACGAACCCAACGGTATATCCAGAATTGGATTCCGTTGACCCGATCTCAAATTGGTCCGTTGACCCGGACATTGGAAACCGATTTGCACGGAAAAGCGTGTCGGAGCCAATGTCCTCAAAACTCAGCAAATTATATGTCAACGAGTCCAGAATGACGATACTAACTCAACGGTATATCCGGAATTGGATTCCGATGAGCCGGCGTCAAAAAGTCCCGTTGACTCAAAAAGTGGGACCCGTTTTGCACCGAAATGCGTGCCCGGGCCCACGTTCTCCAAATCAGGCAAACTTTATATGAAAACAGGCCAGAACGACGCCACGAGTCTACTGGTGGTGTCAGAATTTGAATCCGGAGTCCCGGGTTCAAAAATGGAATTTTACAAGTGCAACATTAAAAATTCGAACGGCCAACCTTGGCGTCGAATTCGACCGACCTATCAAGCTCAAACTGAAATGAAATCTAAAGGGGGCAGGAAGAGGGTTATACCAGCTGTGCACCAGAACTGGTGGCGCGCAAAACGGAGCTGCGGCGACGAAGATACGAACCCGCGAAGTTGGCGTCGCAAAACTGTCCAAAAATAGCACAATTTAAAACGTCAACTTGGCGGCCAGGTTTGAGGTATCAAACGATAAAATTAACGGACGAAACTTGACAGGGGTGAAGAGGGATATACCGAGATTGCGACGGAGGAGACGGATCGCCGATCCAACGGTCGGATCTCCCGGAAATCACGCGTGAAGTCGCTGTCCCAAAACGCCAAAACTGAACTCCGTTCCCGCGCGCGTCACGCCGGGATTTCGGCAAAAATGCACGAATCGCCCTACGTACGCGACAGGGACGAGGGCGATGGCCATGGGGGCCTGCCCGGGGGTGCGCCCGGCCAAGGGGAACTCGCTGGCGTGGGGGGCGGCCGGCCATGCAGCGGTGGCGCGCGGCCACACGCGGCCAGCTGCCGCTGCTGCTGCTGCTTGCGCAGCATCTGCTGCTGCTGCTTGGGCAGCCTCGCAGCCGGCCAAGGGGCCAAGGAGGAGGAGAAGGAGGTCGGGGTCGGATGGAGTTCGGGGGTGGCGTGTGGTGGTGGTCGAAGTGGTGGTGTTTCTCGGCCAGCCAGGGAGGAGGAGGAGAATGGTGAGGGTGGTAGTGGTGGCTCGATGATGATGGTGAGGGTGTTGGTGGTGGTGGTGCCCTTCTTCTTCAAGAAGAAGAAGAAGAAGAACAAGAAGATGAAGATGAAGAAGAATAAGAAGAAGAAGAAAGATGATGATGAGAGAGAGAGAGAGAGGTTGCGTGTGTGTGCTGGTAGGGGTGTCGGCTAGGTAGGGGTGGGGGTTGTGATGAGCATGGAGGTGGTGGTTGTGATCTTCTTTCTTGAAGAAGAAGAGGAGAACAAGAATGAGAAGAAGAAGATGATGATGAAGGAGGAGTGATGGGAGAGGGAGGGGGTTGCTGTCGGCCTAGAGAGGGGGGAAGGGATGGCTGCTGCTGTGTACGGAGAAGAGAGGTGAGGAGGGGTGGTGAGGATAGGGGAGGGTGAGTATAAGTGAGTTATGAGTGAGTGTATATATATATGTATATATATATATATAAAGAGAGGGGGTGAGTATAGGAGGGGGATATTAATGTAGAGAGGGGGTGAGGATTGTGATGTCGGCTGGTAGGGATGTTTTAGGTGAGAGAGAGAGAGGTTAAATGTAGAGAGAGGGAGTTAGAGAGAGAGATACAAGTATATATCATATGTATATATATATATATATATACATAATATAATGGAGAGAGAGATAAAATATATAAAAGAAATATTTTGAGTGGGCAAAAATGGAAAAACACCAGTGGGGTGTATGGGCAGTCATGGGAGAACAACATGGGGCTTGGGTTCGAGTTCGGTCGAGCCGGGTCGGGTCGAAATCGGACAGGGGGCAATATTCGAATTACAAATGGGTGTTTATAATCATGGGCAAATGAATAACATATGGGGATTCAAATAAATGGGACACAAGTGGCAGGTGGGTAGTAGGTTTCGTGTGGGCCATGTTCCTATTTGGGGTCGACTGGATTGGATCGATGTCGGGTCCCGAAATTAAATTGGAATTTAAATCAGGTTTTACTGTAGATAATTAATTGGCCTAAATTGAACCGGAAGTTGTGCGAAGGAAATGGAGCACAAAATGGAGTGTCTGAGTGGGACACAATGGTCATGGGTGAAGAGCGTCTCGAGTAGATCAGGCATGACAAGTTGGTTTCAAGAAAAAGGCTAGTCTGGTGCTCCTAAATTAAAAGCCACGGTAACGTGCTTATGGGGATCAAGAAAAAGAGTGGGAAATCAATTAATAATTTAAATGGTCTAAATTGACCCGAACTTGCGTGATACAAAAGGAGCGCAAGGGAACGAGTTTGGATGGGACATGATATATCGACGTGAAGGTAATCTCGTCTACTTCAAACTTCAAGAAGAAAGTTTTCAGATACTGGCATCCCTGATGCTCCAGAAGTCAAAGGCACGGTAAAGAGCATTAAATTAAATAATAATCAAATAATAATATTTATTCAAAATGATTGATTTATAAAATTGAAAAAAATGAGCCCAAAATTCAGGGGCTTACAATCCTACCCACCTTATAAAAATTTCGTCCTCGAAATTAGAGGTTGGTAGTGGGGTTAAAACATGATAGAAAGTTTTAGGCAACAACTTAGGCACGATCATAGAATGACAAGTTTGCACGATTAAGATATTCAATTCACAATTATTCAGGCACGATGAAAATTTTTCGCACGATAGAATCAAAATATGAACAGAATCATATAGGCACGATTATAGATAAGTTAAATCATTGGGACACGATTTAGAAAATGAGACTCCGGCAAAATCAAGGATAGTCTGAAGCCTAATCGTGATTGGGATAGAATTTAGTCATTTGCCAGAATTGAATCGAAAGTTTAAAGCACGAGTGATGTTAGCATTGTCCAATCACGATGAAAATAAATAATTTAGTCTCAGCACGATTTAAATTGATCAAGTTTTGAGTAAATCAGAATTTGGGCAAGATGGAGAACAAAATCAACAAAGTCTGGACACGAGCATCTAAGAAGGAAATCATATCACAATGGAATTCGAAACCATTTAAGTTCGATCAACAATCAAGACTCTTTGGCACGATAAACTAGACAACCAGAATCGATTGGTCAATCAGAGAAGATCAATCTCACGATATCAAAAAATAATAAACAAATCAAGGATGTAGAATTGAATTACTTTTGTTATCATAGAAACCAGAATATGGGATCGTAGGAGGAAGCCGGGTAATCATCTCGCTCTGCTTCGACTACTACCAACAATGTCTATTCCGAGACGGATGATTACGATACTTCCTCGATCTCTCCCAAGATAAAAGATACGAAAATTCTAAAATTTTCAAGGTTTTCAAAGTATGGCTGACAGAAGTAGATACGAGATAGGTAATTGGTGGAATCAGGACATAATTGATCAAGACGGAGGAAGTAAGGGTAAGATGAGGAAATCATCATGCGATGAGGAAGAGAAGAATGGGAAAACAGAAGTAATAGTAGGAACTGCTCTTGCCCAATAGGTTAAAACAAGTGAATCGATTTAAGATACGATCTGATAACCATACACGTCTATCCCAAATCATGTTGCCCGAATTCTCGCCACGCCAGTAAACATAGCGGTAATAAACAATAAAGTCCATAACTATGGTATACACCCTATAATTATGTCATCTAGATTCCTTACCACGCCACCCGGTATGGCTGCAAGAGAACCTAAATGACATAACTAGGATAGTATATCCAAAATCAGGCTCCATGTCCATGTCTCGCTAGCTAATATGACTGCAATGAATTCTAAACTCCATAAATAAAGTAGACACTTACCGTTCTCATCGTCCTTGTCCAAAATATGTTTATCAGGATATCTTAACTCAATTCTTAAAAGAATTATCCAAAACAAAATTAAAGGTCAACAACAAATATTAAGATTAAATTCAACAACAAGTCAAGGGTAAGTTAATAGAAACAACGAAAATAACTTCCGATATAGGATTCAGAGGAAAATTTCAGGGAAAGTCCTGAGGGTACTACCTAGGTCAAGATAGAAATGGTGGAATATAATCTAAAACAAACCTCGACCATGATACGAGGTTGGTAAATCATATTCTCTCCCCAACCTAGATGATAAATAAGTCCAACTCATACCTTCCCTCTGGGGTCCACAAACTCATCCCAAGAAGGAATAAAGTTTGATAAGGACAGATATTTCAGAAATCAGAACGGACAAGAACAAATGGGAAATTTTTCAAAATGTTCGAAATAAGATTCCCAGGGGTCATCCCTGGAATCTACCAAGAGCTCCTAATATGTGACTGAGTACCAAAATCCTAAAATATTCCATTACTCAACCTTAATCCTAGGGCAGGCTCGCAGTAGTACAGATAAGCTCAAGTACTACCACGACTTCGCATTAATTGCAAAGACTGACCTGCATGGGCCACCACTAAAAACGTGTCACGACCCGCACCCGGATATACGGGTACGAATACGTGGGCCACGCCCAGCCTACGCCGCGGTATCGGCGGTAGAACGCTGTCAAGTATACTATACTAACTACAACATCTAAAGATCTATAACTAGAAATGTACTCATGTCACATCACGAAACTAAGGAAGATAAGACAAGAAATAATAGCAATATCACTAGAACAACTAGAATCTACAATGATCATAAGACAGGAAGATAATGAAGGAACAACAAGACTAACTAAGGAATAACTACCAGGCAACTCACATAGAAGAATAGTGAGATCCACCTCAGCTAGCAACATCATGAAGTCCAATAATGAGGGCACAACTACTCCTAAAATTTCATAACGTATCCAGTCAGGAGCGGAACGAGTACATATATCTCATAACAGATCTCAAGATAGAATAAAAGCTATAAGACTGTAAATAGAGCATATACAATGAAATCATGGAGTGTACATGTATGTATCATGGCATGGTAAGCTGTAAAGCTAGAGCTAGAACAAGAAAATAGAACGGGATCATGGCATGTACACGAATCAAGGTAAGCTATATATCCAATGTGTGTGAGTAGTAGTTTCAGCTTGTGATCGGCTTGGGTACCTGTCAAGAATCGGCCTGGCAAGTCATAAGTGCGGTATATGACTCACACTGTTCGGGAATCGGGATGGATCTGATCACAGGCATACGCTACTACTCCCCCTACCCCAACTGGTAGAATGGATCCAAACAGGACACGTCACTGCACGGGATTCTAATGAGAAGGTCGCGAACCTGCTCTAGAATCAGTGACCATATATCGAGCAAGAGCTACAAGGGTGCTTGCACAATACATCCCAACCTAAGAAGGAGAGACATCTCTCGTCGGGATCCAAGAATACCAATCCGTGAGAACCATGTGTCGGGAATAAGCATATCAACACTAAGTACATGAATCATAACAGTTATCATAAATTGTGAATAAGTTATCAGAGAATGTACTCGCCTGGGGTCCTGCTGTCAATATGAATCAGGGTTCAGAGTAAAGCCACAGACCTAAAGATGAAATAATACAAGAGCTGATCAGGGTCAAATGACATACTAACATCTAGGTCAAACTAAGTCAAACTAAGACAAACTGGGTCAAGGTTGACGTACAGTTGACTTTGGTCAACTGGTCAACTTCGGTCAACTCTAGTCTAACCTAGGTCAAATGTTGACTCTATTTCGACGTTCAGTCAAAGTAGTCAACCATGGTCAAACTGGGTCAAAGCTAGTCTCTACAAACATCTACAGGGTCAACTTATGAATTTCAGTGATTTAGAAATCACTGAAATCGACGGGTCTCTAAACAACCAAAAGGAGAAAATATTATAATAATAGGGTAAAAACCTACAGATGTTGTCGGATGGTGAAACAACCATTACCAACGTGTCCAGAATGGTCAAATCAGCTAGGATAGCCTGTCCAAAAGTCCAATTTGGACACAGGGGCAAAACGGTAATTTCGGGCCAAAATAATGTCCGTCGTTGGACACACTTTGCACCGAAAAACGTGCCAAAATAAAAGTGCACAAAACCTAACAAATTACATGTCCACGAATCCAGAATGACGATACGAACCCAACGGTATATCCAGAATTGGATTCCGTTGACCCGATCTCAAATTGGTCCGTTGACCCGGACATTGGAAACCGATTTGCACGGAAAAGCGTGTCGGAGCCAATGTCCTCAAAACTCAGCAAATTATATGTCAACGAGTCCAGAATGACGATACGAACTCAACGGTATATCCGGAATTGGATTCCGATGAGCCGGCGTCAAAAAGTCCCGTTGACTCAAAAAGTGGGACCCGTTTTGCACCGAAATGCGTGCCCGGGCCCACGTTCTCCAAATCAGGCAAACTTTATATGAAAACAGGCCAGAACGACGCCACGAGTCTACTGGTGGTGTCAGAATTTGAATCCGGAGTCCCGGGTTCAAAAATGGAATTTTACAAGTGCAACATTAAGAATTCGAACGGCCAACCTTGGCGTCGAATTCGACCGACCTATCAAGCTCAAACTGAAATGAAATCTAAAGGGGGCAGGAAGAGGGTTATACCAGCTGTGCACCAGAACTGGTGGCGCGCAAAACGGAGCTGCGGCGACGAAGATACGAACCCGCGAAGTTGGCGTCGCAAAACTGTCCAAAAATAGCACAATTTAAAACGTCAAGTTGGCGGCCAGGTTTGAGGTATCAAACGATAAAATTAACGGACGAAACTTGACAGGGGTGAAGAGGGATATACCGAGATTGCGACGGAGGAGACGGATCGCCGATCCAACGGTCGGATCTCCCGGAAATCACGCGTGAAGTCGCTGTCCCAAAACGCCAAAACTGAACTCCGTTCCCGCGCGCGTCACGCCGGGATTTCGGCAAAAATGCACGAATCGCCCTACGTACGCGACAGGGACGAGGGCGATGGCCATGGGGGCCTGCCCGGGGGTGCGCCCGGCCAAGGGGAACTCGCTGGCGTGGGGGGCGGCCGGCCATGCAGCGGTGGCGCGCGGCCACACGCGGCCAGCTGCCGCTGCTGCTGCTGCTTGCGCAGCATCTGCTGCTGCTGCTTGGGCAGCCTCGCAGCCGGCCAAGGGGCCAAGGAGGAGGAGAAGGAGGTCGGGGTCGGATGGAGTTCGGGGTGGCGTGTGGTGGTGGTCGAAGTGGTGGTGTTTCTCGGCCAGCCAGGGAGGAGGAGGAGAATGGTGAGGGTGGTAGTGGTGGCTCGATGATGATGGTGAGGGTGTTGGTGGTGGTGGTGCCCTTCTTCTTCAAGAAGAAGAAGAAGAAGAACAAGAAGATGAAGATGAAGAAGAATAAGAAGAAGAAGAAAGATGATGATGAGAGAGAGAGAGAGAGGTTGCGTGTGTGTGCTGGTAGGGGTGTCGGCTAGGTAGGGGTGGGGGTTGTGATGAGCATGGAGGTGGTGGTTGTGATCTTCTTTCTTGAAGAAGAAGAGGAGAACAAGAATGAGAAGAAGAAGATGATGATGAAGGAGGAGTGATGGGAGAGGGAGGGGGTTGCTGTCGGCCTAGAGAGGGGGGAAGGGATGGCTGCTGCTGTGTACGGAGAAGAGAGGTGAGGAGGGGTGGTGAGGATAGGGGAGGGTGAGTATAAGTGAGTTATGAGTGAGTGTATATATATATGTATATATATATATATAAAGAGAGGGGGTGAGTATAGGAGGGGGATATTAATGTAGAGAGGGGGTGAGGATTGTGATGTCGGCTGGTAGGGGTGTTTTAGGTGAGAGAGAGAGAGAGGTTAAATGTAGAGAGAGGGAGTTAGAGAGAGAGATACAAGTATATATCATATGTATATATATATATATACATAATATAATGGAGAGAGAGATAAAATATATAAAAGAAATATTTTGAGTGGGCAAAAATGGAAAAACACCAGTGGGGTGTATGGGCAGTCATGGGAGAACAACAAGGGGCTTGGGTTCGAGTTCGGTCGAGCCGGGTCGGGTCGAAATCGGACAGGGGGCAATATTCGAATTACAAATGGGTGTTTATAATCATGGGCAAATGAATAACATATGGGGATTCAAATAAATGGGACACAAGTGGCAGGTGGGTAGTAGGTTTCGTGTGGGCCATGTTCCTATTTGGGGTCGACTGGATTGGATCGATGTCGGGTCCCGAAATTAAATTGGAATTTAAATCAGGTTTTACGGTAGATAATTAATTGGCCTAAATTGAACCGGAAGTTGTGCGAAGGAAATGGAGCACAAAATGGAGTGTCTGAGTGGGACACAATGGTCATGGGTGAAGAGCGTCTCGAGTAGATCAGGCATGACAAGTTGGTTTCAAGAAAAAGGCTAGTCTGGTGCTCCTAAATTAAAAGCCACGGTAACGTGCTTATGGGGATCAAGAAAAGAGTGGGAAATCAATTAATAATTTAAATGGTCTAAATTGACCCGAACTTGCGTGATACAAAAGGAGCGCAAGGGAACGAGTTTGGATGGGACATGATATATCGACGTGAAGGTAATCTCGTCTACTTCAAACTTCAAGAAGAAAGTTTTCAGATACTGGCATCCCTGATGCTCCAGAAGTCAAAGGCACGGTAAAGAACATTAAATTAAATAATAATCAAATAATAATATTTATTCAAAATGATTGATTTATAAAATTGAAAAAAATGAGCCCAAAATTCAGGGGCTTACACTATGGATGGACCCGTGGCTCAACAAACAAAGCTTCATTGATCGGGTTGGCTGGCCAGTGTTCGAGATGATTGGGCAAAACTCGATGCTGAGTAGTATCATTAATAGGGGAGATTGGCGTATTTTGAACAGACATATACTACAATGGTTTGGAGAGGAAATAGCAGGCGTGCATATAGCGGAAGAGGCGGGAGAAGATTACTGGATATGGGACGGTTCACCAACGGGTAAATTTGAGCAAAGATTGGCTTATGAGAGGATCAGGATGGTGTTCCCAAAGGTGAGTTGGGCTGAGGTGGTTTGGCACAAGAGCGCGGCCGGTAAATGGAGGTTGTGTCTGTACAAAGCCATCCGAGATAGACTCCTAACCAGGGAGAGATTAAGCCGATTTGGAGTTACTATCACAAACGCTCAATGTGTCTTGTGTGGTGACAGTGATGAAACACGCGACCACCTGTTCTTTGAATGCTCGTTCTCGGACACGATATGGCAAAAATATCGTAGGGAGGCAGGTTTAGCGAGCAGAAGGCATACTGTCCTTATGAACGAGGTGGAAGAGATAAGAGGAATCCGAGACAATGCCCTACAGAAGTACAATAAGGCGAGTCTCCGGCTCCTAGCTGTAGTCTGGCACCTATGGCGCGAACGTAATGGTAGGATATTTGAAGGGAAATGTAATTCTTATTCAGGCCTCTTCAATAATATCAATTCTGACCTGAAGCTCATGGAGGATCGGTAATGGAGGAAACGACTGATTAGTGCTGGGGAATGACCTGCTTTATATAAGCGGTGATGGCTATGTAAAAGAGCAGTTGTTATATAAGCCCTCACATGGAGTAGTATTGTTGTATGTATCCTATTCATTTTCAATAAAGTAGAACCTTTGCTTCAAAAAAAAAAAAAAAAAAAAAAAAAAAAAAAAAAAAAAAAAAAATATATATATATATATATATATATATATATATATATATATATATATATATATATATATATATATATATATATATGAAAATGGTAATTGTGTCGAATGCTCCCACCGGAAATCGATCTCCTGACCACTCGGGCCGTATGCCTTACCACTACCACTAGACTAGGGGTCATTGGCATATATATATATATATATATATATATATATATATATATATATATATATATATATATATATATATATATATATATATATATATATATATATATATTGAAAGAAGGTAATTGTGGCGAACGCTCCAACTGGAAATCGATCTCCTGACCACTCGGGCCGCATGCCTCACCACTACCACTAGGCTAGAGAGTCATTGGCGCTCTCTCTCTCTCTATATATATATATATATATATATATATATATATACATATATATATATATATATATATATATATATATATATATATATATTCTATTTAAAAATATCAAAGGACAACTTCTGTAATTACCTAGCTACTTTTATTAACTTTAATTAACAATTTCAATTAGTAAACATATGGCATAACATATGTGGAAAGAAATTTTTTACAGTGAAGCTGAACTATTTGGGATATATTATAAAATGATGTAAATACATGTATGAAGGTTGAAAATAGTGGCTTGACCGATAATTACAACATGAATTATGAGTTTATAGCGATTTACTCATACAGGGTAAAAGTGGAATTGGATGTTCAAAGATGAAAGTGCATATAATTCGTGCCTGTCTTCTTGTAATTCAAAAATACATTTACTAACTAAGAAAGTCGAGGTGAGGACACTGATAGATTTTACTTTAAAGTAATAAAAATAAAAATTAGTTAATTTATTTAACATAATTATTAAATTCTAATTATTAAGAGTAACCAAATTAGTCTATTAACAAAATTTTACTTAATAATTGATTAACTATTTTGAATATGAAATAATATCTTATTTTATAAATTTTGCCAAAATAATAATAATAATTACTATTATTAAAAAATAAATTTATAAACTAATTCTTACTTAAGAACTAATTAATTATTTGGATTAATTGTCAAAAAATGCACATTGAAACTACTTGACAGTCGAACTACAACTTAAAATGTACTTTTAATCTCATATAACTTTCCTTTTCCTTATTCACATTCCAATTTTTAGAAGAGGATGCGGACTTTTAATTTTTATGAAACTTACAACTAGGTTTTTTTGTGTTTCAAATAAATGTTTGTTATTTCTATCGGCACCATTTGAAGTAAATCTTTGCCAAAACAATAAATTAAATTTGTTTGGTCACAAATTCCAAACAACCATGTGAGCACCATTTGAAGTTTTGGCAACCTAATCTTTTGCATATAATTTCCTTAAATCTCGCTCACGTTTAAAAAAAAATCCTTAAGGTTTTGGTATTTGTCAAAAACTTCACCAAATTACTTATGAGTCCTTAGTTAAACTTAAGTGATGAACAATAGGCAGGGATGAAACCAGGATTCTACCAAAAGGGAGGCAAAAATTTTATATACATAAAATGACATGATAAAATGATTAAGAAAAGCCATAAAAATATTTATAACAAAAATTTTGTCACGTCCCGATTCCGAAGAATCTATAGTCGTCCCCCGGACGTGATGTCGTGCGAATTTAAGTTGCACTCGCACAATACAAAGTCATACAGTTATCCGAAACACAACAACAAAGAGTCTACGCAGAGAAATTGAACAACATATTTGCAACAGAAGAAACATCTTGCTTTTTATTGATAATAACTTCATTACATGACATGATTACAAAAGGTGCCTACTAAATGACTCAAATGAGATGGTCATTCCATATATTTCCATCCTTTTACACAAACAGCAAAAACACTCTCTTGATCTTGTATCGGAGAGAGTTGAGGCATAGCACAAGTCTTGAGCATAGTCTTCTTCAAAATGTTTAGGTTGCCTTCGCACACTAGCAAGGCTTCAAAATGTACAAGCATCACCTTCAGCTATTGGCACGTCCTTTCTGATTCGTGGCACCTGTGGAGAGCGATGATCAGTACATTGTCGTGTACTTGTGGGTGGCTAATTAAGTACCATGCTCACATTTGGTTCAAGAAATTATGTAAAGCATGCATGTATAATTGGTGATCTTACTAACCATCATAATGGATTTCATGTGAACATTTAACAAGGCATAGCATATGAAAACTATATTACTTTTATACCCGTGGCATAGTCTCCGTGCTTGAAACAAACAAACCATATTCATCCCTTGTCAACTGATATCAATAGATGAAGACAGTGTATAAGTGGAAAGGTCACTAGCAATGTCAAGCCATCTTGGACTATAGCTGGATTAGACAACGATCCTTTCAAGGCGGGTATCGAGCACTGTCTGAAAGTTTCCAAATCACCAGTGCAAGTTAAACTAGCACTGCTATCCCCATTCCTCCTAGGTCGAATCGGTTCCTTGGCCTAGCTACCGTTCTAGGAACTAAATCCCTTATGCACAAGTTGTCTAATGACCGTACTACAACTCAGTTGTCCGACATGGTCTATGAGTTCTTTAGAAACTTAGCCAATTTCATAGTGTTTCACGTTATCGTTGCAACATTCGTTAATCGGTTCTAAGCATGCAACAATTCATATTATAGCAATTCTTTAGCAGATGCTCGTGGAAAATCGTGCAACAATTCATTGATTTAATTCTATAAAGATAACCATAATTTACTTGGTGTCAACTACATCTACTTCTAACATTTCAATTATATTGTGTCGTCGATTGATTTAGAAAACAAGAGGGCCAAGGAAGAGAAGGGTCAGCTACTCACCTTGATGGTTTGAGGCGAGAGGAAAAATGATCGGTTGCGCTACACGATGCCTACGCGATGACCTGGAATCGCATAAGCAACGAATCATCACTCTATCATTCTATTTCGAGTTCGATATGAAATGAGAAGTTCGAAGAACGCAAGCAATAAATCTATCGAAAATATTCACGGAAGCATTCATAAAACCAAAGCCAAAGAAACAAGTGCGACATAAAAAACATAGCAACGGGAGGTCTCTCACAACTCAGCCGCAGAGTCCATCCTCGAAGCGCAACCCGCTGGATATGAGACTTGATTCCGAAGAAGCCATAGCGAGGAAATGATCTTAATTCAATTGTTCTCGATCAATCGACAACTAGGGGTGAGCATATAACGGTTGAAAACCGAAAACCGAACCGAACCGAAATTATGACAAACGGTTCGGCTTTTCGGTTATCGGTTCGGTTTTCGGTTTGAAAATTTAAAATTTTAAAATAACGGTTCGGTTTTCGGTTCTTGATCCGGATAACTGAACCGAACCGAAAACCGATTTTCAAACTATCCTCAATCTACATATACTAATATTTTGTACCTTAGCCGAGGACACTCTCTCTTATTCTCTGTCGGTACTTTTTTGAGCACTCTCTCTCTACCCTCAATCTATATATACTGTAATTTTTCACACTATGTAATATATAGTTCATTAATACAATAATACCATATTTTAAAAATAAATTGTTATTTAAATAGGCATATTTTGCTAAAAAATTGAAGGTCCGGCACATTGGCCCATGAAACCGAACCGACCGAAAACCGAGCCGAATTAATTCGGTTCGGTTTTGTTCAGTTTTTATAAAAACGGTTCGGTTTTCGGTTTTGAGAAGTACGGTTTACTGTTATTTCGATTTTCATATATACGGTTCGGTTTGAATCGAACCGAACCGTTGCTCACCCCTATCGACAACGACTTTTTTAACCGCAATCCCAGTGAACGAGAAACGGGGTACGGTGTTGGGACGAGGCACTACAATTTTAACTAGCTTAAAATTGTTTTTTTCACATTTCAAAAGTTCATTACAATTAAAGGATTTTTTGGCTTGCAAGTCCTTAGTTCTAATTAAGTTAGTCAAATCTTGTTATTTGCCTAAAATCCATAAATCACTAAAACAAAGAGTCCTTTGGGTTAACTTAACCTGGTGGAGAAGATTGAGTGAAAAGGAGTAAATATGGAGTGGAGTTGGTAACATTTAAGGACTACTTGAATATGTGTAACTCGCATGAAGTATGAAGTAATTTTTTGTCATATGAAAGTCGAATGTATGCCTTTTAGTTTCATGCTAATTCCTATCTGCTGAAATTTACTTTCAATATTTAGATACATAATATTTTGTTTGTAAAAGTAGGCAACTTCACACTTACGCATTTCGATGTTAAATGTAAAGTAGGTTGGAAAGTAAAAAAAGTGCATCATAAAATAACGAAAACTATTAGTTATACAATAAATTGGCAATAATTATTAATTAAAGCATTAGTTTTAGTTTTATTTAAGTATTGACAATTAATATCCCCACAAATTTATTAAGTACTTATAATGATTAAATAATATTACTATTGTGTATTATTGGTATTTATTTTATTACTAAATATTAACTAAAAAACTAAAACTAATAATTTTAATACTAATATTAAATAAAATAAATTAGTACTAATTATTTAATAAATAAAAAATACTAATTATTTTATTTATACTAGTATGAAATTTATATTAATACAAAATAATTTTTTAAATTAATTAGTTAAATACTCAGTATTATTGGACCGAAACCGAAATCTAAAACCAAATAAGAAAATTTAGTATTTTCAAAACCGAAACCGAACCGATTTTTTTAAAACCGAACCGAATCTCTTATTCAGTTCGGTTCGGTTTTCGGTCCAAAACTGAATAATGCTCACCCCTAATTAGAACAAGAGAGAGAAAATGAGTAGATGGAGAAGGGAAAAAAGTAGGAATAACACCGTCTTTGGTTTGAAAAAAATGATGTTCTGGAAAAAAAAAGGTCAGAGAAAGAGAAAATAAAAAAGAATAAAAAAATATAATAGTTGACTGTTTACGTTTCACATTTAAAATTTTCGTATGCAAATTTTTGTTGCATACAAACAATACCTATGGTACAAGTGTTATTCTATTGCAATTTCTGCCAAGCTCCACCACCTGGCCCACAAGAGGCAAGTCTGCCCATGGAGCCGTCCTGGACTTAGGTCCAGACGAACAGGAACTTTAAGACACACCATCCATTCAAGTATCCGACTCAGGGGCTAAAGGACCTCTCGGCCAAGTTCAGATTGGGTTGGATCAACCTGGTCAAACAAACCTTTTGGACCGGACCGACCTATAACCAGAATTCCAAATCCGGCTCGACCCATAAGCCAGTTTGAGCCGGTCCGAACTAGTCGAGGGCATGCCGAGTTTGAACTGGACCGGTTTAATTAACAAACCGCGGTCATTGGGCCTTGGCCCACTATTTAAAAAACAGGTCCATCATTAGAAAAAAAAAACTGAACCCATTATTAAAGAATATTAATGAAATACTAGTTGTTTTTTTTTAATAAAATCAGTAGAAAAATAAATAGAACAGGTCATTAGGAAAAATAAATAATTTTTATTTGATTGAATATTTTTCAATTTTTTTTTTTTAGATTTGTGTTTGTTAATATGACTTGTATTTTGTGCTTTGATTCTCAACCTCTCCTCGGGCTTTATTTGTGGTACTTGCAATTAGGCCTTGATCCCTCTGATTTTATTTGGACGTATTTCGTAACCAAATTTGAGGATCTATCACAACTTCCGTTCGATTACGATATATGCCTATAGTAAGTACCATAATAAAGCTTAAAAATAGGTTGAAAATCGAAACAAAACCAAAACACAAATCATATCAACAAACATGAAACACCTATCTAAAAAGAATAAAATATTAAAAATGACAAGTAAACGAGTAAGTAAGGAGAATTGTTGCAACTAATTTTCCAAATAAATATATAATAATTGAGACTACCTAAGTTTATAGTACCAACACCTAAATAAATTAAAATAGACATTTCTTCAAGATACAAATTTCGTAAACCTTCGTCCTCCATGCCCCATGGTCATTGGCTCATTGTCTTACTCAAGAATTTTAGATAGAATTGTCTAGAAGCCTACGTAGTGTTCCCGTGCCATTGTATGGTACCAATTTGAATCGTTTCACATAATTCATGCATTGAAAATGATTGTACATATGTACTACATCTGCAACATTTTCACTATAAATTTCATTAAAGTGTCCCAAATATTGAACTGGTTGTGATGATGATCTTCCTCTATTGTCTTATACCCTCGACCTCTGACGCCTGCAGGCACCTCACGACCCCTCGTGGCCTTAGACGAGCTCGACCCTGCGCGGCTTGCGCCTCCCTCCTTCACACTCCTAGGGGGTGGTTTGGATGAATGTTTTGTATTCCTAGAAATCAACTTCCCATTCCTTTTCCACGGGAAAAAAAATTCAACATTCCTATACGCATGTTAACTTAGGTTGGAAATATGTAGCCCCAAAAAACTATTTTTTATATTCCCATGTTTGGTTCAGACAGGAATATAAATCCTAATTTGTTTAGTTTTTCATAAATACTCTTTCATTAATTTTAGTATGATATTATTACCGAAATTTAGATGGTGTCATTGGGGTATTCCTTAACATCTTTGAAATAAGGTTGTGATCATATTGCGTGGGAGCCTCATGGCACCAGAACATCCTCGTACGAGAAGACACATGCCTTCTAAAGTCCAGGAACTATTCCCCTATTTGATCAGGCTACTGAGTCTCTTGCAACAATATGAAATGGTCACACCAACTCGAAGCATGAATGCAAACACTCCAAATGCGGAAAGAAAAAAAAGAAAATAAAAAAGCTCACTGCAAAATAAAGGTGGCTAGCCATCAAAAGCAGAGATTTATTAAGACCAGAAATTGCAAGATCATCACATTATAATTCTATGCTAAGAGAGAGAGAGAATAAAACCAGCACCCCAACCCAAACATTACTTACGAACTAAAGCTAAGGAATTCCTGCATCCATGTTTCCTGGCACAAGAAAGCCACTTTGCCAATTCCAGACAAAGGAGAGCCTAATTTTTTTTTTTTTTTTACAGGAACACTGTCCTCCTACTGATTCATTAGGAATTTAGCTAATACATATCATATCATCTGCATACCTTGCTTTCAAGTGCATGCTTCGGTTCAAAAGAAAAAAAACAAAATGATAGCACAAGGAATGCTTGTGTCGTATAAGAATTACTTTGTTTGAAGAAATAAAATGAGCAAGGACTTTCTCATAGCCCACAGAAACAACTTATTCAAACTGACACACTGTATGGTGTAAATCATTCCTATGCTAGAATGTCGACTTATCGAATGTTTAGTACCACAATAAAAGAATTCAAACCTTTTTTTTTTCAGAATAAAAAGGAAAAGAACTTACTGAATCTAGTGGGACGCCGGAATCTGCATATATATATATATATATATATATATATATATACATGTACAGAGGAATCACAATTAATTGGTAGCAAAGACAGAAAAAACCTCATCCACCAGAGGATGAGAATGGAACCATCAAGATAGAATGTATGGAATCTCCATAAGATAATTGAGAGGGGAAGATGGCAAGAATATATATATGAACACAAATGTGATAAAATAAAATAAAACTAATTATAACTTATTTTAACTGTGTAAGAAAAGCATATCGATGAAATGTTTCGATATAATCTGCAATTGGTCCATCTTATGCTCAATAACTGAAGAATTAGTCGGACAGTTTCTACTATCAGAAGTTTGTGTAGCTACAGGTGGTCAACAAGATTCATGTGCTCATAAAGTTGTTCAAGCATATCATCAAGTGCTGCATGATCCGAACCACACTGCGATGATTTATGTGAGAACCCTCCTAACATTTCTTAGGCGAAGACCATGTTTTCTGGGACTCCTAGTTACTTCATTAATCCCAACCGCCCTCTATGAGTTAGGGCTCTGATTTGGTACAAGAGCACTTATTTTGTGTTGTTAAAGTGAACCACCAGTTAAGAATAGATTATTTATAAGGGCACATCAAAAGTTGATCAGGCTATCCCATTTCTAAGTTTGATTTATTTACAAGTTTGCCATTGAAAAAAATGATCAGGACTATCATTTCTAGGTATAAAAGTCACTTTTTCTATTTTTGCTCTTCTTCTTCCTCAAAACATTCAAGAAGAAGAACAAGAAGAAGAAGAAGAACAAATTGTTGGATGTGTTTCTTCTCATTTCTTCTCCTCCATCATTTTCATCCTCACTATCTCCACCACCAAACCAATAATAGACTTCCTGTTCAACAAGTACAAACTAGGACTGCCTAATTTTCTGGCAGTCCTATAAATTGATAGGACTGTCAGAAATAGTGGGAGTCCTACTTCACAGCAAGTGAAACCAAGGACTGCCAAAATTTCTGACAGTCCTGACTGTATGTAGGACTACCAGAATTTCTGACAGTCCTGACTGTATGTAGGACTACCAGAATTTCTGGCAGTCCTTGATTTCACTTGCTGTGAAGTAGGACTGCCACTATTTCTGACAGTCCTATCAGTTTGTAGGACTGCCAGAAAATTAGGCAGTCCTAGTCGACGCGGGATTTTTTAGACCATGTTTACTTGAATTAATTCAAATGGATAATTTTTCACTCCGAATGTACTTGGGGTTTAATTCAAATGGACTACAAATAATTGAAATAAACATTGTAATATATACTTGGATTTTCGAAATAAATTGTTAGGGTTTGTGTGCCCGGTCTTGTTGAGAAGAGGAGGATGGTGGGGAGAGAGGAAGATGTTGGAAAACAAGAAGATTATAAGTTCTTGCTTAGGGATGGAGGAATGGTGGAGGAGAAGAGGACGAAGAAGAAGAGAGAAATTAGGGTTTTGGAAGTGAGAGAAGGAAATTGGAAAATGAAACTAAAATGGGTTTGGTTTGGGGGGGGGGGGGGGGGGGGGGGGGGGTGGGGGGTTGAGTTTGGAACAGCCCTAGGAGTAAAAAATGGGATGTCATGAATAAAATTTCCTCAAACCTGGGCTAGCCCCAATCCTGGATAGCCCTGATCAACTTTTGATGTGCCCTTATAAAAAATCTAAGAATATTATGTCAGTGCCTTCACAAAACTTTGCTTAAAGGGGTCTCATGTCATACTGAAAGCAATATATATATATATAGATATATATATATATATATATATCTATATATATATTATATATATTGGAACCAGGTAAATTATTTCTGGAATCGCTCCCACTGGGATTCGAACTCCTGACCACTCGGGCCGTATGCATCTCTTAACCACTAGGCTAGAGGTCATCTGCAAAATGTACAAAATTTTAAAAAACAATTCTTTATATATATATATATATATATATATATTATATATATATATATATATTACTGGAAATTGCTGAGAAACCCAATTTCGGGGTTGTTTTTATGAAAACCCACCCGCAGGATGGATTTATGAAATGTCCAGAATTATATATTTTCACGTTAAGTATTCCAATATTCTCTTTAGATGCTCTGTTTATAAAATTAATACCATAACTACCCCTCCGCACAAACTCAGATTTGGATTGCGATTCTCGTCGTCGTCTTCTTCTTCACGAGAGATCTGAATTCCATTGCTCTATCTTCAGCAGAGATCGCAAAGATCGTTCGTAGTTCACCGTGTTTTTTTTCAGTCGAACTCCGATCATCGCTCATTTTCTTCTTCTTCTTTTCCGACAATTAGGTCAATTATGGAGAGAAGATCTTCTTCTTTTCCATAAGAGTTGGCATCGTTTTGAAAGAAGAACGAAAAACTTGAATCTTATTCATGTCAAATTTCTTTCCACAAAACAAAAAAAATAAAAAATTAGATTTCTGTCAACTGTTCTCCGTCGATATATGTCATACTCTTCATTTTATTATTATTATTATATTATATTATTATATATTATTATCATTATTATTATTATCATTATTATTATTATGTTTGATGAAAAAAAAAAATAGAAATAAGGAAGATTTGAGAAGGAGAGGTGTCCCCCATGTATTTAATGGGGGGGGGGACACCTCACCATCTCACTACTCTATATAACTCCCCCCCCCTTTATACACACACACACAAACCCCACACACCACAGAACACTCCCCCCCCCTTCACTCACCGACCCTCTCTCTCTCCCTCTCCTCTCCTCTCTTCTTCTTCTTCTTCTTTTCTTCTTCTTCTTCTTCATCTGTGCTGCTGCTGCTACTGATGCTGCTGCTGCTGCTGCTGCTGCCGCCTGCTGCTGCTGCTTTGCTGCCGCTGCTGCTGCTGCTTTGCTGCCGCTGCTGCCGCTGATCTGCTGCTGCTGCCGCCGGCCTCCGGCGCCGCCGCCCGCCGCCGGCGCCCAGCCGCCCCTCTCCGGCCATCTCCACCAACCCCGTCTTCTTCAGCATCCCTTCTTCCACTTCATTTTCCAAAAGGAAAAGAAGACCTAGGTAAGCTTCTTCCCCTTTTTCCCAATCCTTATTTTCTTTCAATTCTAACTAGGCTAGATTAATAACAAGGTTGTTAATTGCTATTGGATTCTAATTAGGGCTTGTGAAGGAGTCTAGGACATTCCCAACCCAAGGCAAGTCCTCCTCTCTTTCTCCTTCTCAATATTTCCATCTAGGTTATTGGAAATCATATTTATTCTTTTATTATCATGATAAAATTCTGAAATTATAGCTTCATGAATAATTTTGGGTAATACCGGAAAATTTAAATTGTAAGGTTTAATCTTCAAAAATATGAAATTTCATATCATAAGTATGGAATATGAATTAGTTAAGATAATATTCCTGAATTTTGTTTAATTAAATTCTTAATTGATAGTATTTAAAACAAGTCATGATATATTAAAATGAAGCAAATTCTAAAATCTAGTGAATGTTTAATTGATGGATATAAACAAAAGTGTTATACATTTATGGTAATATTCCAAACAAGTGGAACTCGAATAGTCACAAATAGAGGAATTGATTTGAACACGGACTCTGGACTTGCAATGTTGGACATGAACATTGGGACTCGTCATGAGCAAACAAACACCTGTGAACATATGGACTCTTCCAGGGTAAGTTGTCATACACATGTGTGGACAGAACAATTGAACCCATCTCCAGGGAGGTAAAGTATGAGGACGTTATCGTAGAAGCTGTAAATTTTTCATTAATTTATATATGTATATATTACCTACATTATCTCTATGTAATATATTACGTACATAATATACATACAAATATAAGCATATAAATACATATTATCTATATATGAGTATATGCCTACATACTACTATATATATATATGTAATATTATACATACTGTATATATACATACTTATATAAATATATCTATCATATATACATGATATATGCTATCTATATACATATATCTATATGATACGTAAATATCATATGTATATTATTATATATATATATGTACAAGTATATAACACTATCTATTGTATACATATACAATACCTATATGATATATATACATACCTTAGAATTTTGAAAGCAAGCTCACGTTATTATTCTGCTCTGATAAATCTGCAAATCACCATTCATTGCTAAAGGTAAATTGCAAATGCTCACGTGCTAAGGTAAAAAGTTCAATTTTCTATCCTTTTCCTCTTTTTGTTTTCTTATTATATACATATAAACTGCGTGGTCCGGTGTTGAGGTTGTCTCCACCGAGGGGTCGGCGAACCCTTATTACTTGCATGGTTCCGGCGTCGAGAGTTGCTCCGCCGAAGGGGTCGGCGAGCCCTATTTTTCTTATCATTTATATATGTTTTCTGTAAATTTCCGGGGCTCCTAAATACAAAGGAGACTCTGCCCAAATTTTTGAGAAATTCTAGAGATAGTCAAATTTCTGACCTTCGGAAATTTTTAGAAAATTTCATATATAGGAAGCATTGGACGGGGAGAACAACTGAATATTCCTAGATATCCCGTAACATAATAACCATAAAAAGCTGATCAGCATTCTACATCTTTTTAGATGTCCGTACTTCTAATTGCAATAGAGAGTACTAGCCCAAGGGAGGCTCCGAAATTACTACATCTATTCGACAGTAACATCAATAGATGTCCGTACTTCTATTTTCAATAGAGAGTACTAGCCCAAGGGAGGCTCCGAAATCACAGCCTGATCCCAGGTTAACGGGATTGTTCACGGGAAGCATCTAGAGAATTATTCGGATTATTGTTCTCAATTGCATTTCACCTTACTCCAAGGGTAACTCATTTCCTACCTTGGGTAGGCAGTTTGCTCAAGGGAAGCAAATCTTACAGAAAGCTCAAGGGAAGCTCAGAAATCTCACAATCCCTGGAGTAAGATGATAGGTTACATATGTCATTTAGTCAAATTAAGGATATATATATATATATATTTATATACATGCATATATGCAGTTGCACAAGTCTTTTAAAAGAAATTCGCCTATTTCCATTTATTTATTTATGATTCATCGCCCTTGACGAGGACTTGCTTGTCGTTTCTAAACGACCTAGTTTTGTTCACTAGGTGAAGAAGAAGACGTCTCTGCTGAAGTATCGCCGCAGTATCTTGAGGAGTGAACCATGCTTATAGCTAGGACGAGTACCTCTCAGCCTTATGCAACTTGCTTTTGTAATAAATCTGTATAAGAATTGTTGGAAAAGTTCCCTGTATAATATGCTTAATATTATGAAATTTCTGGTATTTTCCATTTTTGCTGATATTACGGGCGACAATCGCAATTTCGGTGCGTAGCCCGGAGATGTGTTCCTGACGTCACCCTTCCATCTGGGAAGCGGGACGTGACAATATAACACGAAGAATAGTCATTCTCCTGCATTTTAACAAGGAGAATGCCATTCTTCGTGTAAATTAATACGGAGAATGCCATTTTCCGTGTTAATGCCATTCTCCGTGTACTAACACGGAGAATGGCCATTCTCCTGTGTTTTAACATTTAAATGGCCAAATGACACGAAGAATGGCTATTCTCCGTGTTAAATGACACGGAGAATGGCCATTCTCCTACGTTTTAACACTGGAAATGGCCATTCTCCGTGTTAAATAACACGAAGAATGGCATTCTCCGTGTTTCTAACACAGAGAATGGCCATTCTCCTGCGTTTTAACACTGGAATGACCATTCTCCGTGTAAATTAAGACGGAGAATGGCCATTCTCCGTGTAATTTAGCACGGAGAATGGCCATTCTCCGTGTAATTTAAGACGGAGAATGCCATTCTCCGTGTTACTAACACAGAATGGCCATTCTCCGTGTAAATTAAGACGGAGAATGACATTTTTCGTGTAATTTAGCACGGAAAATGGCCATTCTCCGTGTAAATTAAGACAGAGAATGCCATTCTCCGTGTTACTAATACAGAAAATAGCCATTCTCCGTGTAAATTAAGACGCATAATGTCATTCTCCGTGTTACTAACACGGAGAATGGCCACCCTCATGCGAAATTAATATTCTTCGTGTTCTAACACGAAGAATGACCATTCTCCTGCATTTTATGGTCAGTTGAAACTTTGGAGGGTCATAACTTTTGACTGGAAGGTCGAAACGAGGTCCGGTTTGTCGCAAAATGAGCGTATCTTCGAGGAGCCTGAGATAAATAGTTTCATCGTTTGTCGGACTTCCGAAATTTTAGAATCGCAAAAAAATGATGTTTGGACTTCCGTTTTAGCACTTTTGCCGTTTGTCTCGATCTTTCCGAAATTTTCCGACGAGTTTTTGAAGATTTTTGAGGAGAAAACCTATATTCGAAAGTGAGCAGCGTATGGAAGAAGATGAAGTATCGAAACGTTTTTTTAAGAGTAGTTTTGTGGGTGTTTTCAATAAATTAGAAGGAAAGGCAAAAAGGTCATTCGGAACCCTCTTTATATATTTTTTGCTAATTCTGGGCACGCGATGAAATGTTATTGTGCGGTGGGTTTTTCATAAAACTTTTTCGTTTTTTGGGCATTTCATAAATTTTCCCTATATATTATAGGTCGAGCCATGTTCCAAACATTTGTTTGCAATGATTATGATGGCGGCTTGCCCTCTTCCTCAGAAAGAATGTGTTCTCCATAGCTAGATGAACAGCTGGACGAATAGCCATTACTAAACTAATTATGCATGATGTGAATGAAAACTTAGACCAAGTCAGAGAACAACTTATAGTACTACAGAGAAATAAATACCTTAAATTCTCAAAGAAAGAATAAAGGACAATCTTCGCTCTGCATCACTAGTTCATGTCCATAAAACTAAATGCTCTGTAAAAAGACAAGAATATAAGATTTGCGTGATTGCTAACTCGCTCAGTTTGAGAATCTGGTTGTTATGTTGATGTTCAGAATGCTTGTCTCAGAATCTTGTCGATGCCGTATTATTTCAAAGCACTGCTGATTGTATTTGATTTCAGAGTCCAGTACAGCTCGGCATATAAGGTTCAAAAGTATCCAAGAAAACATACAAGTGGGACAAGTGGGCTCTCTCACAAACAACAAAATAGCCAACATCAAGAAAGAATGTATCATAAGGAGCTACCAGTTATATAGTCTAAAATGAGCTTAACGTCTCTATTTAAGCATTGTCATGTATAATATGTCTTTGCAATAGACTTGTACTATATAGTGTGCTTACTTTTTGTGTTTCTAGTGACCTAGGAACTCAGTATGTGCATCTCTGTTCAAACTTCACAGAACCTGTTGGAGAGTGTCCAAACTAGTCAGTTGACTGGTTTAAGCAACATAGATTGAAGTATTCTTTAACGTCCCAAACTATTGTTTGCTAGTACCCAAAGGCAAACATGGACTTATCTGGCCATTGGAGATGATCTTGGATGAGAATTGTGTCTACATGTGCAATGCTTCAAAGAGTTTGTCGCATCTTAAATAGCAGAATATAAATCATATGATGTTCATCTGTATCTATGACTATCAGGGTGAGGTTGTTGGCACTATTAGGCAATCTCCTTCAAGATTATAGAAGTGCAACACCATAAAGGAGGAAGATTTGTGAGCAACATGTTTTACGCTGCAAAATCTCTGAAGATTTTCATTGCTGTCGATCCCGCATACCCAATCCCATGACAATCACCGTACCACTATAGTTGTAATGTATCATCAATTCGTATATAATCATCTGTAAGACATTTATCATCTAAGAAAGTTGGATCAAGTATTATCTTTGATTCTGTCATTTCACTAGATAAGTTCTACATGGTCAGCTGGTCAATGTATGCATTATTAGCATACATATCATCACGAGATCTGATCTTGTATGCAAGAACTATCATTTCCCTTAACAATCCCCATTTTTGTGTCATGGACTGCTTGACCTTTTCGGAAGCAACACTACCTAGAAACAAATTTTGAGGTGCAAAGGAACTCGGTTTCTAATATCAAACAATTTATGCAATGCCTCCTATGGAATTTAGGTATCTTATACCAGTTGGATTATGAAATAATAAATAATAAATCTATCACGTACAACAGTACTAAATACAAATAAAAATTCTGACTATAACTGGAAGAACATGTACATTTCTACAATCATCCAGAAAAGCCTATACTAGTATCTCCACAGCGACAACAAAAAAAAGGAAAAACAAAAGGGGAAAGTGAACCAAAACTTTAGGTTTCTTACTATTTTCAGTTTATATAACCATGATCATGTTCACTGCCAAGCAAGGCATTAAGATAGTTCATCGCTAAGTAGAAAATAATTGGCAACTAACCAGACAAAAAGATACATGTCGGGATGCTTATTCTGATTGCTGCCATTTTATCTCATTTGAGAATTTAGCTCGATTCAACAGTAACAATTTCAAAAGTATATATATATATAAAATATATATATATAAAATATATATATATATATATATATATATATATATATATATATATATATATTTCGGCTTCAAAAGTTGAGAATTAAAATATTACAATATTTTTGGGCAAATTTTGTGAGCCCATTTATAATTGTCAAGACTCAAAAGTAACAGTTTAGAATGTAATAAGAAACTCAATAATCTCAACCAATCAACAATGAAATGTGTGAGGTAACCCATTAGGGAAAAACAACCATTAATCTGTGTCACATATTGAAACATCACTTCATGTCATTACGATACTTCTGGAGGGGATACCTGCTTGATGAGTTTGACCAGTGCTAAACAAACATCAACCAATTCTGAGGGTGATCAAGAATAACAGATACCAATGGGTTTGAGGATCGCAATCATCTTTTTAGAAGCCTCAAGACATCACCTACCAGATGTAAGGAGCCCGTAACAAGGACCTGTATATACAAACCACAAGCTGTTCACTTATTCCTTTCCTTGTATTCATCTCGTTAAAAAAGTAGCAAATTAAACATTGTTACTAAAAAGGCTTATAATATATTTTTTACTTCTAACAGTCTTCTTTTTCTCTTATCAAAATTATCATTCAAGTCAATCCAACAGGAAACATGATATTGCCTCGAGTGAGTTCTAGATGATCTGTTGCTAATATAAGTTAAAAAAGAGATCATGTTGCCCCCTTTTAATTTTCCGAGGTAACTGATAAGCTACTGGATCATAACATACGGATTTTACTTTACCTGAAACCGGAGAGAAGGATTATCCTTGGCACACTCTCTTAACCACTTTATTGTCAGTGGCAATGAAGGAATGACTGCACTGCTACCAGAATCTATAACTGCTGGGTTACATTTTAGTGGAGCAGATTCACTTATGAATTTGTCAGATAACAAATTCTCTGGCTTCTTGAACTTGGAGTTATGAGCAGAATCTGGAAATGAAATTAAACAGTAAAAATATGGCTAGTTACATACTGGCAGTGCAACTAGCTCAATTAACAAAAGCCAAAAGTATTAGAAATGAAGAGAAAAAACTGGTTAAAAAGAGGGAAATATTGTAGAAAATAATGGTTGGATAATTTTTATTGATGGACTACTTCACTACTTATAGGGAGTCTAGCTTCTCTACATACTCGATATTCCGATGTGGGACTAAAAGTCCCTTATTGATTCTCAACACTCCCCCTCAAGATGGGCGATAGATATTGATCATCCCCATCTTGTTACATAGCTTCGTCAGACTTAATGAACTAAGACCCTTAGTCAGACAGTCTGCAACTTGTTCTTCTGAGCGGGCATGGTCAATCTTCAGTATCCCTTGTTCTAGCTTCTCCTTGATGAAGAATCGATCAATCTCGATGTGCTTCGTTCTGTCGTGCTGAACTGGATTGTTAGCTATACTTATTGCAGCTTGACTATCGCTCAGAAGACGTAATGGTGCTCCCTTGTCCAGCTTCAACTCTGTCAGCAACGCTTTCACCCACAGCAACTCTGACACTCCCAGAGCCATTGCTCTGTATTCTGCTTCAGCTGTCGACCGTGCTACCACTGACTGTTTCTTGCTTCTCCATGAGACCAGATTTCCTCCTACAAAAACACAGTATCCCGTGGTAGACCTTCTGTCGTCTATGCAGCTCGCCCAATCTGCATCACAGTATCCCTCAACTTCTATGCGTCCATTCTTCTTGAACCATAGCCCCTTTTCCGGCGTTCCTTTCAGATATCTCAAGATCTGAAATACTGCTTCCATATGATCCTTTCTTGGATCATGCATGTAGCGACTCACTACACTCACCGCAAATGAGATATCAGGACGAGTGTGTCCCAGATAAATCAATCTCTCTATAAGTCTTTGATATCTTTCACGATCAACAGGCTCTCCTGCTTCTACTCCAAACTTACACTTCTGGTCAATTGGAGTGACGGCTGCTTTGCATCCCAGCATCCCTGTCTCCTTCAGCAGATCTAGTGCATATTTTCTTTGTGATAGAACAATTTTCTGTTCGCCTTCACACACTTCGATACCTAGAAAGTACCTCATCGCTCCTAAATCCTTCACCTCAAACTCCTTCGCGAGTTTTGACTTCAGCTTAGTGATCTCGACTTCATCATCACCTGTGATCACTATATCATCCACATATACAGCAAGTATAGTGATGTGGCCTCTTGCATGCTGGAGGAAGACCGTATGATCTGCATTTGTTTGACGGTATCCCATGCCTGTAACAGCCTTTCTGAATCTGTCAAACAAGGCTTGAGGAGATTGCTTGAGCCCGTATAGCGACTTCTTCAGTTTACACACCTTTCCTTGCGACGTCCCTCCGTCTGATTCCGTCGCGTAGCACCCTGGCGGGAGCTCCATGTATACTTCTTCTTGCAGGTCCCCATGAAGAAAGGCATTCTTCACATCCAGCTGGTATAGCTTCCACCCATAGTTCGCTGCAATGGAGACCAGAGTTCTCACGGTGCTCATTTTTGCTACTGGGACAAACGTCTCATCATAGTCTATGCCATATGACTGTGTGAATCCTTTTGCAACCAACCTCGCCTTGTACCGCTCTACTTTTCCTTCTGACGTTTCTTTCACTGTGTACACCCATTTGCATCCCACAGCTTTCTTCCCTTTGGGTAATGGAACCAGCTCCCATGTCTTATTTTTCTCCAGTGCCCCAAGTTCTTCCATCATTGCAGCTTTCCACCTTGGATCTTTCTTTGCTTCCTGCCAACACTTGGGCAACGAAGTAGAGTCTAACGATGCAATGAAGGCTCGATAATTCGAAGAAATGTTAGAATAAGACAAGAAGTTGGCAATGTCATGTTCGTAATCATCAAAACGAGCAGGAGCCTTACCCGCATTGATGCGAGAAGATCTCCTTAAGGGAGCAATAGGTGGTGGAGAGATCATACCATCCGAGTCGGAGAGATCCGCATCAGAATCCGAGTGATTCAGTGCGGGGGCAACATCTTCAAGAGTTGGAGCAGGAGTAGACGAGGGACTTGGTACAGTAGGCACAGGGCACGGCATAGGCACAGTACTGGACTTCTGTTGTCTCCTTCTGTAGACTTGGAGCTCCTTTTCCCTTGTCTGCTGCTCCCCCTGCGTAACATATGTATCTTCTTCTTCATTCTCTGTATCTGAGTCACTGTGCTCTCCCCCTTTCGTCCAGTTTTCTACAACCGGACACGGAACCGATCCGACGACCACATTTGGGCTTATTATCTCCCCTTCACATCTAACACCATCTGTGTTAGGTGTGTCACCAAATGCTGAACCTTCATCCGAACCATAGTATGG
The DNA here is from genome assembly GCA_029216955.1 of Iris pallida. Lineage (NCBI taxonomy): Eukaryota > Viridiplantae > Streptophyta > Magnoliopsida > Asparagales > Iridaceae > Iris > Iris pallida. Next base: position 1,239,835 of record JANAVB010042420.1, on the reverse strand, counting down.
TTCGAGTTCTCTGAATGTAACGTCCATGCTTACAAACATCTTCCGCTCGACTGGACTCCAACAGGCATATGCCTTTTGAGTCGCCGTGTAACCGACAAAGACACATTTAACTGCTCTAGGATCCAGTTTGCCAACGCTTGGCCTATTATCTTGGACAAAGCACATACATCCAAAAACTTTCGGTAGAACAGTGTATGTAGTTGTCCCAGTAAGCATCTCCAACGGTGTCTTCCAGTCCAATACTTGAGATGACATTCTGTTGATGAGATAAGAGGCCGTCAATATAGCCTGCTCCCATAAGTGTTTCGGGACATTCATAGCCAGCATCATCGTCCGTGCGACTTCCAGCAGGTGTCTGTTCTTTCGTTCAGCCACACCATTTTGTGCCGGAGTATAAGCACATGAAGTTTGATGTAGTATTTCATGAGTGGAAAAATACTCAGCAACCCTCTTATTAGTATACTCCGTCCCATTGTCAGACCGAAAACACTTAATTTTAGCGCCATATTGTGTTTCCACCCGGCGATGAAAGTCCCGAAAGGCCTCAAGGACGTCACTTTTATTCTTCATAAGGTAGACCCATGTCACGCGGGTATAACAGTCAATAAAGGTGACGAACCATCGAAAACCGTTAATTCCGGTTGTAGGACAAGGATCCCATACGTCCGAATGTATCATGTCAAAAGCAGCTGAACTCCTATTTCCCGAGCTCACATACGAGCTTCTGGTATGTTTTTCCAACTCACAAGCATTACAAAATAACTTCTCTTTATTAGCCCTTTGATATAAGGACGGATACATTCGACTAATAACTTTAAAAGAGGAATGACCGACACGCTGGTGGTGGAGTAGCAAGTCGGCTTCAACACTGCGACAGGAAGCTTCTGGTTGTGCGTCTGCTACCAAGGATGCCAATGAGTTGTCCAGTCCAGTCCTGTCTAAATACCACAGCCCCTTATGCCATGTGCCAGTCCCAAGTCGTCGTCCTGTCCCCTTCTCCTGAAAAGTCACCGTAGGAATGTCAAAGGAAACAGTACAGTTAAGATCAAGTATAATGGCACTAATTGATAGAAGATTGACAGAAAAAGACGGAGCATGTAAGACATTGGTTTGAGTGATGGAAGGGGTGCATGCGACAGTACATTTACCCATTATAGGGCTGGATGTACCATCAGCGGTCTGAATACTCTCCGACAATGGTAGGTGAGTATAGTCCTGAAACGTACCACGGGATCCCGTGACATGGCGAGATGCCCCAGAGTCCATAATCCATTCTGGCTGATGGACAGATGCAAGAGCACGTGCAGGATTACCGGTGCTGGATTGGGCAAAGCAAGTGATGTAATCCCCCGAGGTAGAAGATGCCCCAGGACTGTCGGCCGAATCCAGCTTTGTGCCTCGCAACTTCTCAAGGAACTCCCGCTCAAGCGGGGTTATTTCAGCCAGTTGATTCTCTCCCCCTTCCTCCGCCAGATTTGCTTTGTGTCCTCCCCTTCTACCAGCATATCCTCCTCTACTACCACGTCGGCCTCCACGACCCCGTCCTCGATCATTAGACTGATTTCGCAAGAGTTTTGGACAAAATCGGATGTAATGTCCGGAGTCACCACAATTGTGGCAAACACCACCCACAGATGGAGGTTGATTGAAGGCAGCAAGGGCAGACTTTTCAACCTCGGCTTGCTCCCCCTGGTAGGAGCCCTTGTTGGGCATCAACTTTAGTCGAGCTTCTTCCTGTGTCATGACGGCTATAGCTTCTTCCAAGGTCGGAAGCGTGGGTTGGGATAGGAGGATATTCCGTCTCTGCTCAAAAACAGGGTGTAGTCCCTTCAGTAATTTTATCATACGCTGCCGCGAAATATAAGCCAGAAACGTCTGAAAGTACTTTGCGAATGCCGGTTCGACTTGTGCATCTTCCATCCCAAGAGGATCATAATGATCCAGATCAGACCAGTACTTCTTCAACAGGGCTGCGTACTCAGAGATGGTACGTTCGTCTTGGGCCACCCTATCGAGTTCATCTTGCAGTTGAAAGACCCGCATAGGGTTGCCCGAGCCGAAGTACATATCTTTTAGAGTCCGCCATATATCAGCAGCAGCCTCTATTGCCTCGACATTGCCCGACACCTGGTCGGTTAATGAGACAGTCAACCACCCAGCCACTACGTTGTTGACAATCTCCCAAATAGCAAACTCCTTTGCGGAGTGATCGGCTGGCGCCTTGGCTTGGCCAGTGACATAGCCAACCAATCCACGTCCCTTCAGCGTCCGCATCGCCTGCCGCGACCACTTCAAGTAGTTGGACATTCCTTCCAACTTTGTCTTCAGCTTCCCCATTTTGTAAGGTGACGGATCCACATCAGTATGGATCACACGTGGGGTTGCCTCGGTTAATCTCTTTGATAAGATATCATCAACCAAGACCTTCATCTCTTCGGCCGTTAGTTTGCCACTGATCGAATCCATGACTTCTTCAACTGTGAACCCTATTCGTCGTCTTCTTCGTCGTCTTCGACGTCGGAGTCCGCAACTTCGGAGTCTGCAACTTACCCAACTTCGTCGTCTTCGTCGTCTTCTTCGACGCCAGAGACTTTACGAATGCGCTACTAACTTGGCCAGCATCGGCGCGCGCATGTAAAGTGAACACGTCAGGACACCAGAGAAGACATGATCAGTCTCTGTATAGATCCCGATGTGAAGAAGGAATAACAAAGAAAGCATTTGTTAGTTCCAAACGGCGTAAGCGAGGAACAAAGTTGGTGCAAATAAAGCATTTGACAGCCGTCTGTCTTCGAAATACGCCGTTTTTTTTTCCAGAAAAAAGAGGACGGCTAGGGTTTGTAGGAGATGGAAAGGCTAGGGTTAGACATGGTGGTGGCTAGGGTTAGGGCTTGGGAAGGGGGGGCTGCTGGAGGTCGGGAAGGGGGGGTGCTGCTGATGGTGGTCGGAGGGGGGGCTGCTGGTGGTCGGGGGGGGGGGCTGCTGGTGGGGGGGGGGGGTTGGCGAGGGGGGGGGGTCGGCAAGAGGGGGGGTGGCCGCTGGTGTAGGTCGGCGAGGGGGGGGGGGGTCGGCGAGGGGGGGGTGTCGGCGAGGGGGGGGGGGGGTCGACAAGGGGGGGCGGGTGGGGGGAAATTTTTTTTGTTTTTTTTTGTGGAGAGAGAGAGAGGGTTATGGCTCTGATACCATGTAGAAAATAATGGTTGGATAATTTTTATTGATGGACTACTTCACTACTTATAGGGAGTCTAGCTCCTCTACATACTCGATATTCCGATGTGGGACTAAAAGTCCCTTATTGATTCTCAACAAATATAATCCCTGAACACTTTATCGTAAAGCACATCATCCAATTCAAGACGCTAAACACTACCGGTGACAAACCATCTCATTGACACGTTCGCAGATAGAACTTGATCCATAGGTCCGACAAACGAAAGTAAGCTATGTTGCACGAATACGGACATTGATAAAGGTAAGGACATGATACGAGTGCGTGATCGAGCATTTTAAAATATGCACAGTGCAATCACCTATGTCACACGAATACACGTACAAACATGATAAGAGTAAGAACACCATCTTCCTGTGTCCGTGCAACATAGAAATCAAGTATTTGACGGTTTGACCTTCACGTTGGGAGGGGGAGGGAACAAGAATATTTCTTTTATTGGAACTGTAACTCTGAAAAGGAGAAGCAAAAGCATCACCTCTAATACCCCTAAAGTGTACTCATTGTAGGATAGACACCCCGGATGGTCGGGATGACCCATCACTACTTGACTACGTTACTCCAGTCGATGAAGCACGATCCATACTCAACAATGTTAAAGGAAAAAGCATGAGCGGAGATAGAAGCATGGGTAACATTCTTAGTCACCCCCTTCCTCCACTTCCAACATCTCAACTATGTAACGGTGAGAGTTTCTGGCGCCATACATGCTCCGTCTTTGTCTTTTAAAGGGCTTATCCGATAAGAGTTCTTGTGGAGTCGATGTCGACCTTGGTTTTATATGGGTTGTTACCACGAAAGTTTTTGTGGGCTTCGTCATCAATCTTGAGTTTATGTACGGTGCTCTAGCAAGAGTTTCTGTGTGCAAGTCCCTGTCAGCACATTGCTCCACCAAGAGTTTCTACGGGATCTATAAGTCGGATGCGAATCTGTTGGTGATGGGGAAGGGACTGACAATTCGGTTCACCGAGGCTAGGTCGAGACCAACGATTATGAAGGGGTCGACTGAGGAAGGAACTGAGTGAAGCCGTCGGACATTATAGGACTTTCTACCACAAAGGTTATTTGTAACCGCGGTCGCAAACAGGTGATGTCGTGATGGCGTAGCATCGGAGTGCACGTCCCAGCCCCGATGTGAACATCAACTCGTCGAGCTGTACTATCATAGTCATTGAGAGTGCATTCGCGAATCTGCAGTTGCAATGACATCGTGGCACTAGGGCGACACTTCATTAATAAAGGAGGTGTGACACTTTAAGTGTTTGCTTTTATTCCCAATTGTCCATCTTGGTAAGGGAAGTAACCGATGGAGTTAATCATAAGTCGATGGCAATTTAAGTGACTGACAAGGGATATCAATGTGAATAGTTGTTAAGCGGTCATGATACTCTCGCGTGTAATGGATGGCGTTTTTCACGGTTGTTCAACAAGGGGAAGGAAAGGTGTTGAATCTGAAGGGGCCACAACATGCACATGTGAGAAAGATCATCTCATGATGACGATGTCTACACTAAAACAATTGAAGGAGTTCTACCATTAAAGGAACCAGGACTGAACGATAGGGGGCTGCCCCCCTCAGGCCATGCTTTAGCTCCATCTTTGGATTCTACTGTAGAAGGTGGTTTTACTTGTGCATTAGACAAGAGGGCTGAAAGGGAGATGAATCGATGCTGGATCACATCTCCAAGGTGACGAATCAATGCTGACCATATTATGATGACAATGAGGTTTTATAAACGGGGAAGGCTCGCCTCAAACACATAGCAAAGAACATGACTTAGAAAGTGTTCAAAGTTTGATTAATGGGGGTGGGACATATCAAACAATAAAGTAGCTACAGGGGGACACTTGGGTGTGTACTTTGTCTTCTCTCTCCTAAGATGGACTTTTGGGCGGGGGAGTCAACATGCAAGATACTTCAAAGTAGTAAACGTGCAACCAACGCACTTTTCTAGTATCTATGGGAAGCTTACGACTTGATAAACTTGTCAGTTCACTCTGGAATGAGTATGAATGATTGTTTTTCTCTTTCATAAAGTTGTTGAAGTAATCTTCCTTTGTAACTGGGACTTGTTTGATAATTATCTTTAATGAAACATGTGGGGATCCATCCATCCCACTCTTGATGCTATGAGGAATAATAGACGCCTGTACTACAGTATGCCATGTGGCAAAGAGTATCATATCACTATAAAATTCACTAATATGTAGTTTTACTTAAAATTACTTACCTCCTCTTCCATGGGTTATTTTTTCCCAAGTTCTTTGGAGGGTGGATTGCCATGATATATCTTCAGCACTATCAGATGATACTGCAGATAAACCAGAATCAACCCTGTGGTATGTTGACATGCTGGGAACAAAAAGCGCCTTTGAGAAGTGGAAACCTGAAAGAGAACAAAAATTGCCACCAATTAAAAATCTTCACAAAAGTTATTAATCCTTTTCCATCAGAAAACTATAATCCATGTGAGCATTGAAGCATGCCAACAGAAAAAAAAAAATCAGACATACTAATTTTTAATGCAACAACATTCTTCATTCTTTGAATTCACAATTCACAATTTATTGATATAGCTTCCGATTTGCATTTATCAGTCAACAAAGAAAGAAGAACTCTACTCAATAGATACTGAAACAGAGAACTTCAAAAGACTAAAGTGAGGTGTTTCATTCTGAAGGTTCAGTTTATTTATCTTATTGGGGATCAAACAAAGCATTGCCTTTAACAAGAGATCTAACAATACGAGGATATCTTTTAACAACTATTAGTAGTAATACATAAATTTACTCTATAAAAATCAAATAGTCGCAACCCTCGAGATTATGTTAAAGTTGTCAACCTAAACTCCAGCTTCTCCTTGTTGCTCGGTCAACAAGCAGTAAGTTGTTTGAATATTTTGGTCTTCTTTGTGTTGTAACTCTAGGTTGCTTTCAGTTGAACTTTCCACGTTACTCAAAATCCTCGAGGGATTTTAAATTTTGGAAGAAGTAAGCTTCTAACTGGATTCTTCTGCTTGACTAGCAATGTTTGAGAGAGTAAATTCAGCCATTCTACTACTTTCTTGATCTGTTTTTCTCTATATCTCAAGCAACAACAAAAAAAGTAAATTCATACAAAGAGGAACACATTATAAAGTTTCAAGATTTTTAGCACGACCCTTTCTTGCACAGAAAACACTTTTTCCTTGGCCCATAATTTTCTTCCAACTCGGTGGTTGATATCAAGTTGATTGTCGGTTATAAAATTCATTTTCCTTTTTCAAAAGAGCTTCACAAAATATAGTGTGTTTAGTGGATGATCTCATTTGGGGAAAAACGGTTTGGGTCAGTCCGACTTCTGGTCGGCTGATATCCAGATCGACCCATAGGTCCCATACATTCTCAACTTGAACCCAAAATCTTATGTTTGACCTGTGTAAGTTCAATAGAAACTGGACCTGGAATTTGACCTAACTAGGCCCGTCTAACTGCTTGGAACATAAAAGTTTGGGTTGACCCTTTTATTACATGGGCTGGCCCTGCTCAGCTAGGAATGCAGGAGCTATTTACAAATTTTATATTGGCCGGACCAGGTCTTTTGTCATTTTAAACTTAACAGAAAGTCCTCTAAGGATAGGTGGTACACATCTTGAAAACTCTGTTGGAAAGATGAAGCACCGTCGTGCACTTTGACCAAACATTTGTTTAAAAACAAAATTTACCAGGAGCAATTTAATAAATACACAAAACAAAATAGTAGCACGGGATCCAAATCCCGAGCACTTACGTCTGATCATTAAATTCCCCAAAAGTTCTAACAAAACAAAATTGATCCATCATTCAACAATCTACAGACAATTAATGTTCAAAATTGCAAAAAGAAAAATAAAATAAAATATAAGAACGATATTATAATATAGCCGTGAATGCATGAGTCCTATTCATCCCACCGATTCTCCAATTCAACACCAAAAGAGAATCAAACTACTGTGCTATCACTACCGCTGATGCAAGTTCGACTTCTATCTATTGGATCTTCCTTTATTGAAAATCTGATAGTGAGCTCTTTGGTTGATGAGATCGATGAGGATCCAAGGTGACAAGCGAGGGGAGAAGTCAAACTGTAATCTGAAGGGGGGATAGCAATGCAAACAAGGACTCTTAGTTTGCGAGAGATCTATCCTATCCGCATATGACTTCTCAGCTTGGCGGTCAGATTGGCAGATATGGACTGAAAATCCAACAGCCAGGTACTAGTAAGTATGAGAGGCTGGATTTGAAATGGCAGGGGAGACGAGAACAGAACATGGGACTGGAGTTTTCTTAATCTGAATGACATAAGAGAGAATAATCCTGGTTATAAGTTAAAACGTAAAAGCTTATGCGTTCGACTTAAGCAGGTAGGTAAAAATCAGGTCGATGCAACCTGTTTGCTAAGTGGGTACTCTTGGTCAAAAGAGGCAGCACCTTGAACGTTTGACTTTGAACCCATACCCTACGCATTAACAGTATGTGTTGACCAGTTATTGTACAAATGTAAGAAACCTCTATAAATCTAATCAATAACCTCTAAGAGGTTGAGTTGGCAGGTGTAATATAGCCACCAACCTTAATAATATATTTTTAGATTAAGGGCCAGTCACTGTTCCTCGGACTTTGCACCCAGGACTTCCCTTTACCATACCAAAGATCTCAACCATTGAATGGTCAACCTCTGGTCCCTAATAATAGTGTTGGAAACCAAATTCCATTTCCTTCTTCAAGCTAAGCATAGGTGACTGGTCACCTGTAAGCTATGTCCCTGTCAGCTACTAAGCATTATCATCAATCAAAGGCTTCCCTACCAAAATGGGTTAACAATGATAAAGCGGAATAATTCAATTTACCAAAATCTCATGATTGTTTGTCAATTGACTAGGTTAATACTAACAGTCTACCTTCCAGTTCTACACTTAATCTCACACCAATCTCAGTTACAGAGTTTACAGAACATTAATATAATTATGTGTTGAATATTTTTTGATGATTTCATTGATAATCTCATGGCTATATATAGCCTTACAATCCTCCTCATTACATTAAACCCTTTGTGGAATATCCTATGGCATATTATGACATACCAAATATACCAACATGATATTTCAATATACTTATTCTAATATACCAACACTCCCCCTCAAGATGGGCGAAAGATATTCACTAAGTCCATCTTGTCACATCCTCTAATCATACTCACAGAACTAAGTCCCTTGGTCAGTCCGTCTGCTACCTGATCCTTGGTTGGAACGTGACCTAGCTCCAGTAGTCCTATATCCAACTTCTCCTTGATGAAGAACCTATCGATCTCGATGTGTTTGATCCTGTCATACTGTACTGGATTGTTGGCGATACTAATAGTTGACTGGTTGTCACACCACAGCTTCATCTTAACTCCTTGATCCAGCTTCAGCTCCACCAGCATATTCTTCAACCATTGCAGTTCTGCAACTCCCAAGGCCATAGCTCTGTACTCCGCTTCATCTGTCGATCTGGTCACCACTGACTGCTCTTACTCCTCCAAGAGACCAAGTTGCCTCCTAAAATATGCAGTATCTCGAGGTAGTTCTCCTATCATCAGCACAGCTAGCCCAGTCAGAATCACAGTAGCCCTTGATGCTTACGTGATCATTCTTCCTGAATATTAGTTCCTTTCCGGAGGCATCCTTCAAGTATCTCACAATCTGGTATACTACGTCCATATGACCCTTCCATAGGTCATGCATGTAGCGGCTCACCACACTTACTGCAAAGCAGATATCAGAACGGGTGTGGCTCAAATAGATCAACTTGTCCACCAGTCTTTGGTATCTATCCCGGTCAACTGGTTCCCCAGCCTCAGCAGCCAGCTTGAACCTCTGATCTATCGGCGTCGCTGCAGATTTGCATCCCAACATCCATGTCTCTGTAAGAAGGTCCAGTGCATACTTACTATGAGAAAAAACAATTCCCTCTGCTTCTCGAGCAATCTTCATCCCAAGGAAGTACCGAAGAAGGCCAAGGTCCTTCACCTCGAATTTCTTGCCAAGCTTCCCCTTGAGTCGAGCGATCTCCTACTCATCATCTCCTGTGATAATTATATCGTCCACATACACTGCAAGCATGGTGATATGGCCTCCACTCTGTCGAAAGAACACAATATGATCAAGATTGATCTGTCGATATCTCATTCCTATCATCGCCCTCCTGAATCTGTCAAACCACGCTCGAGGAGACTGCTTGAGTCCATAGAGGGACTTCTTCAACCTGCAGACATTGTCCACTATCGGATTGGTGTCGAATCCTGGTGGTATCTCTATGTACACCTCCTCCACTAAACGCATTCTTCACATCCAGTTGGTGTAGCTTTCATCCACCATTTGCTGCCAAAGAAATCAGGATCCTGACAGTGTTCATCTTCGCCACTGGTACAAAGGTCTCGTCATAGTTATTGTCATACGTCTGACTGTATCCTTTTGCCACCAGTCGAGCTTTGTAGCGTTCAACCTGTCCATCTGGATTCTGCTTTACAGTAAAGATCCAATTGCATCCAACTGGTCTCTTCCCTTCTGACAGTTTTACTAGCTCCCAAGTATGGTTCTTCTCAAGAGCCCCCAACTCCTCGTGCATCGTCGCTTTCCACTTTGGATCGTTCTTGGCAACCTGTCAATTGTTAGGTACAGTAACACTATTCAAAGACGCAATGAATGCTTCATGAGAAGAGAAGATATGATCATATGTAACAAACTGCGCAAGGTCCCAACCATATCTCACAGGAGAATTTTTCGCATTGCTGCGAGTGGTCCTCCGTACTGATAATGGTGTGGAAGGAGTAGGAAGAATGATATCACCTGGAGGGGACTCTGGTGGTGGTGTAGGTGTCTCAGGAGTCGAGACGGACGCAGGCAAGGGACTTGGCACTGGCACTGTAGGTACTGCTCCTGTAATTTGCTTTCCTCTCTTGCTGTAGGTAAGTATCTCCCCCTGAGCCGTGGGCCTAACACCTCTCATCTCCTCCCCTTGTTCCTCTTCATCTTCCTGCTCCTTCTCAACCGCGCCTCCATGCCATACTCCTAAATCGGTTACCAGGCTTTCACCAATCTCTCCCTCTCGCCTCATACTCGCAGTATCGGGTGAGTTGTTTGAGGTTCCCTCCCGACGGTAGTATGGCTCATGCTCCATGAAATGAACATACATGCTCACAAACTTCTTCTTCTCTACTAGACTCCAGCACACATACCCCTTCTGAGTCGCCGAGTAGCCCATAAAGATGCACTTGACTGCTCTAGGATCAGGTTTCCTAACTGACGGTCTGTTGTCCTTCACAAAACATATGCAGCCAAACACCTTCAGTGGGAGTATCCCACTATTATTTCCTTGCAATATTTCACATGGAGACTTCTATGCCAGTACCTTCGAGGGCATCCTATTGATTAGTTGAGTTGCTGTCAACACTGCATGCCCTTACAGACTTTGTGGAACATTCATATCGATCATCATGCTTTTTGCCACCTCCAGAAGGTCTGTTCTTCCTTTCTGCTACTCCGTTTTGTGTTGGTGTATATGCACAGGTGGTCTGATGTTGTATCCCTTGGGCTGACAAGTATTCCGCAAGTGCTCTGTTGGTACACTCTGTCCCATTTTCAGACCTCAGTACCTTTACTACTGCCATGTACTGAGTCTGGACATATTTATGAAAGTCCCGAAAACAGGTAGATATATCACTCTTATTCTTCATCAAATACAGACAAATGACACGAGAGAAACAATCAATGAAAGAAACAAAATACTTGTAACCATTCGTAGTAGTAATGGCGCATGGCCCCCAAACATCAGAATGCATTACACCAAAAACAGACGAGTTCCTATGACTCGTACTAGCATATGAGCTCCTAGTAAGTTTGCCTAAATCACATGCATAACATATTAGTTTTTCTTTATTTGTTTTCTCATAAATAGCTGGATACAATTTACTTAAAGTAGCAAAAAAGGAGTGTCCCAACCTCTTTGGTGGAGTATTAATATATCCTCGACACTCATCTTCAGTCCTCACATTTCTGCCTTCTCTGTCATAGAACTGATGGACAAAAGACTTACTAGAAAAGATAGAGCATGCAAAACATTGGATAATTTTACTGAACCTGTATAATTTTATAATACCCTTACCGACCACTGGCTGGAAAGTACCATCAGCTGTTTGAATGCTGTCTGTCGATGCTAGGTGAGTGTAGGAGGAGAACTCACTAGCATTCTCTATCACAGATGCAAGGGCGAGTGAGTCGTCAGTACCTTCTGATGGATGGATATACATGACGGCCTTGCCTCTAGCGAAGAATGAGGTGGACGCTTCCTCGGTTCCACTCCTCCAGTCTCCATCGTTTGACACACTGCTTCCTCCTGAGTGCCTCTAGCATGCCCATCAGTGCATGATCCTCCTCAGTAAAGGTACCACCAGCTCCCTCATCCCCTTCTGCTACCAGCAGGTTCGCTCAATAACTTCCTCGACCACACCGTCGACCCCTACGACCACGGCCACGTCCTCCAAAATGTCCACGTCCACCACCTGGATTTTCCTCCTTAGATAGTTTGGTGCAAGCATACCGATGATATCTCATCTTCCCGCAGTTGTAGCACTACCGGTTGTACTGCCAGGGCTCTCCCTTAGGCCCTGTGTCGCTTGAACTGGTAGCCGCCAGTGCTGACTTTACTTCAGGAGGACCACATGTTCCTGCCTGCAGCTTGATGCGAGTCTCCTCTTGGATCATGGCCGAGATAGCCTCCTCAAGGGTGGGGATCTTCGGTTGGGCTAGAAGTAGTGATGTCCTCTGAGCAAATATTGCAGCCAGCCCTTTAAGGAACTTCATCGTCCTCTCCTGCAGACATACCTGTCTCTCCTTACACTCCGGGTCCCCGCATCTCGTCCGGTCTGAGGAGTAATCGTAATCCAACCACAGACGCTCCAACTCCGTGGCATACTCCTACACCGTCTTCTCTCCCTGTACGGTGTCGTCGATCTCCCCCCTTGATCTGAAAAATTCGTAAGTTGTTCCCTACATCATCATAGGTCCTCCTCAATTTCTCTCACACGTCCTTTACCATCTCGATGCCATCCACTGTGGCGGCGATCGATTGGATTAAAGAATTGAGAAGCCAAATGTACATCACCATATGAGTGGACTTCCACTCGTCGCGTCCTGCCGAGTTCTCGTCTGGCTCTGTCTTCTCTCCTGACAGGAAACCCTCCAGGTTCTTTCCTGCGAGGGTTCTCCTTACCCGCTGTGACCAACTCAGGTAGGTAGTTGGTCGATCAAGCTTCAGATCGATGGAGGAAAGCTCCAACTTCGTCGATGTTCGTGTCGCGCTCTCACAAGCCGACAGTATCATCAGCTTCATCAACGTTGCAACCTCCGCAGGGTCCAGCTTCTTGATGATCTCTTCCATCGATCCTCCTCTTCTCCGATCACCTCATACCCATTCCACGATTCACGCTCGTCCTCTTCGTCCTCTCCTAGATCCGATCATGTCTCTCTCCTATCGGATCTAGGCCTTCAACGTCTGGAACGACCCCGCAAAAGACTTTGGAAATTACGGCTTTGCGGTGGTGGGGGCGGTGGGCCGACTAACATGTGAGTGGGCGCCGTCGGGAGGGTGTCTCCGAGCAGCGGTTGTCACGAGCAGCAGCGGCAACAGCTGCACACGTGCGGCGGTGGTGCCCGAGGAGCAGCGGCCGGCTCGCGCGCGAGGTGGTTGGGGTGCGGCCGTGCAACGGCTGGTGGCGGCGGTGGCTGTGGTGGTGCGGCTGGTGATGGCGGTGACGACTAGGGTTAGGGTTTGGGAAAGATAGCGGCAGCTAGGGTTTTGGTGGCTCTGATACCATGTTGCATATTTTGTGATGATTTCATTGATAATCTTATGGCTATATATAGCCTTACAATCCTCCTCATTACATTAAACCCTCCGTGGAATATCCTGTGGCATATTCTGACATACCAAATATACCAACAAAATATTCCAATATACTTATTCTAATATAACAACATTATGATGTGTCATTTATCGAGGTAAACATTTAAATAATGTGTAGTCAATGCACCCGTGAATTCGTGTTAAGAGATCTTAAGCTCAAGCCCCAGTGGGCATTTTATAAAGACTTGACAACAGCGATGTGAAGTATTTCACATTACAAAACATAAAGAATGTACAAGAATTTAATTTATTCGTTAACAAGGTATTTAAAACTGGAAAACAGTATGCTGTGAGTTCTTACCACTTGAAGCACAGGTATTGATTAGTTGAGGAAGTAGAAGCTGAGGGTCTCTCACCTCCATGCAGTTAAACAGTAGTATCTAAAATAGCAGTTCAAACAAATACATTAGACAAAGTTAATCTGAACGAGAATAAAAAAAAATTAGAGAATGCAAGCATCTCCATATATTCTTAGATAATATCTGGCGCAAATCACATGGCTATCATATGGGGATCTTACCTTCTTTGAAGTCTTGCTCGATATATTAACACAACTTTCCTCAACTTGGGTGTTGTGTTGTGTATGACATTCATCAACAAGTTCACTTCTAGGCAAATTCTGCTCGTCTCTTACAGCATTGGAAAACCATCTAGCACAAGCTTCCATGCTCTCAGGACTATGGGCACCATCTAAGTAAAAGATTAAATCACCCAAACTTTGATTCATTTCTGATATCTTGTCAGATTTATCCGGCTTGTCATGGACAATCTGAGCACGTCCAGGAAGATTGGCAGAGGAAAGGCCTCTTAGGAATGCAACTGGTAATCCTTCTTCCACAATATCCTAAATTCAAACAAGATGAACTGTATCAGTTCCCCTAAACCATCATCATGAGATAAGGGTGAAAAGTACATATTAGGTTGTTGTACTTATCATCATATCACAAACATTGAATTACCGTATGTACCATGAATAGAAGAAATAGCCATCTCAAATTATGCTTAACTAACATTTATATACAAATTCATAAAAAACATAAAGCAAAACTTTTTTTAGATTGCTTGCTGAACACTTTTATAATGGTTCAGTATCATGCTGACTTATGTCTACACGAATGTTGAAAATGCTAATGCCAATGGCAAATTTGAATAGAAGTTACACTTCTTTTGCAGTTTCAGAGGGTACATTCCAGTTGACAGCCAGAACTGAAAAAGGCAGTATACTAAAATAAAACAGATCGCCATTTAAAGCCCTTCGATAAGATGGTCCTTAGTTAGTGCTTGTGATGAAGAATCGGAAAAATGCAAACAGTGTCTCAGTTTCCACCTTATTAAAAAGGAATGAGGAAATCTGGTGACTTAGTAACCAAAATTTTAAGAGTAGATGAACCTCTACTTGCAATACCTTGAGTGGTGGATTTTGTGATAAGAAAGCACATTGAAGTTTAAGATTTGCAGAACATATAGCATGACATTAATTATCAAATATAGTATGATATAGCTCTGAAGCAATGTCAAGTCTCAGGAGTTGAATGGATAAATTAAATTAAATCCCTCTTATGCTGCAGCCTGCAGACTAAGCAAGAACATAAATCCCATCAATGCTACCAAATAACTTCTTGGCCACTATGACATTTGACCCAATCATATTGTTCTTCTAAAACGTTAATAATTTAATGTAACTAAAAAAATGTTACTTCAGCTCATCATGTTAAAATCTAGTCTGGAAAATCCAACTTCAGCTCATAAAGAGGAAATAGTGTTGCATGTGCACACACACAAACACAGAGGCAGTTGATCATGTGAGAAGCTTCTTATATATGAGCCAAGATCCAAGTACTTTCATGGTTAACTGATATGTGCATCAAGGGATCCCAAATGATTGGCCTTTGAACTAAAATTCCAATTTCCATATATAGCTGAACTAGAGGCTATGAGGAAGATTTCCATTTGAATCCTACAATACAATTTACGTGAAGTTTCATAATAATTGTTGATTGATATCCTTAGTATTGTCTACAATAATCAAAATACGCAAATAAATTAATTATTCTAGAGGATCCCAAACGGTACCTCCATAGCAGGTTTGTTAGATATCTATGGCACTGACCAGGTATATTGATAACTCACATTATTCACTATGATCAAGACATCTCAAAACACATGTAAATAATAAACTTGGTTTGGATATATTTCTTACATCTAATCTACATGCTGTAAGAAAGCTTGTATTATAGTAAGCATAGGCAATCAAGTCTGATAATTTTGGTTTTACGCTTCATTAACATTCTATTTCTAGTAGATAGCTACTACCACAGATATGGACACAACTTGAATGGCCTAGCAGGTACAACCCATCAATCGAATTTGAGCTAAACATCTTCCCCATAGTACACCTACACAAGGCTGGCCACACACCCATATACCCACATAAACACTTTAAATAAGTAATATAAGTATCTGAGTTGAACTAACATTGGGAAACAAATTCTGGTGTCCAGTTCTTTGAAGCCAACATCTGCAAAGTTCAACAGCAAGACCAGAATTGACATATTGATGATCTCCAGCTAATCCAAGGTGATGTCCATTTAGCATTTTTGATGAAAGTGGTGATGCTACTTCCAGTGGAATCTGCATTTAGAAGATGATAAATTATTGGACAGTACTTCCATGAACGTTCTCAGAAGAGAAATAATGTCAAAAATAGAATCTTTAAGTATATAAAAAATGATGGATTGAACTTGGAAGGTAATGCAAGAAAATGATTTTCGCCATTTCTCACATCTATAAATATTCCTCATCTTCTGGGAAGTACTAATAAACTTTACACCTTCGCTTAGATATAGGTTTCCTTGATATCAATAATAATAAATAGCGTAGAAAAAAGAGAGTATCATGCATATAAAAGTAAATAAAATTACCATCAATTCGGATGCTCTCTCCTGAAGAACATGCATTCCTTCTGATAACTGTTGTACAGTAAACGCTGGAACATGGGGCTTCATGTGCAGGGAAGACATGAATGCATTTCAGAAAATTCTTAAAAATAAAGACTACATAATTATAAAATATTCGTAGTAAGATGCCAGATTTTTTGACAGCACTGGCAACTACAATAATAAGTGATCACCTTGAATATCCCAGCCTTTTCAGAAGCAATTTTTGCAATCGTATCTCCTGTAGACACATTATATTACAATCATACTTTATAACTGCAGTTCAATAATCCCAGTATAATTCATAATAAACTTTGTCAAAATATAAGAATGAGTCAAGTATCTTTGAAAGAAGAAAACAATACGTTTATTGTTGTTAAGTATCTATTCTACAATTGTAATGCCCTAAAACTCAAAGTTTACTTTTACAACATTGAGTTCACTTTATGGACAAATATTTGGAAAAACAAGCATTGTTTGATCTAAATATTATGTAAATGAGTAGGCTAATGACCATTGTTTGCACAATAGTGGAAGCTCATCCATAGCTTGGAAATAATATGTGTAAAGCTCATTGATTGGAGAGCTAGAGGCAAAATACTATGTATATTCCATATATGTGTCTTGTGTTACATAGATATAATTATGTACCTATCGCACCCTACAAAAAAAATGGCGGCCCATCCAAAATGTCACATATTTACATGATAACTGAAACTTTTATTCTCTCTTATTAGTATATCTATTATTAAATGACAGATCAAACAAAATAAGGACCAAAAATAGGAAATAATAGAGATATTGAAGGGTGGAAGGAATATACAGGTAAAGATCTGTTTATATATCCTTCCACACCTATTGCATAGCAATTAGATTTTCTAGTAAACCAAAGGTTGGGCAACCCAATGGTTGAGGCCTTTGGTAGCGGAAGGGGAGGTCTCATGAGCTCAAAACCCAGGAGGGATATGGTAAAACTGGCCCTTATTCTGGCGGGAAAAAAAATTAGTTTTTTTCTGGCTGAACATCGTAAAAGCGCATATATGGAAAAGCTGTATGGACATAGGCACTAAAAGATCCATTCATGAAAAAACTGTACATGTACTAGGTATAAGGAATCCCATTTCTAGACAGGAAAAAACTTACCTAATATCTCAGTATGATCCATCCCGAGTGAAGTAACGCCACAAACAACAGGTTTAACCTAAATATTTACCATTCAATTCCATGGTAAACAAGAGACAAGAAGTCAATGAGATAAAATTCAGATGAACACACAAACCAAATGTTACCTATGTAGACTAAAAATAAACCCATGTTCACCATAATGGTTTTAGGTTCAATAGAACTGTTCCAAGACCATGCTGAAAGAATGGGTGGCAGGTTATAACCTAATCATTTGAATCAACCATTGAAAAATTAAAAATATAGAACCTGAGACATTATTCCAAACAATATGGTTTTGATTCCAGAAAGGGTGCAACTACTACTCTGAAATAGCGATACTTTGAACATATGATTGTCTACTACCAAGAGCAAAGTATAGTCGAAATTACAGAAGGAATGCACATAAAACCGTACCACATTTGTCGAGTCGAATGCTCCACCAAGTCCAACTTCAATAATTGCAACATCAACCTAAAATAACCCAACTTGGACATTAAAACAAAACAGAAGGAAAATAAAATTAATGAAATAGAAGTTACACTTGACAAGATAAGAGTCTACATGGGTTATGAAGCATGAAAATAATGGGACCTCAGGGCATGACTAGTTACAACATTTAATATATTTGTAAAATGAGAACAAGGGTTTAATTTGATGTAAATGGACTTCAGTTTGACTCCTTATTAGTGGGACCAATCATTCATCAACTAAATTGCTTCACAATATACTATAATCCAATGAGCTCAAATCTACACAAAATTAATGTCTTCAAAACTACAAATCATAGACAAGAAATTCCATAATATATCATCTCTTCCTCTACTCGTAGTCTAGGGGAGGGTTGCTCATTTGGTTGCATGACATTATGCTCGTAATCATGTAGGTTTTCCTAACAAAAAAAACTGGATTTCTCTGTTTTTGTGTAAGATCTAGGTTGTCAAGCCAAGATATGTTTCGGTTACTGATTCACTTCATTATCATATAATCTATCTTAAGATACATTGTTCTATAGGAAATTTGGCTCGGATATAGAATAACTAAGAGTAATGAGCATTGTCAAACAATAAATGACAAGTTCATCACAGTCAATAACTAGAGAAAAAAGTAGGATTTGTATTATATGACAAGTTTATTCATGAGTATAGCATCATTCATTAATAAAAACTTAAAACTCGTAAAGCTAATCAATTTGCCGATGTTTCAAATAATATCTTGCTGTACATTGTATTTCTAAACAATGCATCTTGTAAAAACTCTAGAAAACAAAGATGGGAGAGGCCTCTAAGCAAAATAGAGAGAGTTTAAAAATCTTTTTAAAAAGGAGAGATTAAAAACAAAAGGCAAATATTCCTTCTTCTTTTTTAGAAAATTAATTATATGAGTTGTTGAAGTCTCTAAGATATCTTCCCCAAAGATATTAGACATTGTCGTTGGAGATGTAGGAAGTCGATGGATGCCAAAAATGAAATGCTCGTTTAAGTAGTTCATACAGAAGAAAAGGTTGAGTCATCCCCTAGCGCGTCGATACGGCTTGTTGCTTGCATCCTGACAGGTTCGAGTCATGAAAATAACCTCTTCATATATTTGGGGGTAAGCCTGCTCAAATCTTGACTTCCCCATACCCTGCAGGAGCCTCGTGGCAGTGAGATGCCATTTAATCAGGAGAAAAGGTTTAAAGAAGATGTTGTTGCGGGTTATGGGTAGTCGGATTGAGTTTTAGAGTTATGGCATCGGGTTAAAAGATTAGTTTCTAAACAACTCAAAATTCGGGTTAAATCTGTTTAAATTCCCGTTAAACCAATAATTTCCATAGCTGATGGTACAACTTATCTACTAGAAAGTGAATCGTAAGATCATTGTTCCTCTCGTGCCGTTTATAGGTTGTATTGTGCAGTATGTAAGATATATATTGTAAATTGTAAGATACTGACAACAAAGGATAAGATGTTTCCCTACAGCTCCTTTATTAGAAATTTGTCAATGGCACTCAACAAGTAATGTTTTATCAAAAAGAAAAAAAGAATAATATGTGGGAAGTGACAATTAAAGAAGCAAATTGACTAATATATGAAAGATGTGAGTTCTTGTAACAATGAATTTTTATTTTCTTTGATTAACCCATCCAATGTGTGTAGTTATGTCATAAGTGGTGCATCATGTGAATATAAGCTTTATCTGGTGGGGTTTGTTGGTGTACTTGACAAGCTTCAGCGTGATGTTTAATTCAGTCACTTTCTTTGTAGGCTTTCTTCCATTGTGACTTGATTTCTGATGTCTCTCTTTGATAACCTAGGGTAAGAAGTGAAATGACTATATTGGCCTCCTGCTTTATTTCTACATTTGGATAAAGGTTGAGAAAACAGTTTTCCTTGTTTCTGTACTTAGATGACCAATTGATGTCATAGGCGGAGCGATGACCGGATATTCTTGAAAGATAATACTCTTCTATTCTTAATTCTCATTGCTTAGAATTTAAGCTGTAGAAAATTGCTTTTCTTCACAACCATGCTATCATGCTTTAGTTATTTTTTCTCCGTCTATCTACTTGTGATTCCCTGCAACTTATTGATGCATTCTGTTGGATGTTGCTCCTTACCTTTCCAATTCAATAAATTATGTTATGCATATATGTGAAAAAGAAACCGTATTAAAACTAAAATCAATATGTAATGTATTTGAAAGTATTACAGGTGCTCATGCATAAGAGCATTAAAAGGACATCTGTCAAGCAGTTACGCACTTGTGTTCTGAATTAACTTATTTAACAAAACATGCCTCTCAAATAGTCAAATCTAAATGTCTATTACATAGTGGTAAAGAACTGAGTGCGAGGTAACTTCCTCTATATAATAAAACAAAATTACCGCCACTAACCTTCTCAGATAGGAAGGTTTTAAATGCCAAGAGAGTGAGGAACTGGAATAGTGGAGGCATTGGTAAGCCTTCCACAGCCTTTTCCTACAAAATAATAACAATAATGAACGATAATCATGATTTTAGTTCAATTTTGTCTAATTCGAAGTGTAGTACTTACAATATAGTTTGGAAGTAATATAAAGAAGATGGATTTTGCTCTTAATGATCCAAGTGAAAATAAATAAATACATCAAGCTAAGATCCATACTTCTTACTATAGCATCTTCTCACAAGTATGCTTGTAAGGAATTTGGAAGGTCAAAGCTAATAAAGGTCCTGCACTAGATAGGTGGTTAAGGGGCCACATAGGCAATGTATGGATATTAAACATAATAATTATATTACACAATAATAATGTAGTAAATTAAAAAGAATGAAGAAATGTTAGAAATAAAACTAGGGGAAAGAGGAAAATATACTACAGTTATTTTTATGTTTAGTCGGTTCAAAAACTTGCTTTGGATATCGAGGTCCGGGCCCTTCCTATGAGTATAGGTTTCACCAGTTTCAAGGATAGTTTCAGTGGTTTTGAAATCGACCGTTTTTCGTATTTTTCGGTGGTTTCGGATCCTCCAATTCCGATCCAAAATGGCCGAAACATATTGGTTCCAGCTTGATACTTAAGCCCTTGGTCTGTACAATGCCATGAATAAAACATTCAGCAAAAAGTACAATATTAAACATGTTTCTAGCTGAAGAAACTAAAAGGCATCAGTATCAATGTATGCAGGACATGCTACTAGGTCATGTAAACTGATATTCCCACAGCGTAACTGACCTAGTGGCTAGTCCTATCTTCTTTAGTGCGAAGGCATCCACTACATATTGGTGATCGCCTAGTCACCACTTCAGGTCTGTGTGTGAGGTGCTTAGTGGGCAGGTTCCTATGCTGCTACTTAAGTAAGAGTAGAAGTGTTTTATTCATTATACCAGGCAAAAAACCCAGGTATCTACAATTTGGTGGAGGATAACAGAAACTACTAGGATTTGATGTGGCTTCCATATAGAAGAACAAGACTAGACAAGACAAGACAAATACATGTATGCTATGTCCCCCCCCCCCCCCCCCCCTCACCCCTTCTTTCCTTCAGTTCTCGTCAATCGAAACCCTATGAATCTCCCTGAAAACTGTGAAAGAAATTTATGATGGCATGATTATTGGAAGATAACTATTCCACTCAAGGAAAATATAGTAGGAGAGACAAAGTAGGGAAAATTTTGTTGCCGAATAAACTTAAGACTGATTACCACATGTATAGTCGTTGCTCGTGTAAGGCTAACCCACAGCCGAAATAGGAAAAGGCTGAAGAAGAATAATTAAGCCACCAACAAGCACAAAATTTCTAAACTTAATGCCACGGGTTTGTTGTGTCTGTGCCAGACACAAGACGGGCACTCCAAAATAAACTAGAGCGCCAAATCAGTATTGTGTCCATGTCAGTGTGTCCATTCTGTGGCTTGTTGTAGTAACGTCTGTCCAAAATAGCATAGCCAATGCCATTAAGGAACACAGTCTTTGCTTGATACCCTTCAACCATCTAGGATAAGATATGAGTGAGTAAAATCACCTCAGTTGATGAGGCATTATATTTGACATTACTAAACTTCCTTGAAAATGATTGCATCTTTTGGATTCAATTAAATTGGTTAAGCATCTTGCTCTTTGGCCAGTTGATTGGTATATAATTTATGAGTTCAAGGATTCCATTGAACATAGCATTGAATAGTTTATATGTAAAATATGTGAATTCAAATTCCTGGAATGGAAGAGGGAGCGGTAACTCCAACTTGTGCAATAGAACATGACCAACTAGTTACTTGGACACATGAAACAGTGTGAAGTACTCGACTGTTCAGATGGGTCTCACACTTAAAACTGTAAATCAGGAGCACCTACATATTTACAACAGAGCATCCAGATTTGTCTATAAGTATGAATAATCAGCTTAAAATAACTAGTTCGATAAAATTGATAATACTTCTATTAGATGAAATCTAGATCGAGGACTTTTGCATAAACGCAAGAATGTTAAATGAAATGGTGTTTCATTCTGATTTAATGACTTGAAACACAATTGGAGCGTTCAGTACATGAAGAACTTGAAAATCATTATAATTAAGAATCTAAAGCATACTAAACCAAACAACATACAAAAGAGTATTTGGAATTTACATTTTCAACTGAAAGAAGCTAATAGAACATGAAGCGGAACTGCATATGCATGATGGTCAACCTCATAAATTGAAAGTTCAAATGTATCAGGATGTTACATTTGAGTCGCCATGTCCTTGTCCATGCGTCATAAGTAGCCATGTATGTGGTATTTGAATTAAATAAAATTATCAACATCATCATAATCTAAGACTTCTACCATCAGAATGGGATCATCTATGGAGTATGAGAAAAAAATGTAAAAAAATTTGACAAAAAGGTCTATGGTGGCCGTTCCAGTTCAACCTAATGGCGACATTATGGACTGGTGTCAAATTCGTAGCCAAGGTTGCTATGGTCAAAAGAGTTCTCGCTACAAAACCTCTAAGGCTAGATGGAAGGTAGGTAGACTACCTTTTTTGAGAGTAAAGGCCAGTAACTTTACTGTCCGCCTAGTTTCCGAATGTAGGGCCTCCCTTCCCCTACCAAAGGCGTCAACCATTGGCTTCCCCATCCTCTGATATAGGTAGACGACCCTTTTGGTTATGCGGTTTAAGCTAATGCAACCAAGCAGCTCCTAGATTAGAAGGAGTCTAGATGAAAAGGTAAGATAAGAAGATTTTGCTATAGTGAATTATTTTCATCTCTATGACAAAATTAAGCAAAAGAGGGAAAAGGAACGAGAATCCCATAATTAACTATTGTGAACACCTTAAAGAAATTAAGTTGAGAAATTGAGAAAGGTACATCATGAAATGAACCAGAAGAAAATTTAAAACTCATATTCACGTAATAGAATTAATTTTTCCATCGTACATGGCGAACTACTTCAAATGCTAGGCTTATCGCAACTTAATATTTAAGTAAGTTATTGGGGTGGCTATAATAAATTAGTCATCCTGAGCACTGAATGCTCGCTATCTTCACAACAGAAACAATTTGCCGACAGAGCAAACTAAACAGATTCAAACAAGAAGCACAGGGAGATATTAGTTCAAGCAATGATGAAACTATGTGGAAGATTGAAAATTGTAGCACATCAAAGGAGCAGCACAGGGAGGCACCTTCAACTGGTTCCAACAATCCCAGAAGTAGAGTAGAAAGGTTTCTTCAGATATATCTAACCTGCAAATTTCAATTCAAGCATTGATGAAAATTTAAGACCAACAAGCAATATTAGTGTTCAAATGGAACAACCATTATATGAAATGCTTTAGGTTTCTTAAGGCCATAAGGTATGTCTGAAAAGAACATCACTAGTGTTTCCATCTATGCAAGTTCTTCCCATGACCAAACTGTCTTTCAAATTCAATTATTTAAAATAAAATAAGGTATGACCGGTGTATATTTAGCAATTGATCACTGTCATGCATTACAAAAAATATGAAGATGCGGTGGGACCTGTTAACATAACATAATTATTTTCCCACATTCAAGAGTCATTGTTATTGTTCTCCTCAAGTTTCAAATTGTTGGTTCTTGTTCCTGTCCAAAACCCTCAACAGCTACAGATGGAATTTTTCGATTTCTGGGCATTAAGAATTTATCATAATTCTTAACATTTTTAAATAATACAAATACAAAATTTAGCAATATCAAGTCTGATTTTGATGCTAACTGAGTTTGCTCGAAGATGGGCAGGAGGTTGGCATCTGGCTATTGAATTTATGTTGGTTGGAATCTTCTCACTTGGAGAAGCAAGAAACAGAAACAGAAACAGATTATGGTAGACGGATCGAGTACTTGGACAGAATATAGAGCGACGGCTCATTATCACTAACGCAACCTTCATTTTGCTCATTCCTGGAGTTCTGTTTAGTACCTCTAAGAAAGATGATTATCCACCGTTAGTCAGTAATGTGGGTTGGCTTGGATTACTTAGTTTTTTGTGCCGAGGTGGAATCATGCTTGGGGATGTGGAAAAGCTATTATCATCTTGCCCGGCTCCCTAATCTAATGCGGTCGGACTGCAGGGAACCTTAGCATGGGGGGATGTTCTAAGCTTTTTGCAGCCATAAGGCTGGCAAATTGTGCGCAGAAGGAGCAAGGGAACTCCCCTGGTTCTGGAAGGTACATGAGTCCGAACGCTATTATGAATGTGCGACCAAAACTATACTATGCTTTAGAGCCATATCCGACATATCGAGGAAGTGTTGTGTCATATACACTACGGGAACAAATATGGTACTTTGGAGGAGTATTCGTGCAACAAAGTATAAAGATAACCAAATTATGGTCCATGAACAGGTCAAGAAGTTTTGAAGTGGTGAACCTTGTACCTTTTGTTTTAAATTACCGAAAGCATATCCAGTCACTTATATCTGACGTTGCAACCAATATTAAATATTTTATGTAAAGTAAATGTCTGTATTACAAAATTCTGTTAGTTACTTGTTCCTAGAAGAATATAATTCAGAATACATACTTCCAAAACATATTCATATTACTATCTTTAAGTTGGATAAACATAAAAAATAAATAGTGTTTATCAACTTCTAGTCAGTTATTCTTTTTTAAAGGTAATAACATGCTCATAAGCAAGGTTCAAAGTATCGGTATCGGACCATTCCTATGAGTATCGGGATCGCCGGGATCGGCAGTATTGGAGGTTTCGGATCGGAGTCTCGGATTTTTTGGTATCGGAAAACAAATAACTATTAATAAATTATTAACATTTTAGAAAATATATTTTATACATTTAGGCATAATTTTAATATTTTTAGTGTCTTTTCTTAGTAGTTTTAAAATTAAATGAAGCAGCAGTCACCCCTACCGATTGATTTGCATACGATAGATAAGTTTTCTTCTTTTACATGCTTTTATAACCATTCTATGCTTTTACACCCTTGTTGATTGGTCTTTTTCGTTCAATTTTCTTTGCCAAATTGACCGGACAAGAGACTCCCAATGTCGGTATCGGTCAGTATCGGGTATCGGTCGATATCGGATCGGGACATGCCAAACCGTATCGGTATCGGCCATATCGGATCGGTATCCACGATACTGCGAACTATGCTCATAAGTTATTTATAAGACATACATTTATAAGTACAATGCATTACCTATTTGTGAAAAGAAATATTTGATGAAGAAAACTCACGTCTTATTGTAATATGATCATCATTTCTTCGTTGTACTCCGTTTATTTAGACTAAAGGAATTGGACAATTGGCTATGACATCTAAATACACTTGAAAATAATGGATGATCAAGTAGCCAAGAATTGTGATTCTGCAAGGGGAATAACTTTCAAGGAAACTTCAACTTCTTGCGATTATAAAAATTTCATATTTGTACTGACCCATTAATTCGATATCTTTCTCTCACATCTATCAGGTGTGGGGACGTGAAAAGTCCAGTTCGGAAACCACATTCCCGTAAAATAGCCTCAGAAAATGTGCATGTTGAACCCTGAAATATCACAAGTAGGATTTTTAGAAACTTCCAAACCTACGTTTCCATTGCAGGAAGCTCTGGGTTGCGAATTTAAAAAAAGGCCATTGATATAAAATCAGAGTATCATGATTAAGTGATGTCAAATTGAGTCTGAAAACAACATACAAAAGGTCCATGCTGTAAGTGATGGAATTTGTTAGAGGCTTGAAACTGAAAATGCAGCAAATGTATCTTGGAGGGTGGGAGATGAAAGGAAAATCTCTTAACTGAATATATAACTTTTCTTACTATACCCAATTTCCACAGCACATATATCTTTTCTTACTATACACAATTTCTCTAATCTTATCCTCAATAGGTGCCACCTCCAATTTCCACAAGGTAGACCAATAGATGCCTAATTACGACCAATATGAGTTGCTAGAACTAGGGATACGCCTAAATAAACTTGGATGGAGTCTGTAATAAAGGACATGGTTTTTCTAATGGTACAATGAATACGGCCCTTAATAGAGCTGAATGATAGAAAGGATTCAAATAGCAAACCCCTGGTTTAAAGGCTTTGTTGTTGGTAGTGGTGGTGGTTTACTATATACATAACAATACCCACTTCTGACCATATTGCAGTATACATTATTTGATAACCTAAGAAGTCTTCCTGCTTAGATCTAGACTTACTTTGGTGTGTCATTGTCTGATTTTTGTTCCACACTGAACCAATATTGACATGTTAGTCCAATATAGAAGATATATGGATGACAGGCCAGCATGAAAGAAAAAAAATTCTATATCAATGTATTTAGTTATGAAGGTTCACATTAAAACATCAAATATGAAGGCTATCAACTCCGTTTTATGAAGAAATATCCATCAACTCTTTCTACTTTACTGAGCAAGATATATTAATCATATCTAAACAACCTAGAGTACCATAGTTGTGGCTGCCACGAATTTGTCATTTTATAGTATCAATTTTGATGTCAAGATTGATGCTAAGGTCGTAGCCTACACAACAAAATTGTTGTGATAAAGGAATCTAATATGACCAATAGCAACTACATGGCATTGAATCTACAGTTAAAAATTTATGTAATACTTTTACAACAATATCAAAGCCTTTATTCCAAATTTTTAGAGTTCAGCTTCGATAAAACGTGTATGTAAAAATTTAAACATATGTGCATATATTTATTGCATGATATGATGATAAGCAACAAGATACCCAAACATTGTTTTACCTTCCCTTTGGTTCCAGCTATATGGATAACTTTAAGCTCAGACATACGTTCCTCCAAACCTAAGATCTGTTACATAATAACATTGTGTAGTATCAATACTCAAATATTTATGGAAAAGTAGATGTTCTATTGCCAATATCAAATAGAATATATGAAGTCGTAGTTAGGAGTTGGAACATTCATAAATAGTTTTGGTTAAATAGTTTATGAACTCATTAAACAAGAGAAGCGGTTCTATAACATGTTTTCGTAAAATAGGAAGCTATATTAAGATATTAAGCTATAATAGAGAAGGGAAATGATATATAGCAAAATCATTTTCTAGAATAGAGAAGGAACAAAGATCTACAGGTAACCACTTTCAAAATCACCCATGTTTGTGTGCCATGTGGGTGGCATTTGGATCGGTGGTGATATATATGTCAATGTGATTGTTCGGATTTGGAACCGTCCAGGCATCATTAGCTAATCGGATTAATTCGATAAAAATATATAGTAATTTTGGAAGATGGAAAAAAGCAGGAGTTTACCCCTCATGTCAGAAAAGGACATTTATCGAATGCATTACAATTTAAAGGGGGGCTAATTAGCCTTTAGACCCTTGATTTTATATCATCTTAGAGTCTAAGCCGTGGCATGTCCAATTGGAAAGTTTGGACCCTAGATTTTTAGTTTCGGTTTCTTTTTTCCCATTATACCCTAAACATGAGTACAAGGACAACAACCAACACATGTTGGAAATGAGAGTATAGTGGAAAAAAGAAAATAAAAATAAAAATTCAGGGTCCAAACTTTCCAATTGAACATGTCAAGGCTTAAATTCTAAGCTGGTATAAGATTCATGGTCTAAACACTAATTAGCCCATTTAAAGGGTTACATTGATAAGGTAATAGAAATGATACATATAACTCATGTCTAATATGGTTTTCTTCTTACTTCCTGACAAAATACTTGGTTCATATTTCATTGGATGCAAAATTTACAAGTGGTAGTGGCAAAAAATGCCTAGATAATTTTTTTTTTTTTTTGCACCCATGATTCCATACATGATGGATCTATCTTAAAATTGCACCGATACTCTTTCCAGTGGATCACTTGACTGCATGTTCCTCCACTCCAGAAATCAACAACGCCAAGGAAGATTCAAGAGGACAATATGAACAAGTCAATATAAAGGGAGATAAAGGGCCAAGGAAGCAACTAACGCACCCTTCTTCAAACAAATCTCAGGGACATGAGCTGCTTCATGCAAATCCACCTTAAATGCTCCTTAGGCTCGATGCAGGAAGCAATCGGAAAGAGAATTGCTACAAATTTAAGTTTTTGATTGTCCACCACTATCTCATTCATCGACATGCCACATCTTATTAAGAAGATCATTGTCAGTTCTGAAGTACATAGGTTCAAACCCCTTTCCCCTCCCCTGGAATAGTCAAAACAGATACTCACTAGGAAAGGTCCGAAACCAATAGCGAAACCGAGTTTTTGAACCTTGCTTACAAGGCATTTCGCAGAATTATGTTGCAGTTTAACAAAGTACTAGATATAAACCCTATGTTAAGGAGAGCTAAGTTTCCATTAAAGGATAGCAGCACAAAGCTTGGGGGTGCCATAGCGGATAGCAGATATCTAACGATATGGCCATGAAGATTCATAGGATTATGTCTAGTTCAAATATTGTAAGTATCTGCGATTGCCAATATTCTACTGTAGCAGATATCTGACAATATGGCCTCTATTCAGTTGTAGAGGCTGCAATACCTGTTCCCGTGCACTATTTTAGTGGGCATATAGCTATACCATAAAAGGGGAAATTTCTATAGTGCCCCTATCACCGCTATCTGGAACAGCGAGGTGAGCAGGACCTTAAA
Organism: Iris pallida; assembly: GCA_029216955.1. Taxonomy (NCBI): domain Eukaryota; kingdom Viridiplantae; phylum Streptophyta; class Magnoliopsida; order Asparagales; family Iridaceae; genus Iris; species Iris pallida. The sequence continues at coordinate 1,210,969 of JANAVB010042420.1, read as the reverse complement.
CAATAAGGTGGAAATTGGAAAACAATTCCCACAGACCTAAAAGGACTTTCACTACAATTTACATAAATTATTATAAATACTCGAACAAATACTGTATGATTGTAGTTGCAATTTACGTTACAAACATTTATTAGGAGTACCTTACTCTTTCATGGCTTAGGTCTCAGAAATGCAGATGAACTTTATAATCAGCAATAAGGATGCCACCTTCAGCAATTTGTTTTAGCATGAGCCTCTCTAGTTGCAAGAGAATCTAAAGCTTAACTCCACCTGTTTCCTAGTTGTTGGCAATAGCTGCAGCCTTTGATAAAACTTGCTACGAAATTTTATCAACTTACTATCAACTCCAAGGATAATAGCAGCAGGGATGTTGAGGGAAGAAACAATTCACTAATTCCAGACAATATACAAGGAAGAAATAAGACAATTTTCACTAGACAAACTCACTATTAAGTTTCCTCAAAAATCCTTCGTATATCTAATATGAATTGTCATCTAAATTTGAACTAATTGAATGAGCAAACAAGAAATAACAAAAAAGCCATCCAAAGTTGCACCAGAAACAAACTTTTGAATGTCATATCATTTTGAGTATCAAACTGCACCTCTAGATACTTAAACATCAAATCAAACTTCTGCTTTCTAGTTGATCCATCTCCACGTTTGCGGCGAGTAATCAAAGAGGAGAGCGCGCTCATTGCTGATTCATAGGAGGAAGAAGGAGACACACCATTAAGGAACCCTTGACCAATCCCATTGATTGCCATTTTCATAAACTATACTAGCACTTCAGCCCTGGAAAAGAATGCATCTTAAAGTTCAGATTTCTTTTCAAGACGAGGGAAACAGGTTCCAACCTTATGCTTTCCATAATCATAATAACGGAAAAAAAAAATGTTTTTTCCCAATTGGCAACAGGACAATTAATATTGGTGTTTACACTGAGGAGCAAGTTTACATGCAGGAGAAAACAATGAAAGGCAGATACAAACAATTCAAACATGAAGTTGAAACACTAACCAATACTTTTTGACTGCCTTCTTAAAGTGCAATTCACAAACTAATGTCGTTATATAATATTGTATAGTTACTGAGGACCAACAAATACCAAGAAATTTTGGGGAAAAATTTCATTGTAACTTTACATTTAAACCAAGATTAATTTCTATAACAATATAGCATTACCATGAGCATCTGAATAATATTATTTATGCATATTCTCATAATCAGAAATACTAAACAAAATATAGTGCTACAGTATATATCTTAATGTTTGTGCATGTCCCACAATTAAATTATAAAAGTTGTAATCATGAATATGAAGAAACACTAATATGCCATTTTGTAACAACACAAGTGAGGTCAACCTATATTGTATTGACATGAATACACCATGATATGATATGAACAAAACACAGACATGATACCTATTTTGGTGTTTCCTAATGTATTTTGTGAATGTCCTAACGTTGTTTTGAGTACCAAATTGCACCAGTAGACAATTAACATCAGATCGAAGTTCTGGCCCCAGTTGATCCATCTCACGTTTTTGTTGCAAGTAACTAGAGAGGAAAGGGCGTTATTTCCTGATTCATATGAGGAAGAAAGGGACACAACTTTGAATCCCTGACCAATCCCATTGAGTGTCATTTCCATAAGCACTTCAACCATGAAAATAAGGCATCTCACATTTCTCCCATTGAATGCCATTTTCATAAATATTCTTTTCATATTAATATACAATCATTCTCTCTTTAGGTTTTGGCCTTTGGCTAGGTTTGGATATTATCTAGGAAACAACAGTAGTAGTTAGGGCTGCAAATGAACGGAGCAGCTCGTGAGCTCGACTTGACTTGGCTCGACAAAATCTCGACTCGGATTTCTTTACTAGCCGACCTTGAAAAAATGAGGTTGATCCCCTTAACGAGCCAACCTTGAACATAGAAGCTCGTGAACAAGCTCGAAGAATACTCTTCTGACTCGACGCAGTTATGACTCCACTCGACTCAATGCAGCTCCAACCAATTACTCGTATTTAAGCATGTTGCCGATGGACCAAATCCCACAATCTAAGCCCACAATGGTAGAGAGCCGAGTTGTATAACCGAGCCCAGTACTAATCAGTCATTTGTTAATGTTTAGGAGTCGAGGTATATAAGTGAGCTCTAGTTGAGCTCGAGCTTGAGAAGCTCGCAAGCTCTTATCGAGCCGAGCTGCTTATGAGCTAATTCGAGCTTGAGCTTGAACATGACTTTGGAGCTCAAGGTCGGCTCGTTAATTTTTCCACATAAACAAATCGAGCTTGGACATCAAAGTTCCACTTAGCTTGATTGCAGACCTAGTAGTAGTTGTAGACTTGTAGTACCGGCAAGAACAATGGGTTTTGGAGTAGTTTAGGACTATATATGGTGGTGTAGGGTTTCGAGTAGAGACAATTTAGACCATGGGTGGATCCACGTGTAAGGGAGTGAGAGCTCAAGCCCCTATTGGATTATTGAAAAAAAATCGTTTACAGCTTATTTTCCATATTTTCAGACAAAGATATATATCATAGCCTATGCCATTCCTATTATCATTGAAATGTAGTATAGTTGGTAAAGAAGTTAAGTGTAAATGTTTTAGGTCCTGTATGAGAATCCTCTTACATACATTTTTAACCTTTTATAAAGTCTTTTGTTCTCTTTAGTATCCAAGCCTCCACTACTAAATTTTCTGGATCCATCCTGATTTGGAGGGTTGGGTTTGAATTCTAGAGTTTATGAAGAAGGGTTAGAGTTTTAGGTTTGGGATAAGAAGAATATAAGGTGAGACTAGGATTTGTGAATGAGGAAGAAGATAGATAGGGTTAAGGTTTTGGGAACAAGGAAGAAGATAGGGTTGGAGTTTGGGAATGAGGAAGGGGATAGGGTTAGGGTTTGGGAAGTTGGGAATGAAGTAGAGCAAGGGTTTTTATTTTCGGTAGATAAAATCTCGGTAGAAGGAAGTTGGGAATGAAGTAGAGTTAGGGTTTTATTTCAGTAGATAAAATCTCGAGTACATATATATAGGAGGAGAGCCTTATACGGATATTGCCGATATAGTACTAAACAGGGCTAATACTAAATCTCATAGATACTAAGTCTAGCAATAATAGAAAACATTATAACTTGACCATGTATATCTTAATAATATTAGTTATGCACATTCGTATAATCAGGACTACTGATAAAATACAACATTACGATAGAGGAAGTGACTTGCTAACTGACAAATGTGATTACCTGTGATATGCTATCCTGCTTTGGTATCAAATATGACGAGAGCTCGACTTGCTTCTCTTCTCGTTGAGATCGGATATAGATAACTATATATATCTTTAATTTTTATTTATGTCATACGATAGCAAAAAAGAAATAGTGATCAAGAATATGAAGCATATGTATATGCCATAAAGGAGGTCAACCTATGTTGCATGGACATGAATACGACGCGATACAAACACAACAACACTGGCCTGGGACCTATTTTGGGTTTTTTGTAGTTTATTTTGGAGTGTCGGTGTCATGTTTGATCCATCTGATACATGTCCCAACATGAATACAGCACCAATTTTGGGTGTCCATTTACATGGATAACTGTTAAATGATCATATGGATCATCTGAAAGTTGTTTCTATGCATCTTATACAAATTATTAGAGAAAAAGATATAGTTATTCTCATAATTTGTAAAGAATGGTAAAAGATTCAAATTTTCTAGTAGTCACTTAGTAATCGTGATAAACTATTTATAGTCTTACAAGTTTTGCATAACCCATCAAAGTGAAAATATTTGTTAGTTTTTGCTAGACCCTAATCTTTTTTCCATCCATCCATCTTATACACTGCAGAATAAATAATTGAGAGAAAAAGATGGAAAAAAATCCCATTGAGTTTCATTAATGTTATCAATGATCCTAATTACAAAAGACATATCTGTGAGAACACAAATGATAATAAACAAGAATAGAAACTCCAAGGAGACTCTAAGTGGAACAAACAGATTTGTCGGCGAGTCAAGCTTGTCATTGCTAGAATTATCAAAGTCGTGGACTAAGTCTTGACGAACATTAATATCTTGAAGTATCTTTCTAGTCGGCGACATACTCCTGTTCAGAAAATGCAGTGTATGAGAGAAAAGACAACTTAAGAGATACATAGTAGATATTCGGCTGAACAACGATCAACACTTCAGCAATTGATGTGGCCCTCTCATTCATCAAACCCTAGCCCTTTTTTGATCCCCACTCATCGCTTCAACATACGATGTGGCCTAACCGCATTCATCAAAGCCCTCACATCAATGTCATTTGGCTTATCCCTGTTCGTCAAACCTCACTCCCTTATCAATTCTTGCTCGTCGCATCCCCATCCAACATTTGATGAGGCCTAACCAAGGTTGTGAAAAATGCTAGGCGCTAGTCGGGCAGGCACTCGCCGCCTAGCGCCTAACCCGCCTAGGCGGCCGCCTGGATCTAGGTGGTTCAAAAATAAATAAATCAAAAAATGCATAGTCGGAGCGGGGCGGGGGGGGGGGGGGGGGGGGGGGGGGGGGGGGGGGGGGGGGGTTCTAGGAGGGCGCCTAGGCGGACATCGGACAGGCACCATGCGCCTAGGCGGCCGCCTTTTAGAATAGTGAGCAACCCTATTCATCAAACCCCTCCAAACAAGCCCCACTAATTGCATTAGTGTTTGATGTGGCCCAACCCACTGATTGAACCTCGATCACATGACTCGTTTCACTAGCTAGCAACAACAAGATAGAAAGCAACAACTACTAGCTACAACTAGACAGCTAGCAAACAGGGCCGGCCCAGGGGTAAGCCTGACAATACTTCGGGCTTGGGCAACCCCCTTCAAAAGGCAACCCCCCAGGCCATTTATTTTTCTCATGGCCGGTCCAGCCTAAACTCAACTTAAACATATATTTACATCAATAAGGGTCAAAGGGCAACCAAAATTAGTTCCGGCTAGGACAATCCAACCCCCCAGGTCGATTTATCGACCCCGATCATAGCTTATCTGTTTGTTTGGGCAGGCATCTACAGGGGCGGACCCACAACAGGGCAAGTGGGGTCATCTGACCCCACTGAACTTTCAATTTTTTTTTTTGTATGCCAACATCAGTCGTATGTCAGTATGTGCACAGTCCATAATTTACTGCACACGCCAACATTTTCTTTGTTTCTTTAGTCTGTAGGAGGATTGTGGCCCTGTGGGAGTAGGACTAGGAGTTTAGGACTTTAAGTCTATAGCTAGAGTATGGTGAACTTCACCAGCAGTTACCTGATCTAGAGGAGTAGGAATAGGACCCTGTAGGCTATTAGGTTCTGTTGCTTGTATGAGTAGTAGCCTAGTTACCTAGTAGGTGGATGTGACCTCTGAATCCAAAACAAATCTTGTGCATGTATGAAGTTCACAAGATTTTTTTGTTTGTTTGGGTTTTGGTATGTAGACTATATAGCAAAGCTCAATATATTTTATTCACCAGAGAGCAAAGAAGTCCATCCGGCTGTCGGGATCCCCTTCTTCTCTTGGCCTCTTCATTGTCCATTGTCACTCATCTTTCTATCAATTTCATATTAAAAAGACAGGTAAGCTTTAATGTTCTACTTTTTTCCAATATATTTGTTCTTAATCATGGTCTGAAATTCTTTTCTACTCATTTTTTGTCTAAAGGAATTTATGAACTTGCTATTTTGCTACTTGTAAAATTAGTGATTTGCTCGATAGTCCATAGCGATGTATTCATATATTTGGTCTGTATTAAATTTGCACCAAATTAAATATTAAACATAGTGCTTCAACCTTCAAGCATAATGTTCATATTACTAAAATGTACCCATTCAACATATCTAGGACTAGGTTGATTATTAAAAAATAGTGCTCCAAATTTGCACCTAATTTGCAATGTGCTTGTATCCATTCAACACAACTGAAGTTACTTACTAAAATTATGTACATCTCTTTAATGGCTAGGTCTTGATTCTACATATAAAGTAATTAAAAATTATCTCATTTTTCTAAGATTAAAAGGTGAGATAAATCAGATTTCATTATATTTTAGGATGCAAAGTATTTTAAGAATATGATTGAGATGGTAAGCAATGAAGACATTTCAATGATTCAGAATGCCTACAATTGGAGGAGTATTTTAATTTGAGATTAGTTGTCTTGCGTTTTGTAAGACACATGAAACTAAATATATGTATACTACTTTTTTAGTATGTGATTTTATTTTTTATTTTTATTTTTACGTTTAAGGTCGACCCCCTCTCTTAAATTTCTGCGTCCGCCCCTGGGCATCTATATACTATATCTTCTATTAGTGGTCATCTTCCTGTTTCATTCATGAGAAATCAACACTCCATTTTTAAACAACTTTTATTTTTTCACAAAATCGCAATTATTCACATCGAAGAAAAGGTAAAAGTTAATGCAGCATGGATTGGAGCATGTATCTGAATGAAGCACAGAGATCTGATGGTTTCTTCAATACAAAACATTTAATACAATAACATCAATTTCTAAAAATAATTACATGGATTTTTTTTTGGGGGGGGCTATAAATAGGCATGGTATTATAGAATGCATTGACCAATTAAATAGTAATAGTGAACCTGTTTATGTTGTTGTTGTTGTGTACCTTGTTCTCAGGATTCTGTTGGGGGAGAGAGAGGAATATTTGGCAGCCGCCTCAGACTAAGCACTCTCTCAGTTTTGATGGGCTTTGGTTACTCATTATTTATATTGGACGAAAATATCACAGAAATACGGAGGAGGGATATTTGGTTGGTTGAGTACAGATGCGTGGGACTCTTGGCCCCATTAGTAGTAGATGGTGCTTAAAATTTTATATTAAGTCCAAAATTTTCAGATAAAGGTAAATATAGAATTTGTTAGATCTGCATGTGAATAGTTAAAATTGGAAATTGCTGAGAAACCCAATTTCGGGGTGGGCTTTTATGAAATGTCCACCCGCTGGATAAGTTTTATAAAATATCCAGAATTAAGCATTTTCACGTTAAATATTCCAAGATTCCTTTTTAGATGCCACCCGCTAGAAACTGCTATTTTTATAATACCGAAACTACCCCTCCGCGCGAATTGGTCATCTATATGTATTTGAATTCAAAAAACTCAGATCTGGATTGCGATTTTCGTCTTCTTCTTCACGGGAAATCTGAATTCCATTCCTCTCATATTCAGCAGAGATCGCAAAGATCGTTCGTAGTTCGGTGTGTTTTTCTTCAGTCGAACTCAGATCATCGCTCGTCATCATCATCACCATCATCATCATCTTCATCGTGGAGACATTTGAACTCAGATCTTCAATTGTGGAGAGAAGATCTTTCTTCTTCTTTTCCATAAGAATTATCATCGCTTTGAAAGAAGAACGAAACTCTTTATTCCTGAAAAAACTAAATTACACGTTTTAACACTGGAAATGACCATTCTCCGTCTTAATTAGGACGGAGAATGGCATTCTCCGTCTTAATTAGGACGGAGAATGCCATTCTCCGTTTTATTTAAGACGGAGAATGCCATTCTCCGTCCTAATTAACACGGAGAATGACATTCTCCGTTTCCGTCTTAATTAGGACCGAGAATGTCATTCTCCGTCTTAATTAGGACGGAGAATGGCATTCTCCGTTTTATTTAAGACGGAGAATGGCATTCTCCGTCCTAATTAACACGGAGAATGACATTCTCCGTGTTTCTAACACGGAGAATGGTCATTCTCCTGCGTTTTAACACTAGAATGACCATTCTCCGTGATAAATTACACGGAGAATGGCATTCTCCGTCCTAATTAAGACGGAGAATGGTCATTCTCCGTTTAATTTAGCACGGAGAATGGCCATTCTCCGTCTTAATTAGGACGGAGAATGCCATTCTCCGTTTTATTTAACACGGAGAATGACATTCTCCGTTTCATTTAACACGGAGAATGGCATTCTCCGTGTTTCTAACACGGAGAATGGTCATTCTTCTGCGTTTTAACACTGGAATGACCATTCTCCGTGTAAATTAAGACGGAGAATGGTCATTCTCCGTGTAAATTAAGACGGAGAATGCCATTCTCCTGCATTTTATGGTTAGCTGAAACTTTGGAGGGCCATAACTTTTGACTGGGAGGTCGAAACGAGGTCCCGTTTGTCGCAAAATGAGCGTATCGTCGAAGAGACTAAAAGTAACAGTTTTACAGTTAGACGGCCTTCCGAAATTTTAGATTCGCAAAAAAATGATGTTTGGACCTCCGTTTTAGCACTTTTGTCGTTCGTCCCGGTCTTTCCGAAATTTTTCGACGAGTTTTTGAAGATTTTTGAGGAGAAAATCTAGATTCAAAAGTGAGCAGCGTATGGAAGAAGATGGAGTATTGAAACGTTTTTTTAAGAGCAGTTTTGTGGGTGTTTCAAATAAATTAAAAGGAAGGGCAAAAGGGTCATTTGGAATCCGCTTTGGATAAGTTTCTCTAATTCTGGGCACGCGATGAAAGTTTTTTTAGCGGTGGGTTTTACATAAAACTTTTTTAGTTTTTGGGCATTTCATAAATCTTTCCTAGTTAAAATGATAAAATGAGCTTTGGACACAAAAGATTGTACGGTCAAAAATTAACGTAAAACAATAATATAAATCTAGAATTGGGTCCCAACTTGATACTTACTATTTTATAAATAATTTTCTACATTCTGAATCTAGAAATTCTAAGTCCAACCTGTAGCTCATGTGGGTGGATTTGGCCTAAAAATCTAGACATTGAAATCTACGGTGGGTCTTACTATTCTACAAAATGAGCTTCTATATTCTAAATCTAGAATCTAGAAATTAGGATGGCCTAATGCTGCTCTTATTTGGGTCCCACACAACCAGATTTGCGTCCTAATGCCTGATTATAAACAATCTTATTGTATGGCTAGCTTAGTACTAGTTCACTACTAGCAAATGCTGATGTGGCGGAGAGAGATAATCAAGTTTACAGGTTTAGCTGGTCAACAGCTTTTGAAAAATATTTTTTAAACATTTCTCTTATGTTAATTGGCTCCCAAAAATTTTTGGTGATGACATCTCCCATTATATGGCATCTTACATGAAAAGTGACATGGCAGCTGACATGTCATGTTTTAACCCAAAAAATTTATTGTTAATGTTAATGCTAATTTTAATTTAATGTTAATATTAATTTTAATGCTAATGTTAAAATTAATATTAATGCTAATTAATGTTAATATTAATATTCATGTTAATTTGAAGTTAACATTAATTTTAGTATTAATTTTAATGTTAATGTTAATGTTAATGTTAATGCTAATTTAATTTAATATTAATATTAATTTTAATGTTAATGTTAAAGTTAATATTAAAGTTAATTCTAATATTAATGTTAATGTTAATTTTAATGTTAACCAGCTAAACCTGTAAACTTGTTTACCTCTCTCCGCCAGCATTTGCTAGTAGTGAGCTAGTACTAAGCTAGCCATAGAGCAATTTCGGATTATAAATTAATATAAATAATGTTTAGATTTTGTATTTTACATCGGTTTAGAATTTAAGTCCTATAATATTCAATTAAAAAAATTGAAACCTAAAATTTTATTTGTTTTGCTTTATTTTTCCATTATATCCTCTCTCTTTTTCAGAATGCGTTGGCTGTTGTCCTTACTCATGTTCAGTATACAATGGAAAAAAAAATAAAGGGTCCAAAATTGTAAGCTTCCTGAATTTTTGGATATATATTTTTTAATGTGAATAATTAATATTAATTTATATTTTAAGACAAATTAGACTTTTAAATATTTTTTTTATTGTAAATCCTAATGACACAATCTCTAGTCCTATTGAGCTACCGGTTGACTTAGCTGGTCCAAACTTAACCCAAATATTCCCACACCTCCACATGGTTCATACCAAACATTATATACTATTGTCCTCTCTACAAAATACCAAACATAATGATATGACATCCAAAACCTAACACTTAACCTACTAGAAATAATTCTAGCCCTATATACTTTGGACTTGACCCAACCATTAACTCACCACTTAACCACTATAGGTTGGACTCAAGTGTGTTCAAGTACACTAAATGGACAGCCAATCCTCCCCACTTATTCATCTTCCATAACCCCCAAGCACCCTTAACCATTCCTTTTCCATAACCTACAATAACTCCCAACCATTAACTCTCCACTCAACCCTTCACCTCCCCCTTAATGGTTGGCTATATATAGACTTCTCCTCACCTTATTACCTCATAGCATCTGAACAAAACTTCTTCCTAACCCACTTCATAATATTTTTTCTTCATAAACCATCTCCAAAATCCTTCTCAATTTTCCTCCAAACAACCATCTTTCCACCCCTACCCAAGCTGAATCCGAATTCAACTAGTCTCCACCATTCCGGCCATATCTCTCTATAGTAAGTATTTCTCTCTCAAATTTAGTATGCTTCTTCCTCTCTCTGTTCTCACCATTTTCTCTTCACAAAATTGTCAGCAAAACTCACTCTAACTCCCTCAAAACAGCCCCTCCATCAGAGGTGTCTAGGCTGAAACTGAATTCGGTGCACTGCTGTTCGCGCACCCTTAGGAGACCCCATGGCAGCAACTAATCTCTTGGTAACGTTCCTAACACCCTTCTACAACATCCCACTATGTCCAAAATTTATCTCGTAAAGTTTTATGTATATATTTGCTTGCAACTTCATTATTTTTGTCACCGTAATCATTGATTCTCAAAATAGAACTTGTATATATTTATGTCCTATTTGTCCTACTGAAATTCGATGGTTAAGAATCTTAAATTCTATGGTAATATATTCTGAATATTATTTATAAGTTTATTAATTTCAGAATATAAAGTGTTATATTTTTAAGATTTCATCTAGTCTGAATCAACCGAAATTGGACAACTAGTGAGATTACTTGAATGTGCTAACTGGCTAGCTTAATTTTAGTATATAAAATAAATATGATATGTTTAAATTATTTTCAAATATTATTTCAGAATTAAAATATTAATTTTTCTATTATAATTGGTTCCAAATAAATAGGTATGTTGGCCATATTGTGTCATTAATTAGACATACTAACTAGATAATTATTTCTTGTATATATTATCATCAAATAATGTTTATAAATAGTTTTAATTTATATTTTAGAATATAAATTAGTATATTTTATATATTAAATGATTTATTTTTACATAAGTTGGCAACTTTGCATGCATAAACTAGTTGTCAAGTTGCTAAAACACCTAGTCGATATGCAACGAAACATTGTATATGCAACGACAAATATTTTAGTATTTTTTAACTAAATAAATATAAATTCCATAAATTAATTCATATTAATTTCAGTTTTATTTGTCGTCGACATGCGTGTTTGAGAGGCTACATGCATGTTCGAAGTATCGTTTAGCGTCGTCGTGAATTTGGGACATCGTGTCGTATCTATATGTTTAGGATTACATTGGAATCATATAAATGCCTAAATGTATGTGTGATAACATGATGTTCGAGACCCACACGACGTAATAGAAAGTAACATGGTATGTGATTATTAGCACGTTGTCGAAGGCCACAAAACTGTTGGATCGTTGGCATGAAAGTCACCATACTAGTTGACGTTGTGCAAATGATCACATTATTTTTATATTAATTGAATTAGATTGTGCATTGATTAGAATATTTTATAATAGGACAACTTGGATCCGCTGTACCTCCAACTGAAGACATCAGTCAGGCGACACCGCAGCAGGCAACAGGCAACAGACAAGTGTACCTTGCCATCATGTATCTCAGTTCTTGCTCTATTTATTAGTATTTAGTTACTATAGCTATTTGATAGGATTGGTGTGTGTGTCTACCCTAGGGCCGTGAGACGATACTTAGTGTCCGAATAAGGTTCGGGTGCCGATATCCGTCCGCGGGGTCGGGTATCGTCAGTTAGAGAGTTGTTACCACGAACCCATGATACGTGCTTGTTGTAGGCCCCCTGAATTTCAGGGTTTATTTTAAATTTTCTGAATGAATTATTTTCAATAAATATTCTATTATTTAAATTGTTTTGATCATTAATGTTCCTTTACGTAACTTTGACTTCTGTAGCGTCAGGGATGCCAATCTCTGGAAACTCTCTTTACGAGTTTTGTAGTAGACAAGATTATCTTCGTTTTGATATATATTGTCCCACTTGAACTCGTTCTGTAAGCCCCTAGATTTCAAAAAAATAGTTTTTTATAATTTTCAATAGCATTTATATTAATTCAAATACGTATTTTGCAGCGTATTTCGTATTCTCTTGGTTTCCGGAATGCTTTAAAATTTTTTCTAACTTATAGATTTTCTCCTTGGCTGACATACCGCCAGTATACCGGAGTATACCGATGGCATACCGTCCAGACAGATTTTTCACATTTTAGATATTTTCGATTTCAGATATTTTTATGAATAGTGTTTCGGATATTTTCGTGAATAGTGTTTAGATATTTTCGTGAATAGTGTTTAAGATATTTTTGTGAATAGTGTAGATGCACTCTATTATCCAATGGATAATTGGTTTTGTTTGAATGGCCATGATTAACCTAGACTTTCACATGGATCACGATCCGACGGCTAAGATTAATTCCCCCTTCTATATATACTATTTCACTTTCTCTCTCCTCTCTCTTTTCATTCTCTTCACTCTCTCATCATTTCTTCTTCCCTTCTCTTCCCTTGGAGCTTGCCAAGAGCTTGGCCTTGAGGTCTAGAGTGTGGTTTCGTACCCCTCTTGGTGGTAGAGTAGAAGATTAGGCTTGGAGCTTAACCTAGGCAAGTCCATCTTGCTCAAAAGTGACATGACCATACTTTATTTTTGTTTTCCATATAAACTAAAGTTTTATTGGCCTATAATATGTTTCTTTAAATTGTTAACATGTTTAGTATATAGCACTTTTGGTTTTGATCGACAGTATTGCGTAGATCTGAGTTTCTAGATATAATTTTCAAGTATTTTGAGGTTTTGATCTATCAAATGTTTTGATTTGTGAAAACTAATAGTCCCATGTTGTAGAAAATTCAATTCTATGCAATTTTGACTTTTGAAAATCCAAATTTTGATTTAAAACGAAGTTTTTATGGCCGAAACAAGTTTTGAGTTCAAAAATTAACTTTCTACGACGGTTCGAAAAATCCGTCGGAAATCCGCGGAAATCCGTCGAAAAATCCGAACTTGCACCACTAAACTTGCTGTGACGGATCGGAAAATCCGTCGGTAATCCGCAGTAATCCGTCGGATGATCCGGTTAGGCTATTTTTGAATTTTTATATATATTTTAATTACTGTAAAAATCTAGGAAAAATTGTATTTAAATACTATGTTAATTTAGCTAATTTATTATAATTTTTTCAGCATTTAATAAGTACTTTTGGTATTTTATAAAAATAGGAAAACATACCTCATTTTCAGGATATATATGTTTGCTGATTTTTAATAAATATTTATGAAGGTTTATAAATTCCAGAAAAATTAGTATAAATTTCTATAATTAACAAGGATCATTTTGGTACTTTATTTTATGTATATTTGAGTTTTTTGTCTATCTCAAAAATTGTTGGAACTCAGTGTACAGTTTGATTTATTTATTGAATAATTACGACTTGTAATGTTTTGTGTTGCTTTGAGTTATTGTAGTATTGGACCTCACCCTACACTAGTGTAAAGGTCCTAGAAAATTAGTTTGGATATAGTGGCACTCCACATTAGACTTTTATGCTAGGTCCCCACTTGATTAGTATCCAGTTAGGAGTCGTGTCACACCACTAGTGTAATCTTGAACATAACTTAGATGCTGAGTTTGTATATCATTATTGACAGGACACCGGACATCTATATCTTCATACTAGTATTCTTGCTTTGCTCGAGGCAAGTACATCTACAAACTCATTTATTGTCTTTTAATGCTAGAACATGTATTAACCCTGTTAAAATACTGATCCTTGAGGTAGCAAGTTAAATCTTCACATATTGTATTACTTACAGTACCTGACATGCTTAGGACAGTTCTTATATCTTCACATGCTTCTTACTGGTTCTTAGTACATGTTTTATTATGCATTATACTGCTCTGAGTATTCACATGTTTTATACTGCTCTCAGTACCTACCATGCTTATACTGCTCCCAGTATCTTTCACATGTTTTATACTATTTTCGTATCACTCACATGTTAATAAAAACGGGTTAAGGGAAAACTATTAGTAGTGTACGTGATCATGCCCCCCTTCTCCGTACGTATTTACCGAGCACTATTATATTCTATATATAACTTTGTCGTATGTTTTGATCCCGCGTTTGTGTATGGATATACACCGATGTCGTTAAGGGTACGTATGTACACTTCAGAAACTTGATATGTACCGCTGTACATCCTATTTCACCTATTGACTGATCACTCACCTACTACAGTTTTAAACTTTAAAATGAATATGTATTGCCATGATAGACTATGAGATATACCATGTTTCCTATGTTACTATGATACTGTGATTCCAGTCATACCATGATTCCAGATATGCCATGTTCCCTATGTTACTATGATATTGTGATCCCAGTTGTACCATGAGGCCATGTTTCCAGTATTTCCTGTTTTATAGACTTATCACACCATATTTCTTGTTGTACATCTCTTTCATTATATATTCAGTACTTTAGTTGTAGAGGTTGTACTTGCTCCCGTCCTGACAGGATAACGTTGTAGGTTCACTTTTCGAGGAGGAAATGCTATGTGATACATACTATGGCACTGATTTTGCGGACCTGGCCTTAGCTCTAGAAGAGGCCCCAGCGGGGAACCTTGCTTAGATATTTTTATGTGTTTTGAGACTTAGACTTTGTTTTGAACTTATATTTGGATACTGGACTTTGTCTCCAGTTAGATACTTTGGAAGTGTATTATTAAGTCTGTGCTTATGTTACCTTCGCTTATAGATGCTGTGTTGTGATGAACCTTTAAATATGATTTTAGAACTGTTAGCAGCTTAGATCCTTTATTGTTTATTCTTAGAACAGCTTACTACGCTTTAACAAGCGTAGGCTGGACATGGCTCGGCCCGGCCCAACAATTTGGGTAACGGGTCGTAACATATTTTTAGTGGCGACCCACGCAGGTCTAGACTTAAGTTGTTTGGTTACACCAAGCATGCCTGCAATTAGGATCTAGAACAACTTGTTAACACTAGGAATAAACATTTAGAACACCTAGAGGATTTCTAGGATTACAATATATGAGAACTCATCACAGCATAGGACCGTTAACTGTATTTAGTATCTTGTTTGAAATTCAGTGGGTTACAATTTTGACCAAGATAGTACCCTTGGGATGACCCCTGAGGATCTTACTCTAATCTTATCTCGAAATCTGTTTTCACCTGTTTTTATTTGCTCTTCTTTAATTCGTTGTTAAAGTTGATTTTTGATTTTCGTTGTTGACTTTGATCTTGCATCGTGATAAATTTTGTGGATTAAATTATGATATATCCTGATAAGGTAAACGTCTGCTTTAGTTATGGAGTTTAGAATTTATCGCAGCCATATTAGCTGGTATGACAAAAATATAGGGCCTGATTTTGGGTATACTTATCCTAGTTATAGAATTTAGATTTTCTCTCAGCCACACCGGTTGGCGTGGCGAGGATTCTAGATAACATGATTATAGGGTGTATACCATAGTTATGACTCTATCGTTTATTGCATCTAGGCTTACTGGTGTGGCAAAAATTTTGGCAACATGATTTCAGGAAGACGTGTATGGTTATCAGATCATATCTCAACTTGGTTCACTTCGTTATGACCGAACGAGCAAGAATAAATTCTTATTATCATTCTTCCCCGTCTTGATTAACTCTGTCCCATCTGCATCTACAACTAGGATTATAGGTTCTCTAGGATTCTCCAACAGGATTGCTTTCATGTTTTCTTTTGGACATAATTATTTTTGTGTTCCATCTTTCCTATGACTTGACTAAACTCTTCTTTGTTAACCACTTGGGTAATTCTTCTCGTTATGCATCTCGTTGTCTCTGTACCATTCTTGGAGATATTCCGATAAATTTTTCTGTCTTGCTTGACCCTTTAACTTGTTTGGACACTGTTATGGATTGCTTGACCCAGTCTTAGGTCTTGTTACCTTCTATTTCATAGGCGACCGAAATAGCCAAACCTTGTTAACTTATTCTATAGTATAATTATAAATGTATTGTGTGTTTGTGATAAGTACTTTTCCTAGGGATTGGTTAGATTAAGCTTATGGGACAAGTATGAGTGACTGACTGTAGTAGACTTGGAAACCATTAAGAACGATTGCATTGATAGTATGACTCGAGATAGGGTATCTAAAGATGGAGAAATGAGATATTATATTGTTGTGACTATGGGTTGAGGATTAAAATCTTGTGCTTAGTAGTTTGAGGATTTAGCATTTGTAGAATTTTGGTTGGTTATCTATAGCTAATTACATGTGATTAGAGGGTAGATCGATATGTGGATTAATATAGAATAAATTAGAATGAATTATCGTATTGCGTACGAGATCGGGAAGATATCAGTTAAAAAGACAAGGAACAAGACAAAGACATATGTACTTTGGTAATTAATAAATCGGAAGTTTTGAAATCGAGGATTTATATTCGGAGGACTTGTTGAGTAAAATGAAGAAGGCTCTACGCCAAGGATAGAAATTGAACGTATGATTTCAAGGAGAAACTGTAGGAAAGGATTGACGACAAATGATACAAAGGGCATGTGGATTGATAGAATATGGATACTTAGGATACGATAAGGAAATCCAATATTTACAATTGAGGTTGAAAATATGGTTGATGATTAAGCATTTTAGGCTTATAAACATACTCAGAGAATGACCTATAGTTTAGGGTGTACATAAATGTTTCATGTTAGTATAAAAGATTCCAAAGGATATATGACGTAGTTTATGATAGAAGGACTTTGTTGAACCTGAACCAAAAAGATTGTAAGGAGAAACAGAAGAGATGATTACAAGGGTAGCAGTTTGAGTATCGTAGCCAGAGCAGCTACATGTTATAGTTTGACCTATTGGATGATTTTTAATTTCGAGGACGAAATTTTTGTAAGGTGGGTAGGATGTAAGCCCCCTGAATTTCAGGGTTTATTTTAAATTTTCTGAATGAATTATTTTCAATAAATATTCTATTATTTAAATTGTTTTGATCATTAATGTTCATTTCCGTAACTTTGACTTCTGGAGCGTCAGGGATGCCAATCTCTGGAAACTCTCTTTACGAGTTTTGTAGTAGACAAGATTATCTTCGTTTTGATATATCCTGTCCCACTTGAACTCGTTCTGTAAGCCCATAGATTTCAAAAAAATAGTTTTTTATAATTTTTAATAGCATTTATATTAATTCAAATACGTATTTTGTAGCGTATTTCGTATTCTCTTGGTTTCCGGAATGCTTTAAAAATTTTCCTAACTTATAGATTTCCTCCTTGGCCGACATACCGTCAGTATACCGGAGTATACCGATGGCATACCGTCCAGACAGATTTTCCACATTTTAGATATTTTCGATTTCAGATATTTTCATGAATAGTGTTTCGGATATTTTCGTAAATAGTATTTAGATATTTTCGTAAATAGTATTTAAGATATTTTTGTGAATAGTGTAGATGCACTCTATTATCCAATGGATAATTGGTTTTGTTTGAATGGCCATGATTGACCTAGACTTTCATATGGATCACGATCCGACGGCTAAGATTAATTCCTCCTTCTATATATACCATTTTACTTTCTCTCTCCTCTCTCTTTTCATTCTCTTCACTCTCTCTTCATTTCTTCTTCCCTTCTCTTCCCTTGGAGCTTGCCAAGAGCTTGTCCTTGAGGTCTAGAGTGTGGTTTCGTACCCCTCTTGGTGGTGGAGTAGAAAATTAGGCTCGGAGCTTAACCTAGGCAAGTCCATCTTGCTCAAAAGTGACATGACCATACTTTATTTTTGTTTTCCATAGAAACTAAAGTTTTATTGGCCTATAATATGCTTCTTTAAATTGTTAACATGTTTAGTATATAGCACTTTTGGTTTTGATCGACAGTATTGCGTAGATCTGAGTTTCTACATATAATTTTTGAGTATTTTGAGATTTTGATCTATCAAATGTTTTGATTTGTGAAAACTAATAGTCCCATGTTGTAGGAAATTCAATTCTATGCAATTTTGACTTTTGAAAATCCAAATTTCGGTTTAAAACGAAGTTTTTATGGCCGAAACAAGTTTTGAGTTCAAAAATCAACTTTCTGTGACGGTTCGGAAAATCCGTCGAAAATCCGCAGAAATCCGTCGAAAAATCCGAACTTGCACCACTAAACTTGCTGTGACGGATCGGAAAATCCGTCGGTAATCCGCAGTAATCCGCCGGATGATCCGGTTAGGCTGTTTTTGAATTTTTATATATATTTTAATTGCTGTAAAAATCTGAGAAAAATTGTATTTAAATACTATGTTAATTTAGCTAATTTATTATAATTTTTCCAGCATTTAATAAGTACTTTTGGTATTTTATAAAAATGGAAAAACAGACCTCATTTTCAGGATATATATGTTTGCTGATTTTTAATAAAAATTTACGAAGGTTTATAAATTCCAGAAAAATTAGTATATTTCTATAATTAACAAGGATCATTTTGGCACTTTATTTTATGTATATTTGAGCTTTTTGTCTATCTCAAAAATTATTGGAACTCAGTTTACAGTTTGATTTATTTATTGAATAATTACGACTTGTAATGTTTTGTGTTGTTTTGAGTTATTATAGTATTGGACCTCACCCTACACTAGTGTAAAGGTCCTAGAAAATTAGTTTGGATATAATGGCACTCCACATTAGACTTTTATGCTAGGTTCCCACTTGACTAGTATCCAGTTAGGAGTCGTGTCACACCACTAGTGTAATCTTGAACATAAGTTAGATGCTGAGTTTGTATATCATTATTGACAGGACACCGAACATCTATATCTTCGTACTAGTATTCTTGCTTTGCTCGAGGCAAGTACATCTACAAACTCATTTACTGTCTTTTAATGCTAGAACATGTATTAACCCTGTTAAAATACTGATCCTTGAGGTAGCAAGTTAAATCTTCACATGTTGTATTACTTACAGTACCTGACATGCTTAGGACAGTTCTTATATCTTCACATGCTTCTTACTGGTTCTTAGTACATATTTTATTATGCATTATACTGCTCTGAGTATTCACATGTTTTATACTGCTCTCAGTACCTACCATGCTTATACTGCTCCCAGTATCTTTCACATGTTTTATACTGTTTTCGTATCACTCACATGTTAATAAAAACGGGTTAAGGGAAAACTGTTTGTAGTGTACGTGATCATGCCCCCCTTCTCCGTATGTATTTACCGAGCACTGTTATATTCTATATGTAACTTTGTCGTATGTTCTGATCCCGTGTTTGTGTATGAATATACACCGATGCCGTTAAGGGTACGTATGTACACTTCAGAAACTTGATATGTATCGCTGTACATCCTATTTCACCTATTGACTGATTACTCACCTACTACAGTTTTAAACTTTAAAATAAATATGTATTGCCATGATAGACTATGAGATATACCATGTTCCCTATGTTACTATGATACTGTGATTCCAGTCATACCATGATTCCAGATATGCTATGTTCCCTATGTTACTATGATAATGTGATCCCAGTTGTACCATGAGGCCATGTTTACAGTATTTCCTGTTTTATAGACTTATCATACCATGTTTCTTGTTGTACATCTCTTTCATTATATATTCAGTACTTTAGTTGTAGAGGTTGTACTTACTCCCGTCCTGACAGGATAACGTTGTAGGTTCACTTTTCGAGGAGGAAATGCTATGTGATACATACTATGGCACTGATTTTGAGGACCTGGCCTTAGTTCCAGAAGAGGCCCCAGCGGGGAACCTTGCTTAGATATTTTCATGTGTTTTGAGACTTAGACTTTGTTTTGAACTTATATTTGGATACTGGACTTTGTCTCCAGTTAGATACTTTGGAAGTGTATTATTAAGTCTGTGCTTATGTTACCTTCGCTTATAGATGCTGTGTTGTGATGAACCTTTAAATATGATTTTAGAACTGTTAGCAGCTTAGATCCTTTATTGTCTATTCTTAGAACAGCTTACTACGCTTTAACAAGCGTAGGCTGGACATGGCTCGGCCCGGCCCAACAATTTGTGTAACGGGTCGCGACACTTGTATCCTGAGCACGACAGATCGTAGGACACTTGACACTATTACATGTAACAAAATCCTTCTTGAGGTATTCATGGTGATTCTGTGTAGGCTTATAGGATACATGATATGAGATAGGTATATAACATATATATTATTATGACTCCTTGCATTATTTATAGGTCATGATCTTGCGTGTTACATGAGACGTCGTGGACATGAGACATGAGGTTACATTGGGAGGGGAGAGTCTTCATCGTGATCTGGACATATTCTATATATTACCTATCTACATGAGTACTGGACTTTGGGTTCTCTATACGGAATCTAAAGTGCATATATCTACATATACTATCTTTTATTGGGTTCCCCAACACGGAGCTAGAGGGTACTATCTAGCATACGGATGAGTCCGTGAGTACCATCCCGGGGTACGATACTATCTTTGCATATCACTTAGATGGTTACAGTAGTTTATCATTGAATATGTGGCATTATATTGTTTTACTTTTGGCATGTTGTTTCTTGTACCTCGTTACGTCCCCCTGAGGACCTGGTCCCCTGCCAGTTTTGCAGCTTAAACGGTTGTGGAGCCTGTCTAAAGATGCTAAGGCTAATCGCCTTGATATGCGGGCATTGGTATAAGGTACTTATTTTATTTCTATCGAGGTATATTATTTAATCATATTAGTTACTCCTCTGCTGCCATAGCCTAGTTTTTTATAGACTCATATTTCTTTCTCGAGTCTGTTCGAGTTCCTGTGTTATTGGACGACCGACTTTAACACATGTGGCTCTTTCTTGTGTTTTATTTCATTGTGGATTGAGACATATATAGTTGTATTATGTAGATTGTGTCCATTATAACACAGCTTATGCGTATTCGAGTCAGACCAGAGTCTGGCCGAATGCGTAGCTGGCATGTTACGTATTCCTAGTCCTACGTATTTTAGGACTGGGGCGTTACAAAATTTTTTAATTAGACATGGAAGGAGTTAAATTCTAAGCTGGTATAAAATTCATGATCTAAATGTTAATTATCCCGTATAAATTTTTTTCATTTTATTTCTAAACTCTCCATCTCTATCTCTCGTCATAGTGTCTTTTTTGTAGCCTTAGGTGACATCTACTCAGCAAAGAAAGGATCTCTCTATTTTTTTTTCTTTTATGGCGGTGATATATATGTCCACGTCCAGATACCCATGCCGAGGTCGAGCCTGAGTACAAATCCAAGCTTATTTGTGGCTCTAAAGGATACAAACCTGTAATTGATCTTGGTCAAAATATCCTCACATATATGACATACATGTGGTCCTTCTATGTTATCTCCATTTAAACTAAACATGTGCGATGCGGGGCATCCACAACATCGGAGGACTGACGAAAAATGGCCACGATCTGAGCTGGCATGGAACAGAATGGGGAGCCCCGTGCATGAAAACTCAACGGCTAGGGGTGTCGTGCGGGCGGTCGAGGACCGGCACCATTCCACCACGGGTATAAACGACGGCCGACCACACGGCCCGTCGTGCAGCGTCCAATAGGCGTCGGAAAGACGTCGTAAGGGGTCGTGCGCATAGAACGGGTGGCTGGACGGCATCGGCTGTCGTAGGCATCGTGAAGACATCGGGGGCGCCTTCGGCGTCGTGGACGAAGCGAGGCATTGAGTTGCCGGCGTCGAAAGACGTCGGCCGTCCCGTGAGGCTCGGGAGCGCGTGAGGCGTACGTGTAATGCCTCGCTCCGCACGCTGCATTACGATGAGTCGTTGACTCGAAGAGTTGCATTGACCCGATGAGGTATCGATACGAATCGATGCAAGTATTACGTTAGCCCGAAAGAAAGCATTGAGTTGATTCAAATCAATAAATCGAATCAATGCAAAGCATAAGTCCGGTATGAACAAAGTATTGACTTCGGTTGATCTGGTGTGCAGGCTACGCTTTTACGGTGAATCATAAGGGATCAACATTTTGCCTTATTCGAGAAGGTGTCCATAAAACCAAATCATCGCCTTACAACGGATTATGGCATGGGCACAGTAGGCCGAATCAGTCGAATAGTTCAACGGAATGGCTAAGTCAGGAGAGTTAGCTGCGCAACCAAGTCATGGAATCGAGCCGCTTTAGTTCGACGAAACGACAAGGCGTATCGGCTTAAGGTGGGTAGGTTCTTGACTCTCTCTCCCTATTCCTTCACGTCTAATAAGATTATATCCCTTGTATGCAATTATGGCTATTGAAGTTAGCGAGCGTGGCTCGAACGGTTAAAGGTCTTAGTATGTGTCGAACATTAAGATAGAACATGGAACATTGAACAATTGAAGCGATGTGCATCAAATGTACGGATCACGATAGGACGGTAATGGTAGAACTTTGAGAGACAATATCGAGATGTGCATCACGTGCATGACTCCGAGAACATTAAACACTAGGCCTAGAACACTGATTATGGCGTTAAGCGTGCCTTGCGCACGGAAGCTACGAAATGACTAAGTAAGCGAAATAGGGCAAGTTGTGCAATGCCGCAGAATATATCGTAACATTGAAAGATATACTTCGTGCATCGAGGTATGCAGTTGTGGCACAATTTCTACGGAACTACTGTTATGTGAATAACTTATGAATAGAACGTGTTGGGTATAAGATACGAAAAGTGTTAAGCCATTAGGCATCGTGCATCAATACGGATGTGTTGGGGCATAATGACGATGGAACTTGAAATAGAGATGACGGAATATGTTTATGGAACATGGGATTGGTTGGAATGATATGACTTATTTACTTGCGTGTATTGCATGGTCAATGGACTCGGATGTCCCGTGCACGGGTGCGGCTTCCCTCGAACGATTACGACCGGGACGCCGGGATCGTTTGGCCTAGGAGGAAATTATGTTTGGTATTTATGTTGTACTTCATTAGGACGGGTTACGATCGGCCAGTGTTGTGATAAGCTATGATATCAGTAAGTTTGGGATCCTTCAGATACTGAGCTAGCAACCCGTACTAGAGCGATCATAGGCTTACACATAAAGATGCCAAGTCCATTACGGTACGAAACACCGTGACCTTCATATAGATAGGGCCGGTGGGCTGAGATTAGAATTGGGTGCAGGCGCAGGGCCTGCCACCCTTATGCATATGTCTAAGTTTGGTTGGTTGGCTACGGTACTTGTATGGTTGGTTATGCATATTTCTAACGATTGCAGGCTAAGCGAAACGAGAGAAAAACATGCACGAATCACTATGCTTATGTTCAGATTATGTCTAATTGTATCTGTTGCAGGGACACGATGTTGGACATATTTATATTCAGTTGCTATGATTGAATATTGCCATGAAACTGATCCTAAGGATAAATAGAAAGATCACTAAATAAAGTTGCACGTTTCACTAAATGTACTTAGTGTTGGTTTACGTGCGAGTGGGTCTTGATCAGTGCAGCGAAGACGAAAACACTAATCCCCCACTAGTTTGCTTGTAGGTTCAGGATATGTTCGGCTCGGTGTGGGGCTTGGCTTGGACGCGCCAAGGCATGTAGTCCTTAGCGTTTCGATGCGAGCTACCGCATTGGCGTTCGGACTTGCAACATGAAGATGTTCGGTCGAAGACTACTTGTTGGCTATAATAAGACATAATGTATGGGACAATGTAATCATTTATGAGCTAGAGTGATCACGAGCGTTGTAGCCAGTTGGGCTATTCAAAGCCTTTGTAATCTTCAGTTCATTATTAATAAAAGAGATTCTTATTGTATACTATATTTCCTTTCGCTGCTTATGTTATCAATTTGAGATAATCTTATGTGAACCTGTTATCTTGCCTTGGACGAGTGCAACTCCAGGCTCGTACGATATCACGCCCCAGCGAGATGATGATTCGGGTAAAATCTAGCGAGGATGAGCGATTTTTCGGGTCGGAGCGTGACAAGTTGGTATCAGAGCGGTTCCATCCTCTGGACCGTGAACGAATCTCTTTGACCCTCAGTTGCTTCGATATCAAAAATTAGTTGACTCTAAGTTGTTTCCGCAACCGCATGGATCTACTCGATACAACATTGGATATTCCATACAATAAGTCTATATTAAGTGTGTACGTTTGCCACAAGTATGTCGTAACTATCACGCTATCTCCGAGTGTCATCGAAGAATGTTGGCTGCACGAAGTTCAACGAAGTTATGAAATGTTAGTTTTTCAAAGTAAAACAAAGTTGTGAGTCGTTGGTTGCATGATGTGCAACGAATATGGTGATGTTGGTTGCATGAAATGCAACGAGATGCGTATTATTGGTCGTACGAAGTGCGAAGAGATACGTGTTGTTGGTTGCACGAAGTGCAACGAGTCGATATATGAGGCGATGCGTGTTATGTGGCTATACGAATGGATAGCGAACATGTTGAATTGATGGAGTAATGTTACGAATTATTGGTTGCACCATGTGCAATGGTTTGTTACGTTGGTGCAGCACGTCGCGTGAATTATTGTGTTGGTACAATAAGTTGAGCTACGGGATGTTACATTGGGTATGATTACGCAAATGGATATAACACGCGTCGAACAGATTCAAGTAGTGGCTTTGAGTATCAAGAAGAAATCGTTGCACGAGTTACAACGATAGGATTAAGAAATCGTGAAGCGATTTGGACGAATCGAGTTGGTCGCTAGTCAAATTTGAGTAGGCAAACGTTTATGTTGGCCGAATATCGCGTTGAGCTTTGAATAAGCGAATGTTGCGTGTGTGATCGATATGATCGTCAAGGCACGGTTAGATTTGAATAAATGTCAAACTTGGACGAACGACTATCATGTTGGTCCAATTGTTGTGCCAACTCGAGTAAGCGAAAGCTAGAGCTGGGATCGAAAAAGATCGTCACGGGATAGTTAACTTGAAATAAACGTCGGACCTATGTGGAGTGTGATGTCGAGTAATGACTCGATTTCGAGTGGTATATACAATACCACTTGTGCGATCAGTGTAGGGAAGCATTATATTGATAACGATAGGCTCGATTTCTGAGTGGTATATGCAATAGTACTTAGCGATAGCTATATTAAGACGTTTGGTGACTTGCAATAGAATGCATCGAGACGATTGTGTCGATTACGATAGGTTTGTCCTCAACGGACGGAGTAGTGCCGAGACTCGAGTGGGAATGACTCGAAAGAAGTCGATGCAAGTATGCCTTGATAAATTGAGTTGAACGATCATGCGTGAAATCATATCCATGAATGATACGTCGAATGAGGATTCATGAAGTGTAAGACGAACGATAGGCCGAACAAAGCGAGAGAATGTTGTGTTGAGGAAATAGTTGACACAGTCAGAATTGAGTTAAGTCGGTACGAAAACTGTTCGGAACGAGTTGAGTAGGTACAAAGTAATCATGCAAAACGAAATTAAGTTAGCGCGATGAGTCGGTAGCACGATTTGGAAGTGCGAGTTAGGAATATGAGAATGGATATATGAATTGGAAATCGTGTCTCGATGATGATAGTTAGTTACAGCAGGATGGATCTTGATGCGTGGGAGACTTGATTCATATTCAAGTTCGGATTATAACAGTGATTGAAATCAATTGGAGCTTATGAGAGAGGAAGACGTTCAAGTTATGCATATCGACGATGGTATTGAGGCGTATCAAAGGCGATATGCAATAACTCAGGAATACTCTGATCAATTGAACAAAAATTGTATTGAGCATTGTTGTTGGATAAATGAGATGCAAGTTAAGTTGATGACAGTTTTGATGATAACGGTAGGAATGCTTCGAAGAATTTGAGAGTGGATGGATATTACTTGGATAAAAACGAAAGTATCTTTATTGCTTCGTGGATAACCACTACGTTGACGTTTTTGTCTTGTGCGAACACAACACCAGCCTCGCACATGCGTCATATCGATTATGATGACTATTCTGCGTGAGCGCTGGTATCGTAATTCATGTCCAGTGGGGATGGTCGAACTTACAAGGTGTGACAAATTGGATTTAGACTTGTGGTTTGATGCGAAGGTGAATTTGAGGATTGTTGCGATAAGCCTAGAGTGTGTCGGATATTGATCGTGGGTAAATAGACTGGTACCCAAGACGAACAAATATTGCTCGGTTGCGATATTGTTAATGGTAGTGCATGAGTGATTCGAGTAGCAACGGCACACAATGTGCATGAGTGATTTGAGTAGTAAACGGCGCATCAGTTGCATGGGGTAGATAAATTATGGATTGGTAAATTTTGTCGGATTGGATAAAGTCTCATAGGATTGTCGAGAATTGATTTGGCTCTGCGATAGAATATAACATGGTTCGTAGTAACTGTCCCTCGTTGATGATCTTCAATTATCGAACGTAGTTTCGGGACAGATGACCCTGGAAGACTTGACCGCCAAATCAAGTGAATGTTGAAGCCCCATAGGATGACCCAATGAAGTCGCATAAGAAATTTCGTCGAGGATGAAGGATGATGTAGTGCATATTGAGGATAAGACTAAGCGATTGAGTATCGTGTTTCGGAAGTTAGCGAGTAGCCTTCGACTAGATCAATATGGTCAGAAAATTTATGATCGATCGAATGAGTACGTAAATAGACTTGGTTGGTCGATGATCGGATAGATGTTGAGAAACATACTTAGCATAGTGATGCGGTAAGACGATTGCAAGAATTCTGCAATGCGCGAGAGCGACAAATAATAGAATGATCCTAAGAGTTGTATCGTAGATCGGTTTGAGTAACGGTTAGGCTATGTGTGTTTAAGCACACGATCTATATTACGAAACGAACTAGTTGGGATTGATTCAAAAAATTGAGTAAGGATTTCCAATTCGATCAAGAATCGGAGATGGACGTATTGTAAGAGACCTTGGGTCGAAAAGATTGTTGCCTTTGAGCATCGTAGACTCAAGTTGACCTCTTGTGTCGGAAGAGATTAGGCACGATGTCTGGATAAGTTACCTAGCGGGGGTAGCTCCGGGCGCGATGCGTAGATAGTTTCGAGAACTGAATCGTGTTGGAATAGTTGCGTGCGATGCATAGTACGGATTGCAGACGAAGAAAGTTTAAACATGTTGGACTTAGTCCATGTCGTTGAGGCCAAATCACTACTAAAATACAGCGAATTAACGACGGCCATATCCGTCGCTAATCCATTGGCAAATCGACTTAGCGAGGATTGCCGACGGAATTTGGCTGGAAAAATTCGTCGGGAAATAGCCCGTCGCTAAAAAAGTCCATCGCTAAGCTGTCGTCATTCGACAGCTTAGCGACGGAGTGTCGTCATCAAGATCGTACATTTAGTGACAGCTAGCCGACGAATTTTCGTCAAATCAAGTATCAGGAAGTTTCTGATACTACTTTTTAGCGGCGGACAAGTCCGTCAGAAATACGTCGGTAACCGCGTATCAGAGAGTTTCTGATACGCAAAATCCGTCGCCAATCCTTCGCTAATAGTTGCTAATACTCGACGGTAGAGCGACGGATTAGCGACGGGATATCCATCGCTTAGGCTCTAGAAATCTTCATGTTTCCAGGACCTTCGCGACGGTTGTCGCTAGGTTGTCACAAATTAGTCACTAATGCGACGATGTAGCGACGGCTTAGCGACGAAATATCCGTCGCTTAGGTTCTGGAAATCTTCATAGTTCCAGAACCTTGTCGACGGATATTCCGTCGCTAATCCGTCAACATCCGTCACTAACTAAAAATTCTCCAGTTAGCGACGGATATTCTGTCGCTCAGCCGTTGCTTTCCGTCTACCGCGGAAAGGCATAAGTAAATTTAATTCTGATAGGCCCAAAAGACTTGGCATAAGTAAATTTAATTTTCAACACTTACCTAGCTACTACTAAGATATCTTATATATATCCTTCTACGATACTCACTCTATACTAAGCTTTGCAGTATCAACAAGGTTCTAAACGGCGGTAGGCGGGTGCGTAGCGGAGAGAATCCGCCTACCGCCTAGACACGCCTAGACGCCGTCTAGGCGATCAATACCGATACTTATAGAAATAGTCCGATACCGATACCGATATCGATTCTTAAACTCATATGATTAATAGCCCGATACCGATATCGATTCTAGGGTTTTAGGGTTAGGGTTAGGGTTTAGCTACCGATACTCATAGAAATAGTCTGATACTGATACTCATATAAATAGTCCGATACCAATTCGATACCGATACTCATAGAAATAGTCCGATACCGATATCGATACCGTGAACTAGTTTGACACCGATATCGATTCCGATACTCAACAAAATAGTTCGATACCGATACTGAAGTAAACACATCAAGTTATTAGATCGACAACAAATAACAATAAGTATATCTTAGTAGTAAAAACATCAAGTAGTAAACACATAAATATATCTTAGTAGTAAACACATCAAGTAAACCCATCAAGTAAACCCAAGACAAGTAAACACATCAAGTAGTACTCAACGACCCAACCCCCCTCCCCTCCCCCCACCCCCCGAGCCCCCACCCCTAACCCTCCTGCCCCCCCAACCACCAAGACCCCCCAGCCCCCCTCCACTCGCCTACCCCCCTCCCCCCCCGCGACCTCTCCACCCGCCGATCCCCACCCTAAACCCCCCCACCCCGGCCGGGCCCCCACCCCCTCTCCTCCCCCCCTGTCACGCCCCAGAACCAGAATACCGGAGAGCGGGGGAGTGACTCAGCCAGCTACGTATTACGGGTAGATGAATACCGTATAATACGATCAATGCTGTCTAAAAGACGAGGGGGTGCATACTACATGAAAGTCTCACTAGGGTGTACTCAACATCTATTATCTCAATCATTCAATCAAGAAGCAGTAATAGAGGAACATGTAAGATAAAGCAGTAAGGCGTCCCAAACGCTCAGTCAAAATGTTTTTGAGGTCTGGCTTTACAAAACATAGCCAGATGATATAACAAGGTATACACAATCGTTATCAGCTGCAGTCTGACTTAATTACAATTATGTAAAAGTAAATGCAAGACTATCCGACTAATATGTCGGTGCCAAGAGGCAAAATGTAAAGTAAGTAGCAAAACGAGCGAGGAAGCAAGAAACCCACTCGTGTCCTCCTGTGATCATCCCTCTAGTATTGACCATCTTGGAGGTAGAAGTAAGCTGAGTCCTTGGAAACTGGATTTAAATCTGGCCATGCAAAACCAAATAGGTTAGACCTCTAATAGCAAGTACCGCAAGGAAGCACGATAAGAGGAACTAGAACCAGTGATAAGAGTTAAGAATATGATAAATAGATCTCTGCTTTCTACTGGGGTTCGCACAACATCACGACACTTCAAACCAACTTTCCAACCAAACAAGGACAGAAGTTGACCCGTCATGTCCTGACATTCTGCTCATCTCAGTATTTAACAGAGTAGGTACAGTACACAAACAAATCAATTTAAACGGCAATACAACTACTACGGCTTGTTAACTGTAAGTTCCAAGTTGTCTTGGAAACATGCAATAAGAGATTCCTCAGTTCTTACTATGTACAAGCAATACTAGTCTATCCAATAATCAATTACGCCAATCATGAATTAGACGAGTCCCAGCGGGACGTCGTCATCAATATATGTAACAGTATAAGCAGATACCACTTCCTGTCTGTGTGACAGATTTTGCAGTATATGTGGGAACCAGCCAGCATGTCGGGGCACTAATTGTCCCAAGATGGCTGTCATGTAAGAACTCGGGAATCCATTCTCTCCATGCAATCGTTATTTTATTTAACTTAGTAGTTCCTATGTTAATTGAAATCTTATGCCGTAGATTATGGTCATTCAGAATGAGTACTTCCGTACATGGTACGATATGCACAACTCTATAACGATGCCCGTACGGTTAGGTTGTAGGTCTTATATAGCGTAATACAACAATCAAACCTAGCCACGAAATAATCATGCCTTGACTGTAAGGTACACATACTGTTTTTATAGAAATAAGTTGAAGTTTGCACGTGTCCATATGCCAATGTTCGGGATCGGCTAGTCGATTGCAATGGTTCATGGTTAATATGAACGTGTCTCATTCAATTTCAATAAGACGACTAGCCAGTCTCTTAGTTCCAACTAGGAACACATGATCAATCATTAGTCGAGGTAACAATCAATGTCAATTCGTGATAAGGCATAAAAGTCAACTAGCATTTAGTATGGTCGAGTCTATAACTCTCAGGGTTAAGTTCCAGTCATTCTGGGTATCCATAAACTAATCGAGACACAGGGCACATTCCACACAATAATATGTATTAAAATATTAACATATCATGATTATATCGAGTTCATGTCAAAGGCGTAAGAATATAATAAAGGATGCCATGTACGCCAAAGGAGTACGCTTAATAAAATACGCCAAGCCAGAAGAGTACGCCTAATACGCGTAAAGGAAATTCACGCGTGAGGGAAGTTTACGCGTGAAGGAATAAAGCTTACGCATAAAGGAGTACGCTCAATTAAGGAATAAAACTGCGCGTAAAAACTCGTCTTACGCCAAGCCGGAAGAATACGCGTAAAGAATAATGTTACGCGTGGAGGAAATAACGTTACGTCTGAATTTGTACGCGTAAGGAGTTAAAGTTTACGAATGAATGAATACGCGTAAATTATAATGTTACACGTGAAATATTGTACGCGTAAAGAGTAATGTTACGCGTAAAACATTGTACGCGTAAAGAGTTATGTTACGCGTAAAGGAATACGCGTAAAGAAGTAGGAAATCATGTTACGCGTAAATTAGTACGCGTAAGGAAATAATATTACGCGTGAAGGAAATTTGCCAAGCCAGAGTAGACTTGCATAATCCAGATTCACGCTGACACGAATGATCGTGGGCGTAGAGCTTGATATTACGCGGGCACGTATAAACGTGGGCGTAGAGCTTGATATTACGCGGGCACGTATAAACGTGGGCGTAGAGAACATTTAGAACTCCAATTTCCATGAAACCTTCAATCTAAGCCAAAAATGGGATTTCCATGGATCAAAGTGGGGTATAACACAAATCTCAACAACCTGAAATGATCCAAACTTGAAAATAAGGAAGTTTGAGAGCTCAAAACCATTAAAAATCTG
This sequence comes from Iris pallida, assembly GCA_029216955.1. NCBI lineage: Eukaryota > Viridiplantae > Streptophyta > Magnoliopsida > Asparagales > Iridaceae > Iris > Iris pallida. The sequence continues at coordinate 1,179,623 of JANAVB010042420.1, read as the reverse complement.
AAAATGACAAATTTCTAAATCTACAAAAATAAAACGTTCAAAATGCAAAATGTCAAGTTCTAAACTATCTTAGAATCATGAGAGGAAGATAAATGAACCATAAAAATGGGTTCTCATATGGAAGCAAGATGTACTTGCCTAAGCTCTTGGTAGGTGGAGAGAGTTATAGGGAAGAAGAAGAGTAAAAGAAAATGAATGAAGTAATGAAGAGAGAGAAAGGGTTGGGCTTTAAATGGAGATGATGGTAGGTAGGGGGTTGGTTGGGTTCATGATGAACCACCAAAACAAACCAACCTAAGCCGAACCCAAGAGCAAAAAAACAAAAGCAGAAAATAAAATAAAGAAAAATAATTAGCGTAAAATTAAAGAAATTAAATACAGAATAAATGCACGATGAATATTAAATAAATACATTCAAGCAGTACACGTATTAAAATACGTATTCTGGGAACGGGGAGTGACACCCCCCGATCGCCAAGACCCCCGGCCTTGCGACCTTCCCACCCGCCACCCCACCCTAAACCCCCCCTCCTCCCCCCCGACCACCAACACCCCCCGACCCCCTCCCTCCGCTCCTCTACCCCCCCCCCCTCCCCGCGACCTCCCCACCCGCCGACCCCCTCCCTTCGCTCCCCTAACCCTCCCTCCCCCCCGCGGCCACAATTCCCCCCGCTGGGTGCACCCCCCCGACCACCAAGAGAAAGAGAGAGAGAGACAGAGAGATAGAGGGAGAGAGACATACCTGAGTGAGAGAGAGAGAGAGAGGTGAGAGAAAATTTTGGAGGAAATGAAATTTTTTTCCCCCGTCGGTTCGTTTTATGTTATGGCACAATACTTAGCGATGGATTAGCGACGGATATATCCGTCACCAGGCCGTCGCTATACCCCCGCTAGTTTGTCGACGGATAATCCGTCGCTATGTGGTCGTCAAATTTCGTGCCAATTTTTCTAACATTTTCTCGCAAAATATTGACAACTGGGCGACGATATAGCGACGGGTTATTTGTCCATCGCTATATGTCTGACGATATAGCGACAGATTTTCGACCGAGATTTACCCTTAAAATTAAAAAAAATTGGCTGCAATTCGACGAAAGACCATCACTGTTTTGTCGGTAGTCCATCGCTATTAGCGACGGAATACATCCGTCGCTAAAGCGCTGTATTTTGGTAGTGAATGTTATGAATGATTAGATGAAAGACTTGAGTTGTGCGAGAGATAGAAAACAATTTGACGAGTAGGCATTGCAAAAAATTATTGCGATCGGATGCACAACGACTTAATGCAATGCATGCGTTAGATGGCTGGTGAGAAACTTATGGGATCGAAGTAACAGTTTTGAGTTAAGTTATATGCAGAAATGTTTGGAAGATGAGAATGTGTTATGGAATAATGCATACGAGAAGTATTTTGGAAATATACGCTAAGATTTGACCAAATCGAGTACGGAATGATTAGTGCTTGAGGATTTAAGTTGAGCTTGTTAACTTTGTCTCGATATCCTACAACTGAGCTTGGCTGAAATGCATATATTGGTGGAACGTCTAAAATATGTGTATGATCCAAACTAAGTTGTATGATTCAAACGATAGTGGCACGAGATCGTGAAACGATCTAGCGAAATACTTGGATTAAGTGTTGGTTTTGGTTCGAGGATGAACCTTATTTTGAGTGGTATATTATGTAATGTCCCACTCCGCACGGTAGATTACGATGAGTCAATGACTCGAAGAGTTGCATTGACCCGATGAAGTATCGATACGAATTGATGCAAGTGTTATGTTAGCCCGAAAGAAAGCATTGAGTTGATTCGAATCAATAAATCGAATCGATGCAAAGCATAAGTCCGGTATAAACAAAGTATTGACTTCGGTTGATCTGATGTGCAGGCTACGCTTTTACGCTGAATCATAAGGGGTCGATATTTTGCCTTATTCGAGAAGGTGTTCGCAAAACCAAATCGTCGCCTTGCAACAGATTGTGGCATGGGCATGGTAGGCCAAATCAGTCGAATAGTTCAACGGAATGGCTAAGTCAGGAGAGTTAGCCGCACAACCAAGTTATGGAATCGAGCCGCTTTAGCGCGACGAAACGACAAGGCATATCGGCTTAAGATGGGCGAGTTCTTGACTATCTCTTCCTATTCCTTCACGTCTAATAAGATTATATCCTTTGTATGCGATTATGGCTACTGAAGTTAGCGAGCGTGGCTCGAACGGTTAAAGGTCTTAGTGTGTGTCAAATATTAAGATAGAACATGGAACATTGAATAATTGAAGCGACGTGCATCAAATGTACGGGTCGTGGTAGGACGGTGATGGCAGAATATTGAGAGGCAATATCGAGATATGCATCACGTGTACGACTCCGAGAACATTGAACACTAGGCCTAGAACACTAATTATGGCGTTAAGCATGCCTTGTGCATGGAAGCTACGAAATGACGTCTAAGTAAGCGAAATAGGCAAGTTGTGGTGCAATGCCACGAAACCTGTCGTAACATTGAAAGATATACTTCGTGCATCGAGGTATGCAGTTGTGACACAATTGCTACGAAACTGCTGTTATGTAAATAAGTTATGAATGGAATGCGTTGCGTATAAGATACGAGAAGTATTAAGCCGTTGGACGTCGTACATCAATACGGATGTGTTGGGGCATAATGCCGATGGAACTTGAAATAGAGATGACGGAATATGTTTATGGAACGTGGGATTTGTTGAAATGATGTAACTTGTTTACTTGCGCGTATTGCATGATCAATGGACTCGGATGACCCATGCACGGGTGCGGCTTCCCTCGAAGGGTTACGACCGGGGCACCGGGACCGTTCGGCCTAGGAGAAATTATGTTTGGTATTTATGGTGCATTTCATTAGGACGGGTTGCGACCGACCAGTGTTATGATAAGCTATGATATCAGTAAGTTTGGGATCCTTCGGATACTGGGCTAGCAACCCGTACTGGAGCAATCATAGGCTTACTCATAAATATGCCAAGTCTATTATGGTGCGAAACATCGTGACCTTCATATAGATAGGGCCGGTGGACTGAGATTAGAATTGGGTGCAGGCGCAGGGCCTTCCACCTTTATGCATATATCTAATTTTGGTTGGTTGGCTGCGGTAGTTGTATGGTTGGTTATGCATATTTCTACCGATGGTTATGACTCACAAAACCACTGGCAAGTTCCAGCCAAAGTGGAAAGGCCCATTTATCATCGAGGCAGTATTCTTCAATGGTGCATACTGCCTCGCAAAGCAAAACGGGCACTACCAAAATACAAGGTTTTAGCGACGACACTATCCGTCGAAAATTCGTCAGTAACTTACGTTACCGACGGATTTTCGACGGATACGGGCTGAAAAAATCCGTCGGGAATAACCTCGTCGCTAAAACTAGGTCGTCGCTAGTCCGCCGCTCTGCGACTAATTAGCGACGAATTTTCGTTGGTAAAATAAAAAATTTTAGCGACGGCGTAACGACGGCTTCCCGTCAACTACGACAGTTTAAATTTTAAATATATTCATAAAATTAGCGACGGACAAGTTGTCGCTAAATCGTCGCTAACTGTGTATCCGAGGGTTTCTGATACGCAATATCCGTCGCTCAAAGCGTCGCCATCCTCGACGGATTAGCGGCGGAATAGCGACGGATAATACGTCGCCTACATTCTGGAAATCTTCCATACATTCCAGAATATTAGCGACGGAACCTCCGTCGCTCTTCCGTCGCGACATTTTTCCAGAATTAGGCCGACGGACAATCCGTCAGAAAACCGTCGCTAACTGCAAATGTCAGTCGGTAAGCCGTCGGTAATCCGTCGCTACCTGCAAAAGTTCGTCGGCAAGCCGTCGATAATCCGTCACTAACTGAAATATTTTTGAAAATTTTTTTGCAGGAAAGAGACTATTCCCTGTAATATAACATATTCAGCATCCACCATACACAAATATAACATATCCGACATCCAATATATCCAACAAATATCCATATTGCCAACACAATATCTCCAAACATCCAATATATCACAACATACACAAAAAATATCCAACACAATATCCAACACACTATCCCAACATACATAGCAAAATATCCAAATATAAACATCCTAATACAATTACGAAGGCTCAATCTGGTTGCGTTGAGACATGTACCATTCTATCGGCCACTTTGCAAAATATCCAAACATAAACAATCCAACACTGTAACTCCCCTTCCCGAAATTCTGAAGATAAATGTATTTTATTTCATATATTTGAACTGACTGGTGACTTTAACATCATTTGCTCTATAGAGATAGGAATCTTGTGCAACCAAAGCACCTATTGAATTGGAAAGGCTAGTTGTGAAGCTAGTTATCTTAGCATGACCTCTTTGCGTTTGGTAATGATGGAATATCAGAGGTCACAAAATCTTGTGAGGAGACCAGACATGTCACCTTTCTCTAACAACATAAAGTTTCCCTGACTTTTGTATTTTCCTTCAATGCATTGTCCAACTGACTTCAGTATTGCCTAGACCAGATTTGAAATCTAGGGACACAATTAGAGTCATGTATTTATTCTGATGCATGATTCTACCTAAATTTTTATGTATTTCTACTTATTTACTTCCTTTCCATATTTAGCCATTCAACCGACATAAGACCCATGGTTTATTTCATTTTAGCGATTGACATCCACATCCAACACGTATTTTCTTGTTAGTTATAAAATATTCATACTTGCCCACAAGCAAGGCCAAAGCTCTTTCAATCTATTATTTTCCTTTTTCCTTTCAATAGCCCAGATTTTTCCATACCTCCTAAACCAGGAGAAACCCAAGAAAATCCTCAAAATAACAAGACCAACTCCTAATGGGGTTTCTGAATGACTAACCCGGCCCATTATACCATATTAACTATTACTATATAAGGAATATAAAACCCTAGTAACCTTCACCATCACATGAGTATGAGCAGCAGCCACCAACGCATGGCTAACACCATACGTGAGCGAGCATCAATATCACCTCCTTCTTTTCTTCTAAAAGCTCCCACCGTATTTTTGAGCTTTCTCCTCAACATCTAGCATTCGTTCGATTTCTCGATGGGTCTCGACAGCGTCGAGCAAGTCCCATGCAACACCTTCTTTTCTTGCTCGTCATATATCATCTCCTCTGCATGCAGCGTGGTGCATCCCCGTCGACGCCGCCTCCGTGTATCTCTCAGACGCCCGTCGAAGAATAATCTAAACAATCCCCCGCCGAGTCACCATCGATGGAATGATGAGCGCCTACATATGCGCGCGAGTGCGTGACGACTCGCCACCATGACATCCATCACCGTCTGACCCCGCCTCTAGCCGTGAAGCCTGTCGCCTCTCCTCCGAGCCGACCGACGACTTCTTTCGACGCCACACAGCAGCACCGCCTGGACGGAAGAGCCGCTGCAGATCATCCCGTGCCCATCTTCTATCCTACGACCGAGCCGGAAAGACAACCTCGCACCGGCAAAACTGGGAGCGCCACCGCATCCTCGTCCCAGTGGCGGGCTCCAATACGTCGACAAGCGTGCATCGTCTGACCTCCAATCCCGGCGTCGTGCTGAGCGCCGCGGATGCTGGAATCCTCTTCTCTGGCGGTTTACCGACCGCCGTGCGACCTCTGGAGCCAAGCGGAGACTCCCTGCGCGCCCTCTAGAGGGATTCCTCCAAGGTACTCCGCTCCCCCTCTTCTCAATTCTCTCTCGATAATTCTCTCCCCCTCCTCTCCCTTTCTCCCTGACACACTCTCATCCTCTATTAAGTTTTCATTTGGAGAATTCTCTTCTCCTCTGTCAAGAGTCTGTGAGGAGTAGTCTTTTGTACGTTTCCTTTTATTGTCAATTGGTAGTTTTAAGGAAACCAAGAAAGCTATACTTCTTCTTTACCAATATATATATATATATATATATATATATATATATATATTATAAGTGGTGGGCCCATTCACCTTTAAAAGAAGGAAAGAGTACGTGTAGTGGTATTAGAGCGGACACCCGGAGGGGCCGGCAAGGTTCGAGCCCCCCAATTGCGTGTGTGAGTGGGATTTCAAAAAAAAAATGAATGCTATGTATATTTTCAATTAAGTCCCTCCCTTATATATATTTTAGAAAGGTCTTGTGTCATTAATTTTGGGTTTCTATATAAGATATCTACCTATGTGCATAATGTTATATATATTTATTTATTATTGTGATAGTAGTTATGTTATTATTGTATTGTTATTTATAATTAGTATTATAGTTAAGTTTATAATCAATATTTTTAAAATTATATTTTCAACATAATATATATATATAATATTTGGCTTGGCATAATTTTGGGCATGCCGTAATAATTTTTGGGGTTATTGAACCATGCTCACTTCTTGGGCTTTCATATCTATTTAGTCTATATATTTCAACTGGGCTTGGGTTATGAGGAATTTGGGTCAGGCCAGATATATGGGTATTCTGACACTATAATATATATAAATGTATATTTTAGGAAACTTATGAATCCAATAGCCCAACTATCAATAACTAGATATTATAGTGTCACAAGTATTATTTTATATAAATATATATATATTTTTTCTAAGAATATATACGGGTATTTTTGAGCTTAATGATATTTTGAATATATAAGATTGTGAAGATTAGATGGGTTAACTATTAAATATAATTTTGGGCTTGCCCTATACATTTCAAATTGGGTTTAGAATATTAAAGTATTATTGTAATTACTTTCTATCTACTCAAATTATAGTTTTGATTTAGATATGATTTATAGAATAGTTACTAAAAATGGTTCACCTCTATTTTTCAAGTAATTATCTAAAATATATTTTAATCAATAAAATATAATTTCCAGAATTATAGATATTTTTTAATAGGACTCTAAACGCCTTTCTAAAATAGTTTTCTTAATAGATTTATATATAAGGCTATTTCATAGTAGTTATAAATATTGTTAATGGTTATTAGTCTATATGATGTACCTAAAACATATTAGGGTATCTTTATGGTATTTTAAATATGATTTTTGACTTAGAAGTTTTATTATAGTCTTTCTAGTTATTTACAAATACAATTTGACTCAACGTGCGATTTTGTGCACGGCCCACCGGAATCCAACTTTGGACATACGGTTGGGTTCGTATCGGAAAACCGGATCCGTAGACATGTAGTTTGACGACTTTAGAGACCTTTGACTCTGGCACACTTTTTGGTGCAAAGCGGGTCCAACGACGGACACCGTTTTTGTCCGAAATTACCGTTTTGCCCCTGTGTCCAGAATTGGACTTAAGGACAGGCAATCCTAGCTAATTTGACTATTCTGAGATCATTGGTATTGTCTATTTCAGCTTTCGGGGATTGTTGTACGGGTTTTGACTATTGTGGTATATTGAGTGATTTGGATCATCGGTTTCACCAGCACAGGACCACAGGCGAGTACAGTTTATTGTCTGCATTTCGATATTGATCTTTACTATATTTCATTGATTAGTCATTGGTTATGTAATTTTTTATACTCTATTATAAATTGTTGAGTCGGGAATGAGAAGTACCAAGGATGTGTGATCCGACCGTAGACCTCGTTTACTTTTATGCAGTAGATCTCGTAGACATTGTTTACTTTATGCAGTAGATCTCGTAGACCTCGTTTACTTTTATGCAGTAGATCTCGTAGACATTGTTTACTTTATGCAGTAGATCTCGTAGACCTCGTTTACTTTTATGCAGTAGATCTCATAGACATTGTTTACTTTTATGCAGTAGATCTCGTAGACATCGTTTACTTTTATGCAGTAGATCTCGTAGACCTCGTTTATTTTATGCAGTAGATCTCGTAGACAGTGTTTAATTTCTGCAAGTAGATCTCGTAGACAGTGCTTACTTTTCATGCAAGTAGATCTCGTAGACCGTGCGGTGTAGCGTCCCAGACTGATCACATATCGACGGTACTTCTAACGGTGGGAAAGTATATTGGTCTATTTATTACTATTGATTTTCTCACGGCTTTACTTTATTTTTAAAACTCATGATTGATGTCTAACCTTTGTTTTATAGTCATTTTCTTTATTTGAAATTGCATTCGGTGAATTGTGCTCGTTCCATTCCTGACTGGAAACCAACATTTTCAGGTTAGCCGTGGATTCACTTAGCTTGGGGAGTGACGGGAATACTTGCAGACAAAAGCCTAGAGACTAGCTAGATAGTTGAGTTGTAGTCATTCATTTATTTGTACAAGTTTATGTTTTTCTACAAATGTAAAACTTGTGATCATTGTAAGTTAAATTAATTATGTGAATGAGCATTATTTGTGATTTTGATCTTCATGGCCGTGACAGCGTTCTACCGCCGACACTGCGGCGTAGGCTGGCTTGGACACGTCTCGTATCCGTTTAAAAAATTAAAAAAAAAACGGGTACGAATCGTGACAAGTTTTTGTGGTGGCCCATGCAGGTCAGTCTTCGTAAATTTATGCGAACTCGCGGTAGTACCATATTAGTCGTACTACTGCGAGCCTGCGACTAGTAAATGCTCATTCACAACTAGGAGTAAGTCAATTTTAAGAGAATGGTTAGGACTAGGAGTCCCTAATTTAATTTGGCCGTTGGGTAGTTAATGTTGCTACATAGGCCTGATAGAATTCTAAATCCTACTAGATGACTTTCATAAGAGGATGCACGAATCTCATTTTGATTCGACAGTATTTCTAAGGAGGGTAGATTCGTAACCCTCTTTCCAAATTTTTTTTTAAAAAAATATCCTTTTATTTACTTATTTGAATTAAGCATGATTTTTAGAATTTTAGAAATACTTAATTTAATTAATTATTATTATGGAATATCTTAGTCATGGTTAAATTTTGGAGTGCCAAATGACTAGAAGTGATGGCACGGATAGTGCAGTGGCGTGCTTTGACTAGTGTACTAGTTATGGTAGGAAAGACCGAGCTATGAGTATGTCCGAACTAGGAAAACCAGGCCAAGTTGTGACTTGACCCAAGATATGTGTATATATTTATTTATTTATTACTTGGATTATTGGCTTTTAGAAATTCCGATTGTCCCAAACTAGTCCGAACTCAACCCAAGCCATAGTAGTCATGTAGTACGACCGACGACGTCCACGTAGATATATGGATGTGTATACATATTGGTAGTTCATTTTGGTCTTGTGAATAATTTCTACAAATTATATGTTGAATATAATATATGTATTGTTGCTATTTAAATTTACATTTTTTTTTTTGGAAATAGGATAACCTTCTCTTAGAATGATATTTTGGGATTTACTTAGACTATGCATATACTTGTCTATAAATATATTCATTATAGGTAAACGTAGTGCTTTATACATATTTTTTCTCAACCTTGAATATTAGAGAAATATAAATTTAAGTTTATATTTCGTTTGCCTTTGGTCATTTTCTTCCTAATCATGATCATCTGTACAACTTCATCTCATATCTTTTCTAAACATCGTCATACCATAAGTTCGTATCACTTATATTATCTTCCTTGGACCTAAAGAATTATTTTTAAAATAAAATTCTCACCCGATTGTCTATCAATCTCGAGTTAAGTTTTTGGATTCAAAGGTTTCCTCTCAATCGTTGAATATTGAATATCCATAAAATAAGGATTATAAGATTTTTACTTATCTTGCCTTCGACTATGTCCTTCCTAATCAATCATTTAATTTTCAAAACTGATACCTCCCATTCAAGGATGGATACGTACCTTATCTTATAATGATCAAATTGTTCAAATTTTTAGCTTTCTCTAGCATGGTCAATTTGTTTCATGATTCTTGAACATCCGTTGAGATTTTAAGGTTATAGTTGAAAAGATGATCGGTGACTTATGATGGCAGGCCACCGCGCACTGTCGCCACTTATTTGACTTATGGAGACTGTGGGTTCACTGCAGCCAGCAGCGTACTGGCGAGGCATGATCCCTAATTTGAAGTAATCTCGAGTAAGTATAAGTTATTGAACGTTGTCAAAACTATATCTTGGTCGTCTTATCTTCGTCTTTAAATTGTTATGTCCAGATTGGGTAGAGTTGATAGGGTATTCGTTACCGTATCCTTGTTTGAGTCGTGGAATCAAGAGTTTATTGCAGCTAGCTGTACACTGGCGAGGCATAAATTCTTGGTAAAACGACTTCGATTATGTTTACGAGTTTCGAATACCATAGCGACTACGACTTATTGGCATATAACTATTAAGCTTTCACATTGAATTGTGTTTATCCCTAGTCACAATTTTCTCAATAAAACTGGTAATTCTTCCTTCCTTACTTACCCTTCTATTTTTCAGATTGTCATCCTTTAATAAAATTTTGATTGGATTCCTAAACCTATCTAGATTTTGATTCTAAACTCGTGCCTAAAATATTGTGGATAAATATTTTAAGCATTTTTAGATTTGATCATCCTTGAGCAATTTCGATCGTGACTAGACTCCTTTTATTATATTTCAATCGAGTCAATTCGTATCATTTCGTAGGGTTTGATTCTATAATCATGTCTAGACAGTTTTGCTTCACTAATTAATCGTTCCTAAACAAATTTGATCACGACTAAACTATTTTTGACCCCGTTCTTGCTTGTGCTAATTTTTTATTATTTTAATGCTTGGGTGAGTTGCATGCTTAACCTTGATTGTGTCTGCATCTTAGTCGCATCTAAGGGATTCTAATCAAGTTTAGACTTTGTCTAAATTTTGATTGTTGACCATGCCTATATAATACCAACAGTAGTCAATCGTGTCTAACCTTTTTCCTCGTTTAACAAATTATCTTTCAATTATATCCATGACCATTGTGACTAGACCCTTTGACTATACTAGTGCCACGTGTTATCTTTTCTTAAAGTTCAATTATATTCACGACCTAACCCATTACGATTATTGATCATATCATTTATTGATTATACTCTTAATCATGACTAATCGTGCCCTTCAAAAATTTTTGAAGAAGAAATTTTCTAAGGTGGGTAGAGTCTTCGATTGATGAACGTTTGTCGAATTCTTTTTGAAAACATTTTAGAGCATTTGTAGAATTCAACCATAGCCAAAGGCTCCAATATCAAGCCATACCTATTCCCTTTCCATTCCCACCCTAGTTGATCAATGCTTTTATCATAGAATTTTATTATTACTATTATGAGCAGTTTCTTCTTTCTTCCTTTTTTCATCTATTTTAACAATATTTTCCTTATCATAATTTTACAAAAAAAAATTTCGCCGGTCAAGCAAGTACCGACTATCCTAGTAGTCCTTAAATTCGAGGACGAATTTATTTCTAAGGTGGGTAGATCTGTAACTCCCCTTCCCGAAATTCTGAAGATAAATGTATTTTATTTCATATATTTGAACTGACTGGTGACTTTAACATCATTTGCTCTATAGAGATAGGAATCTTGTGCAACCAAAGCACCTATTGAATTGGAAAGGCTAGTTGTGAAGCTAGTTATCTTAGCATGACCTCTTTGCGTTTGGTAATGATGGAATATCAGAGGTCACAAAATCTTGTGAGGAGACCAGACATGTCACCTTTCTCTAACAACATAAAGTTTCCCTGACTTTTGTATTTTCCTTCAATGCATTGTCCAACTGACTTCAGTATTGCCTAGACCAGATTTGAAATCTAGGGACACAATTAGAGTCATGTATTTATTCTGATGCATGATTCTACCTAAATTTTTATGTATTTCTACTTATTTACTTCCTTTCCATATTTAGCCATTCAACCGACATAAGACCCATGGTTTATTTCATTTTAGCGATTGACATCCACATCCAACACGTATTTTCTTGTTAGTTATAAAATATTCATACTTGCCCACAAGCAAGGCCAAAGCTCTTTCAATCTATTATTTTCCTTTTTCCTTTCAATAGCCCAGATTTTTCCATACCTCCTAAACCAGGAGAAACCCAAGCAAATCCTCAAAATAACAAGACCAACTCCTAATGGGGTTTCTGAATGACTAACCCGGCCCATTATACCATATTAACTATTACTATATAAGGAATATAAAACCCTAGTAACCTTCACCATCACATGAGTATGAGCAGCAGCCACCAACGCATGGCTAACACCATGCATGAGCGAGCATCAATATCACCTCCTTCTTTTCTTCTAAAAGCTTCCACCGTATTTTTGAGCTTTCTCCTCAACATCTAGCATTCGTTCGATTTCTCGATGGGTCTCGACAGCGTCGAGCAAGTCCCATGCAACACCTTCTTTCCTTGCTCGTCATATATCATCTCCTCTGCATGCAGCGTGGTGCATCCCTGTCGACGCCGCCTCCGTGTATCTCTCAGACGCCCGTCGAAGAATAATCTAAACAATCCCCCGCCGAGTCACCATCGATGGAATGATGAGCGCCTACATATGCGCGCGAGTGCGTGACGACTCGCCACCATGACATCCATCACCGTCCGACCCCGCCTCTAGCCGTGAAGCCTGCCGCCTCTCCTCCGAGCCGACCGACGACTTCTTTCGACGCTACACAGCAGCACCGCCTGGACGAAAGAGCCGCTGCAGATCATCCCGTGCCCATCTTCTATCCTACGACCGAGCCGGAAAGACAACCTCGCACCGGTAAAACTGGGAGCGCCACCGCATCCTCGTCCCAGTGGCGGGCTCCAATACGTCGACAAGCGTGCGTCGTCTGACCTCCAATCCCGGCGTCGCGCTGAGCGCCGCGGATGCTGGAATCCTCTCCTCTGGCGGTTTACCGACCGCCGCGCGACCTCTGGAGCCAAGCGGAGACTCCCCGCGCGCCCTCTAGAGGGATTCCTCCAAGGTACTCTGCTCCCCCTCTTCTCAATTCTCTCTCGATAATTCTCTCCCCCCCCTCTCCCTTTCTCCCTGACACACTCTCATCCTCTATTAAGTTTTCATTTGGAGAATTCTCTTCTCCTCTGTCAAGAGTCTGTGAGGAGTAGTCTTTTGTACGTTTCCTTTTATTGTCAATTGGTAGTTTCAAGGAAACCAAGAAAGCTATACTTCTTCTTTACCAATATATATATATATATTATAAGTGGTGGGCCCATTCACCTTTAAAAGAAGGAAAGAGTACGTGTAGTGGTATTAGAGCGGACACCCGGAGGGGCCGGCAAGGTTCGAGCCCCCCAATTGCATGTGTGAGTAGGATTTCAAAAAAAAAAATGAATGCTATGTATATTTTCAATTAAGTCCCTCCCTTATATATATTTTAGAAAGGTCTTGTGTCATTAATTTTGGGTTTCTATATAAGATATCTACCTATGTGCATAATGTTATATATATTTATTTATTATTGTGATAGTAGTTATGTTATTATTGTATTGTTATTTATAATTAGTATTATAGTTAAGTTATAATCAATATTTTTAAAATTATATTTTCAACATAATATATATATATAATATTTGGCTTGGCATAATTTTGGGCATGCCGTAATAATTTTTGGGGTTATTGAACCATGCTCACTTCTTGGGCTTTCATATCTATTTAGTCTATATATTTCAACTGGGCTTGGGTTATGAGGAATTTGGGTCAGGCCAGATATATGGGTATTCTGACACTATAATATATATAAATGTATATTTTAGGAAACTTATGAATCTAATAGCCCAACTATCAATAACTAGATATTATAGTGTCATAAGTATTATTTTATATAAATATATATATATTTTTTCTAAGAATATATACGGGTATTTTTGAGCTTAATGATATTTTGAATATATAAGATTGTGAAGATTAGATGGGTTAACTATTAAATATAATTTTGGGCTTGCCCTATACATTTCAAATTGGGTTTAGAATATTAAAGTATTATTGTAATTACTTTCTATCTACTCAAATTATAGTTTTGATTTAGATATGATTTATAGAATAGTTACTAAAAATGGTTCACCTCTATTTTTCAAGTAATTATCTAAAATATATTTTAATCAATAAAATATAATTTCCAGAATTATAGATATTTTTTAATAGGACTCTAAACGCCTTTCTAAAATAGTTTTCTTAATAGATTTATATATAAGGCTATTTCATAGTAGTTATAAATATTGTTAATGGTTATTAGTCTATATGATGTACCTAAAACATATTAGGGTATCTTTATGGTATTTTAAATATGATTTTTGACTTAGAAGTTTTATTATAGTCTTTCTAGTTATTTACAAATACAATTTGACTCAACGTGCGATTTTGTGCATGGCCCACCGGAATCCAACTTTGGACATACGGTTGGGTTCGTATCGGAAAACCGGATCCGTAGACATGTAGTTTGACGACTTTAGAGACCTTTGACTCTGGCACACTTTTTGGTGCAAAGCGGGTCCAACGACGGACACCGTTTTTGTCCGAAATTACCGTTTTGCCCCTGTGTCCAGAATTGGACTTAAGGACAGGCAATCCTAGCTAATTTGACTATTCTGAGATCATTGGTATTGTCTATTTCAGCTTTCGGGGATTGTTGTACGGGTTTTGACTATTGTGGTATATTGAGTGATTTGGATCATCGGTTTCACCAGCACAGGACCACAGACGAGTACAGTTTATTGTCTGCATTTCGATATTGATCTTTACTATATTTCATTGATTAGTCATTGGTTATGTGATTTTTTATACTCTATTATAAATTGTTGAGTCGGGAATGAGAAGTACCAAGGATGTGTGATCCGACCGTAGACCTCGTTTACTTTTATGCAGTAGATCTCGTAGACATTGTTTACTTTATGCAGTAGATCTCGTAGACCTCGTTTACTTTTATGCAGTAGATCTCGTAGACATTGTTTACTTTATGCAGTAGATCTCGTAGACCTCGTTTACTTTTATGCAGTAGATCTCATAGACATTGTTTACTTTTATGCAGTAGATCTCGTAGACATCGTTTACTTTTATGCAGTAGATCTCGTAGACCTCGTTTATTTTATGCAGTAGATCTCGTAGACAGTGTTTAATTTCTGCAAGTAGATCTCGTAGACAGTGCTTACTTTTTATGCAAGTAGATCTCGTAGACCGTGCGGTGTAGCGTCCCAGACTGATCACATATCAACGGTACTTCTAACGGTGGGAAAGTATATTGGTCTATTTATTACTATTGATTTTCTCACGGCTTTACTTTATTTTTAAAACTCATGATTGATGTCTAACCTTTGTTTTATAGTCATTTTCTTTATTTGAAATTGCATTCGGTGAATTGTGCTCGTTCTATTCCTGACTGGAAACCAACATTTTCAGGTTAGCCGTGGATTCACTTAGCTTGGGGAGTGACAGGAATACTTGCAGACAAAAGCCTAGAGACTAGCTAGATAGTTGAGTTGTAGTCATCCATTTATTTGTACAAGTTTATGTTTTTCTATAAATGTAAAACTTGTGATCATTGTAAGTTAAATTAATTATGTGAATGAGCATTATTTGTGATTTTGATCTTCATGGTCGTGACAGCGTTCTACCGTTGACACTACGGCGTAGGCTGGCTTGGACACGTCTCGTATCCGTTTAAAAAATTAAAAAAAACGGGTGCGGATCGTGACAAACACAATGCCTCAGAAAAGACCGTAAGTCAGACGATGAATCCTCACAGCCAGGGATCATAGTTGCGTTGAGGCATGTACCATTCTATCAGCCACTTTGTATACGAAGGCTCAATCTGGTTGAGGTCTTCTGTAGGGATAGGAGGGTCGGTCCCGATACTACTACTCTCTGACGGTGGCTCCTCCTTAACTTCAATCTTGGGAGCAATCTCTTTCCTAATGGTCATCGGTTCTTCCTTGACCTCGACCTTTGGTAACACCTTCTCCTTAACAGTCACCGGCTCTTGTTTAACGAATAGAGCTGGAGCCAAAATACAGAATCCAAAATACAAAATATAGAATCCAATCCCTGGGTTTGCCAAAAATACAAAAACAAAGATTGACACACAGTTCTAATTCATATGTGTTTTAAGTGTGAGAACGGATGGCTCAGAACACAACCCAACCGGAGAGGATACTCTGAGAGATCCATCTGAGTAGGACGTATACTCTGAGAGATCATCTTTACAAGAATGATATCAGTAGTGGGATTGAGTGTTGGAGGAGATACTATCAGAGTATACGTCCTACTCAGATGGGTCTCTCACCGTTACTATTTTTTCTGACAGCATGGTGGATGTGCTCCGTCAACAGATTCTTGCTCTGAGCTAAAACTTTGCCCCGGAGCTCAAGTGGACATCCAATTGTGGGACGAGCAAGAATCCTTTGACAAAGGAGACCACCATGCTGTCAGGAACCTCTCGCTCGAGCTCTACACGAAGGATGTCCACTTGAGCTCCGGGGCAAAGTTTTGGCTCCGAGCAAGAATCTGTTGACGGAGCACATCCACCATGCTGTCAGAAAAAAATAGTAACGGTGAGAGACCCATCTGAGTAGGACGTATACTCTGATAATATCTCCTCCAACACTCAATCCTACTACTGATATAATTCTTGTAAAGGTGATCTCTCAGAGTATACGTCCTACTCAGATGGATCTCTCAGAGTATCTCCGGTTGGTTGTCGTATCATCATTGCCGAGGGATGAGAGTCGGAGGACAGTCAACTTCATCTACGGCTACATAGTTTTTGCCTCGCCAGTCGAATGGCTGCAGGGACTATGTCTTGATCACCATGTCGTAGTCCAATACAATCCAGAGATTGACACAGTACTAATTCATATATGTAGTCCAATACAAATAGTTTAATACAAAAACAACCCAATACAAATAGTCCAATACAAATAAGTTCAGTAATAGCTAATGAGAACCACGCAGCTCACGCAAACGCTCAGTGATACGATGTCACTCCCCGTTCCCAGAATGCGTATTTTTATACATGTACAACTCGTATATATTTATTTAATATTTATCATATATTATCCTATATTTAAATTCCTTTAAGTTCATGTTAATTAATTATCTGCTCTTTAATTTTTATGTTAATTAATTTCCTGTAATTTTATTTCTGCATTTATTTCTGTATTTTATTTCCTACTTTTAACCTCTGCTTTGCTTTCGGGTTGCATTGGTTGGACCCGACCCAATAACCCCACCTACCACCCTTCCCTATTTAAAGCTTCTATCTCATTCTCTCTCCCCATAACTTTCATTCTTCACCATTACTTCTTCTTCTTCCTCTCATCACTTCTCCACCTACCAGCAGTAGCAGCAGGCAAGTGCAATCTTGCTTCTTGCTTGGAGAACCATTTTTATGGTTCATTATTCTTCCTCTCACGATCCTGAGAGAGTTTAGTACTTAGTATTTTTTATTTCGTTGGCTTGTTTCTTCCAGATCTAAGTTTTTGTGTTTTCGGTTGACCATGGGTTTGATCTCCCAACTTGGCGTGTATTCTCGGTTGTCCATGGGTTCTGAACCATGGGAACTTCATTTCTGGCTTGGGACGAAGGTTCCTGAGTCACGCACACGTTCTTACGTGTCTACGTGTATTTTTAGTCACGCTCACGTTCTTACGTGTCTGCGTGTATTTTCAGTCACGCTCACGTTCTTACGTGTCTGTGTGTATTTTCAGTCCCGCACACGTTCTTACGTGTCTGCGTGTATTTTTAGTCACGCTCACGTTCTTACGTGTCAGCGTGTATTTTGAGCCACGCTCACGTTCCTACGTGCCAGCGTGTATTTTTAGTCACGCTCACGTCTTGACGAGCGTGCGTGAATTTTCAGTCACGCACACATCTCAGTCACGTCTTGACGAGCCTATGTAAATTTTTAGTCACGCACACGTCCTTACATGTCAGCGTGAATTTTGAGTTACGCACCATCTTTGCATGCGTGCGTGAATTTTTTATCACTTTTTACACTTACCTTTTACGCCCATTTTCCACGCTCACTTTTCACGCTCACGATTGAGTGCGTGAATTTCCCTTCACGCTCACACTGTGCGTGCCAACGTGAATTTTTTACCACTTTTCACGCTCACTCCGACTAGACTTGTTGGCGTGACTTGTTGGCCTTAATATAACCTACTAGACTTGGCGTGACTTTCTAACTTGGGTGTTACTATTTGTTCTATAACTTATTCATTTAACGATGGCATGATAATTCTTCTATTATATCCTTACGCCTTTTTGCATGAACTTGATAAATCATGATAGGTTAATATTGATAATACAGATTGTTACGTGGAATGTGTCATGTGTCTTGATTGATCCATGGATACCCAGTAAGGCTGGAACTTGACCTTGAGAGTTGTAGACTCGACCCCATTTAATACTAATTGATTTTCATGCCTTGTCACCATTGATAATGATTGTGACATTGACTAAAAATTGATCATGCGTTCCTAGTTGGAACTAAGAGACTGGCTAGTCGTCTTATTGAATTGAATGAATAAGACACGTTCATGTAATGAACTATTGCAATCGATTAGCCGATCCCGAATATTGGCATACAGGCACATGCAGGTTTCAAATTATTTATTTATTTATTTAGTTATTTATTTATCTTACAAAACAGCATGTATACTTTATGGTCAAGGCATGATTACTCCGTGGTTAGATTTGATTGTTGCATTACGCTATGTAAGACCTACAACATAGCCGCACGGGTATCGTTGTAGAGTTGCGCATATCGTACCCCGTACAAAAGTACTCATTTGAATGACCATGATCCACGGCATGGGATTTCACTCAACGTAGGGACTATTAAGTTAAATAAAATAAATGATGGCATGGAGAGAATGGATTCCCGAGTTCTTACATGGCAGCCCCCTTGGGACGAGTAGTACCCGACGGGCCGACTGGTTCCCACAGATACGGCAAATATGCCACACGGGCAGGGAGCGGTATCTGCTTATATTATTATTGTATATTGTATATTGATGACGGGCGTCCCGCTGGGACTCGTCTAATTCATGCATGGCACAATTGATTGACTGAATAGACTAGCCTTGCTCGCACATGGTAAGAACTGAGGAATCTTTATTGCATTATTCCAGGATAACTTGGAACTCACAATAGCAAGCCGTAGAAATTGATTGGCCGTTTAAATTAATTTGTTTGTGCACTGTACCTACTCTGTCGCTTAACTGAGATGATCAGAATGTTAGGACATGACGGGCCAACTTCTGTCCTTGTTTGGTTGGAAGGTTGGTTCGAAGTGTCTTGATGTTATGTGAATCCTAGTGGAAAGCAGAGATCTATTATTATATTCTCTTACTTACTGGTTTTAGTTCTCATGTCGTCCTTCCTTGTAGTACTTACTATTAGAGGTCTAACCTCTCTGGTTTTGTATGGCCAGATTTAGAGCCGGTCCCCGAGGATCCATCTTACTTCTACCTCCAAGATGGTCAATACTAGAGGAATGATCGCAGAAGGACTCGAGTGGGTCCCTTTCTTCACCGCTCGTTTTGCTATGCACTTTATACTTAGCCGTTTGGCACCGACATGTTAGTCGGATTGTCTTGTACTTACTTTTGTATAATTGTAATTAAGTCAGACTGCAGCTGATAACAATTGTGTATACCTTGCTTCATCATCTGGCTATGTTTTGTAAAGCCAGATATCAAGAACATTTTGACTGAGCGTTTGAGACGCCTTACTGCTTTATCTTACATGTTCTCTATTTTTGCTTCTTGTTTGAATGATTGAGACAATAGATGTGAAGTAACCATAGAAAGACTTTTATGTAGTATGCACCCCCTCGTCTGGTTAGACAACATTGATCGTATTATACGGTATTCTTCTACCCGTAATACGTAGCTGGCTGAGTCATTCCCCCGCTCTCCAGTATTCTGGTTCTGGGGCGTGACATACGATCACGCAACCACCTCGAATAAGTGGGATCGACGACGTTAGGAGAGATGTAGTCCCTTACAAGTACTGCATGAATAGAACTCTCGGTCTCACTAGCTACCGGTGCTGGATGAATAGAACTCCCGGTCTCACTAGCTACCGGTGCCACTTCCTCTTTAACAGTAGGAGGAGCCACCTCAGCATTCAGTGTTTTCCTCAAACGACGTGCCGCTCCTCGGGTCATGGGTGCCATCTGGTAAGATCGAGAAATGAAGAGAGAAATGAAGAGAGAATGGGGCTACTGTCATGAAGAGAAGGAATATTAGTTGGTGTCAGTCCTACAATCAGTGAGGACATGGGTACTGTTTTGAGTGTTCAGTTGTATGAGTGTCTTGTGTTGGTGTCTTTGGATCAGTAAAATGAGTGTGTATTATGAGTTAGTATTTTATTAGCAATTAGGATACATGAGTTAGAGAGGTCAGAAATCCAAGTATCAGAGTTAGTGATCGGTTGTATGAGATTAGAGGATAGAGCACTTAGAGCTTGGGGATTTTTAGATCTTGGAGCCATTTTTATTAGAAATCCATCTCCTAATAGGTATATGCATTGTAAAACCTCTAAATTGTATTAAATAGTGTAGAGGCATCAAATAAGAATCCCATGCAATAGGGTTGCCAATGGTAAGAAGTTTTGACTTTTTTCCTTCCATTTGAGGACTTTCTTCTTTGTATTTCGACCTATTTTGCCAAACTGTACCGGTATCGGTCAGTATCGGTCCGATATCGATTTCGATTCCGATACCGATTCCGATACCCCCCTCCCCCGATCCGATACTCATAGGATTGGTCTGATCCGAAACAACCTATACCCCCTCCCCCGATCCGATACACCGATTCGAAACCACCGATACTCATAGGAATGGTCCGATCCGAAACCACCGATACCCCCCCACCCCCTCCCCTACCTCGTCGGACAGCAAACCCCCCCTCCCCCTCACACACCCCCACCCCCTCCCCCTCCGACAGCAAACACCCACCTCCCTCCCCCTCACCCCCGACAGCAAACCCCCACCCTACCCCCTCCTCCCCCCGACAGCAAACACCCACCCCCTCCCCCTCACGCCCCGACAGCAAACCCCCACCCCACCCCCTCCCCCCCCGACAGCAAACACCCACCCCCTCCCCCTCACCCCGCCCTGCATCCAACACCATCCACCCCCCGCCCCACCTCCCTCCCCCCATCACCGCCGGCCCCCGCGATAGCCGGCCCACCCCCCCACCCGAAACCCTACCCCTGCCCCGAAACCCTAAACCCTACCCTGCCCCCCGCCCTTAACAACCTCCCCCCACCCCGCCGGCCCCAGCGACAGCCGACCCCCCCACCAACCCGAAACCCTAAATAGAGAGAGAGGGGGGGGGGAGATAGAGAGAGAGCATACCTGAGAGAGAGATATTCCGTCGGAGAGAGCTTTGCCGGAGAATGTGACCCGTCGGAGAGAGCTCGCCGGAGAGAGGAAGAGAGAGAGTTTTTTGGGGGGAATAAAAAATTCCCTCCTGTCACGACCCATTACCCAAATTGTTGGGCCGGGCCGAGCCATGTCCAGCCTACGCTTGATTAAAGCGTAGTAAGCTGTTCTAAGAATAGACAATAAAGGGTCTAAGCTGCTAACAATTCTAATATCATATTTAAAGTTCATCACAACACAGCATCTATAAGCGAAGGTAAACAAGTACAGACTTAATAATACATAACCAAAGTATCTAACTGGAGACAAAGTCCAGTATCCAAATATAAGTACATACCAAAGTCTAAGTCTCAAAACACAAGAAAGATAACTAAGCAAGGTTCCCCGCTGGGGCCTCTTCTGGAGCTAAGGCCAGGTCCTCAAAATCAGTGCCAATATGAAACACATAGCATTTTCCTCCTCGAAAAGTATACCTACAACGTTATCCTGTCAGGACGGGAGCAAGTACAACCTCTACAACTAAAGTACTGAGCATATAATGAAAGAGATGTACAACAAGAAACATGGTGTGATAAGTCTATAAAATAGGAAATACTAGAAACATGTCATCATGGTACAACTGGGATCACAGTATCATAGTAACATAGGGAATATGGCATATCTGGAATCATGGTATAACTCATAATCTATCATGGCAAGGATACATATGTCATAGAGACAGATGTATATGTAATGTTTAAAACTGTAGCAGGTACGTGATCGGTCAATAGATGTACAATGTGCTGGGGCACATAATGAAATGTACATACGTACAAGTTAACAAGCATAGGTGTACATCCGTACAGATATGCGGGGTAATGGCCTGCGGCAAGGTATGCATATAAAATGCGACCTCGCTCGCTACTGTAGGGGGGTCATGATCACGTACACTACTATCAGTTTTCCCATAACCCATATTCTATCATGTGAGAGATACGAGAACAGTAAAAACATGTGAGAGACACTGGGAGTAATATAAGCATAGCCGGTACTGGGAACAATATGAAACATGTGAATACTCCGAGTAGTATAAAGCATAGTAAAACATGTACTGAGAACCAGTAAGGAACATGTGAAGATATGATAACTGTCCTAAGCATGGTAGGGACCAATTTAATGTAACATTTGAAGATTTAACTTGCAGTTATTCAGAAAGCAGTATTTTAACAGGGTTAACACATGTTCTAGCATTAAAAGACAGTAAATGAGTGTGTAGATGTACTTGCCTCGAGCAAAGCAAGAATACTAGTACGAAGATATAGATGTCCGGTGTCCAGTCAATAATGAT
This sequence comes from Iris pallida, assembly GCA_029216955.1. NCBI lineage: Eukaryota > Viridiplantae > Streptophyta > Magnoliopsida > Asparagales > Iridaceae > Iris > Iris pallida. The sequence goes on along the minus strand of JANAVB010042420.1, from coordinate 1,157,049 downwards.
ATACAAACTCAGTTCTAAGCTATGTTCAATAATACACTAGTGGTGTGACACGACTCCTAACTGGACACTAACTAAGTGGGAACCTAGCATAAAAGTCTAATGTGGAGTGCCACTATACACAAACTAACTTCCTGGGGTCTTTACACTAGTGCGGGGTGATGTCCAATATGACTAAAACACAAAACAACACAAAAAGTTGCAAGTCGTAATTATTCAATAATTAAATCTACTGTACACTATGTTCCAATAATTTTTGAGATAGACAAAAAGATCAATATTATATAAAATAAAGTACCAAAATGATCCTTGTTAATTATAGAAATTTATACTAATTTTTCTGGAATTTATAAACCTTCATAAATATTTATTAAAAATCAACAAACACAAATATACTGAAAATGAGTTCTGTTTTCCCATTTTTATAAAATACCAAAAGTACTTATTAAATGCCAAAAAAATTATAATAAATTAGCTAAATTAACATAGTATTTAAATATAATTTTTCCAAGATTTTTACAGCAATTAAAATATATATAAAAATTCAAAATCAGAAAGTAACAATATATAGAAAAATAATTAATTATAAATTAAGGATAATACATAATCAAAATCTACAGATGTTGTCGGATGATAAAATAAATATTCCCAACGTGTCCAGAACGGTCAAATCAGCTAGGATAGCCTACCCATAAGTCCAATTTGGACACAGGGGCAAAACGATAATTTCGGGTCAAAATGATGTCCGCCGTTGGACACACTTTGCACTGAAAAACGTGTCGGGATAGAAGTCTATAAAACCTAGCAAATTATATGTCCACGAATCCAGAATGATGATACGAACCCAACGGTATATCCGAAATTGGATTCCGATGTGCCGATCTCAAAATGATACGTTGACGCGACACTTGGTATCCGGTTTGCACAGAAATGCGTGCCGGAGCAAATGTCTTCAAAACTCAGCAAATTATATGTCAACGAGTCCAGAATGACGATACGAACTCAACGGTATATCCGGAAATGGATTCCGATGAGCCGATCTCAAAGTAATCCGTTGACCCGAAAAGTGGGACCCGCTTTGCACCGAAATGCGTGCCAGGGCCCACGTTCTCCAAATCAAGCAAACTTTATATGAAAACATGCCAGAACGATGCCACGAGTCTACTGGTGGTGTCAGAAATTGAATCCGGAGTTCCGGGTTCAAAAATAGAATTTAACAAGTACGATTTATAGAATTCGGACGGCCAACTTTGGCGTCGAATTCAACCAACCAAACGTGCTTAAAATGAAATGAAATATAAAGGAGACAGGAAGATGGTTATACCAACTGTGCACCGGAACTGACGGCACACAAAACGGAGCTGCGACGGCGGAGTTACGAGCTGACGAAGTCGGCTCCACGAAACTGTCCAAAAACAGTTCAATTTAAAACGTCAACTTGGTGGCCAGTTTTGAGGTATCAAACGACATAATTAACGGACAAAAATTGACAGAAGTGAAGATGGATATACCGAGATTGAGACGAAGTGAAGAAATCACCGATCCAACGGTCGGATTGACCAAAAAATCTGCGCAAAGTTGCTGTCCCGATACGCGAATTCTGAAGTTTGAAATCGCGCGTCACGGCGGGATTTCGACGTAAATGCACGAATCGCCTATTTGGCTCGTCGAAGAAGATGGCGATGGACTCGGGGTGGTCGCCGGGGGGGCGCGCGCCAGTGGGGGGTCGTCGGTGGCCGGTGGCTGGCCGCGGTGGCGCGCGCCATGCGGCAGCGCGCGTTTGTATGCGCGTGCATGCGCTGTCGCTGCTGCCGCGGCTTGCTGTGCGCGGAGGCTGCACGGGGGAGGGAGCTAGGCCGGGGCACGGCGGTGGCACGTCGACGGCGGCAAGGCCGTACGGCGGCAACGGCGGACGGTGGTAGTGTTGTGGGTGGATGATGATGATGGTAATGGTCATGGTGGTGATAGTAGTTGGAGGAGGAGGAAAAGGAGAGGCTGGTGGACGAGGAGCTTGGTGGTCGGGGCTGAGCTCGCCGGGGTGGTGGCCGACGGCGCTTGGCCGGGGAGGAGGCCGAGTGAAGGAGTGTAATGGTGGTGGTTGTGTGTTGTTAATAATAGAGGGAGAGAGAGAGATGCATGTATGTGTGTGTTTGCATATAATACAAAGAGAGAGAGAGAGTGAGATATTATAGAGAGAGAGGAAAGAAAGTCGGCCAAAAAGGGGGGGTGTGTGTTCCTGCTGGTGATGGGGATGTGGGGTGTAGGTGTAGGTGTAAAGAGAGAGAGAGGGAGAGAGTTATATATGTATGGGTGTGTGTGTATATATATATTAATATATATATAGAATGAGTGAGTGAGAGAGATATTTGAATAGAGGGGGGGGGGAAAGTAGGTCGGCTGGAGGGGGTTGTGAGAGAGAGTGTGGTGAGGATGAGAGAGAGAGAGGGAGTTATCCATATATTATATATATATATATATATATATATATATATATATATATATATATATATATATATATATATATATATATATATGTAGGTATATATAGAGAGAGAGAGAGAAATATTTAGAGAGAGAGGAGAGAGAAAAGTGGATATTTCCAAAATAGGAAAAAAATAGGGAAATTATATGGGGTACTTGGACAGTCATGAGATGACAACGTGGAGCTGGGGTTCGGGTTCGATCGAGCCGGGTCGGGTCAAAATCGAACCGGGGGCGATAATTAAATTAAAAATAGGGATTTATAATCATGGGTAAATAAATGATATACGGGGACTCCAATAAATGGGACACAAGTTGCAGGCGGGGAGTAGGCTTCGTATGGGCCACGTCCATACTTCGGGTTGACAGGTTGGGTCGATGTCGGGTCCCGAAATTAAATTGGAAGTTAAGTCAGGTTTCACGGTAGATAATTAATTGTCCTAAATTGAACCGAAAATTGTGCGAAGGAAATGGAGCACAAAATAGATTGTCTGAGTGGGACACGAAGGTCATGGGTGGAGAGCGTCTCGAGTAGATCATTCATGAGAAGTTGGTTCTGGGAAAACGACTGGTCTGGTGCTCCTAAATTAAAAGTCACGGTGACGTGCAAACGAAGATCAAAAATAAAAGTGGGAATAATATTCAACGATTAATTGGTCTAAGTTGACCCGAACTTGCGCGATACAAAAAGAGCACAAGGGAACAAATTCAAGTGGGACATGATATATCAAAACGAAGATAATCTTGTCTACTTAAAAGCTCGTGAAGAGAGTTTACAGAGATTGGCATCCCTGACGCTCCAGAAGTCAAAGTCACGGGAAGGTACATTAATGATCTAAACAATTAAATAATAAAACATTTATCAAAAAATAATTCATTAAGAAAAATAAAAATAAACCCTAAAATTCAGGGGGCTTACATCCTACCCACCTTACAAAAATTTCGTCCTCGAAATTAAAAATCATCCAATAGGTCAAACTATAACATGTAGCTACTCTGGCTACGATTCTCAATCTGCTACCCTTGTAATCATCTCTTCTGTTTCTCCTTACAATCTTTTTGGTTCAGGTTCAACAAAGTCCTTCTATCATAAACTATGTCATATATCCTTTAAAATCTTCCATACTAACATGAAACATTTATGTATACCCTAAACTATAGGCCCTTTTCTGGGTATGTTTATAAACCTATAATGCTTAATCATCAACCATATTTCCAACCTCAATTGTAAATACTGGATTTCCTTATCGTATCCTAAGTATCCATATTCTATCAATCCACATGCCCTTAGCATTATTTGTCGTCAATCCTTTTATACAGCTTCTCCTTGAAATTATACGTTCAATTCTTATCCTTGGCGTAGATCCTTCTTCTTTTTACTCAACAAGTCCTCCGAATATAAATCCTCAATTTCAAAACTCCCGATTTATTAATTACCAATGTACATATGTCTCTAGCTTGTTCCATGTCTTTTTAACTGATATCTTTCCGATCTCGTACGCAATACGATAACTCATTCTAATTTATTCCATATCAATCCACGTATCGATCTACCCTCTAATCACATGTAATTAGCTATAGATAACCCATAATCACTTGGTCATCAAAGTTATTTAATGCTCAATCCTCAAATTCTAAGCATAAGATTCTAATCCTCAATTCATAGTCACAACAATATACGATCTCATTTCTCCATCTTAGATACCCTATCATCAAGTCATACTATCAATACAATCGTTCTTAATGGTTTCCAAGTCTACTATAGTCAGTCGCTTATACTTGTCCTATAAGCTTAATCTAACCAATCCCTAGGAAAAGTACTTATCATAATCACACCATATATTTATAGTTATACTACAGGATCAGTCAACAAGGTTTGGCTATTTCGGTCATCTATCAAATAGAAGGTAACAAGGCCTAAGGCTGGGTCAAGCAATCCATAACAGTATCCAAATAAGTTAAAGGGTCAAACAAGACAGAAAAGTTTATCGAAAAATCTCCAAGAATGGTACGGAGACAATAGGATGCATAACGGGAAGAACTACCAAAGAGGTTAACGAAGAAGAGTTTAGTCAAGTCATAGGAAAGATGGAATACAAAATAATTATGTCCAAAAGATAACATGATAGCAATCCTATTGGAGAGTCCTAGAGAACCTATAATCCTAGTTGTAGATGTAGATAGAACAGAGTTAATCAAGACGGGGAAGAATGATAATAAAAATTTATTCTTGCTCAATCGATCATAACGAAGTGAACCAAGCTGAGATATGATCTGATAACCATATACGTCTTTCCGAAATCATGTTGCCAGAATTTTTGCCCCACCAGTAAGCTTAGATGCAATAAACGATAGAGTCATAACTAAGGTATACTCCCTAAAATCATATTATCTAGAATCCTCGCCACGCCAACCGGTATGGCTACGAGAAAATCTAAATTATATGAATAGGATAGTATATCCAAAATCAGGCTCTATGTTTTTGTCATACCAGCTAATATGGCTGCGATAAATTCTAAACTCCATAACTAAAGCAGACGTTTACCTTATCAGGATATATCATAATTCGATCCATAAAATTTATCACGATGCGAGATCAAAGTCAACAACGAAAATCAGAAATCGATTTCAACAACAAATTAAGGAATAGCAAATGAAAACAGGTGAAAACAGATTTCGAGATAAGATTAGAGTGAGATCCTCAGGGGTCATCCCAAGGGTACAAACTTGGTCTAAATTAACCCACTGAAATACAAACAAGAGGCTAATTATAGCTAACGGTCCTATGCTGTGATGAGTTCTCCTATGTTGCAATCCTAAAAATCCTCTAGGTGTTCTAAATATTATTCCTAGTGTTAACAAGTTGTCCTAGATCCAAATTGCAGGCATGCTTGGTACAATAACGTAACCAAACAACTTAAGTCGAGACCTGCATGGGCCACCAAAAAAATATGTCACGACCCATTACCCAAATTGTTGGGCCGGGCCGAGCCATGTCCAGCCTACGCTTGATTAAAGCGTAGTAAGCTGTTCTAAGAATAGACAATAAAGGGTCTAAGCTGCTAACAGTTCTAATATCATATTTAAAGTTCATCACAACACAGCATCTATAAGCGAAGGTAAACAAGTACAGACTTAATAATACATAACCAAAGTATCTAACTGGAGACAAAGTCCAGTATCCAAATATAAGTACATACCAAAGTCTAAGTCTCAAAACACAAGAAAGATAACTAAGCAAGGTTTCCCGCTGGGGCCTCTTCTGGAGCTAAGGCCAGGTCCTCAAAATCAGTGCCAATATAAAACACATAGCATTTTCCCCCTCGAAAAGTATACCTACAACGTTATCCTGTCAGGACGGGAGCAAGTACAACCTCTACAACTAAAGTACTGAGCATATAATGAAAGAGATGTACAACAAGAAACATGGTGTGATAAGTCTATAAAACAGGAAATACTAGAAACATGTCATCATGGTACAACTGGGATCACAGTATCATAGTAACATAGGGAACATGGCATATCTGGAATCATGGTATAACTCATAATCTATCATGGCAAGGATACATATGTCATAGAGACAGATGTATATGTAATGTTTAAAACTGTAGCAGGTACGTGATTGGTCAATAGATGTACAATGTGCTGGGGCACATAATGAAATGTACATACGTACAAGTTAACAAGCATAGGTGTACATCCGTACAGATATGCGGGGTAATGGCCTGCGGCAAGGTATGCATATAAAATGCGACCTCGCTCGCTACTGTAGGGGGGTCATGATCATGTACACTACTATCAGTTTTCCCATAACCCATATCCTATCATGTGAGAGATACGAGAACAGTAAAAACATGTGAGAGACACTGGGAGTAATATAAGCATAGCCGGTACTGGGAACAATATGAAACATGTGAATACTCCGAGTAGTATAAAGCATAGTAAAACATGTACTGAGAATCAGTAAGGAACATGTGAAAATATGATAACTGTCCTAAGCATGGTAGGGACCAATTTAATGTAACATGTGAAGATTTAACTTGCAGTTATTCAGAAAGCAGTATTTTAACAGGGTTAACACATGTTCTAGCATTAAAAGACAGTAAATGAGTGTGTAGATGTACTTACCTCGAGCAAAGCAAGAATACTAATACGAAGATATAGATGTCCGGTGTCCTGTCAATAATGATATACAAACTCAGTTCTAAGCTATGTTCAATAATACACTAGTGGTGTGACACGACTCCTAACTGGACACTAACTAAGTGGGAACCTGCATAAAAGTCTAATGTGGAGTGCCACTATACATAAACTAACTTCCTGGGGTCTTTACACTAGTGCGGGGTGATGTCCAATATGACTAAAACATAAAACAACACAAAAAGTTGCAAGTCGTAATTATTCAATAATTAAATCTACTGTACACTATGTTCCAACAATTTTTGAGATAGACAAAAAGATCAATATTATATAAAATAAAGTACCAAAATGATCCTTGTTAATTATAGAAATTTATACTAATTTTTCTGGAATTTATAAACCTTCATAAATATTTATTAAAAATCAACAAACACAAATATACTGAAAATGAGTTCTGTTTTTCCATTTTTATAAAATACCAAAAGTACTTATTAAATGCCAGAAAAATTATAATAAATTAGCTAAATTAACATAGTATTTAAATATAATTTTTCCAAGATTTTTACAGCAATTAAAATATATATAAAAATTCAAAACCAGAAAGTAACAATATCTAGAAAAATAATTAATTATAAATTAAGGATAATACATAATCAAAATCTACAGATGTTGTCGGATGATAAAATAAATATTCCCAACGTGTCCAGAATGGTCAAATCAGCTAGGATAGCCTACCCATAAGTCCAATTTGGATACAGGGGCAAAACGGTAATTTCGGATCAAAATAATATCCGCCGTTGGACACACTTTGCACCGAAAAACGTGTCAGGATAGAAGTCTACAAAACCTAGCTAATTATATGTCTACGAATCCAGAATGATGATACGAACCCAACGGTATATCCGAAATTGGATTCCGATGTGCCGATCTCAAAATGATACGTTGACGCGACACTTGGTATCCGGTTTGCACGGAAATGCGTGCCGGAGCAAATATCTTCAAAACTTAGCAAATTATATGTCAACGAGTCCAAAATGACGATACGAACTCAACGGTATATCCGGAATTGGATTCCGATGAGCCGATCTCAAAGTGACCCGTTGACCCGAAAAGTGGGACCCGCTTTGCACCGAAATGCGTGCCAGGGCCCATGTTCTCCAAATCAAGCAAACTTTATATGAAAATATGCTAGAACGACGTCACGAGTCTACTGGTGGTGTCAGAAATTGAATCCGGAGTCCCGGGTTCAAAAATGGAATTTAACAAATGCGATTTAAAGAATTCGGACGGCCAACTTTGGCGTCGAATTCAACCAACCAAACGTGCTTAAAATGAAACGAAATATAAAGGAGACAGGAAGATGGTTATACCAGCTGTGCACCGGAACTGACGGCACACAAAACGGAGCTGCGACGGCGGAGTTACGAGCTGACGAAGTCAGCTCCACGAAACTGTCCAAAAATAGTTCAATTTAAAACGTCAACTTGGTGGCCAGTTTTGAGGTATCAAACGACATAATTAACAGACAAATATCGACAGGAGTGAAGATGGATATACCGAGATTGAGACGGAGCGAAGAAATTGCCGATCCAACGGTCGGATTGACCAGAAAATCTGCACGAAGTTGCTGTCCCGAGACGCGAATTCTGAAGTTTGAAATCGCGCGTCATGGCGGGATTTCGACGTAAATGCACGAATCGCCTATTTGGCTCGTCGGAGAAGATGGCGATGGACTCGGGGTGGTCGCCGGGGGGGCACGCGCCAGTGGGGGGTCGCCGGTGGCCGGTGGCTGGCCGCGGTGGCGCGCGCCATGCGGCAGCGCGCGTTTGCATGCGCGTGCATGCGCTGTCGCTGCTGCCGCGACTTGCTGTGCGCGGAGGCTGCGCGGGGGAGGGAGCTAGGCCGGGGCACGGCGGTGGCACGCCGACGGTGGCGAGGCCGTGCGGCGGCAACGGCGGACGGTGGTGGTGTTGTGGGTGGATGATGATGATGGTAATGGTCATGGTGGTGATAGTAGTTGGAGGAGGAGGAAAAGGAGAGGCTGGTGGAGGAGGAGCTCGGTGGTCGGGACTGAGCTCGCCGGGGTGGTGGCCGACGGCGCTTGGCCGGGGAGGAGGCCGAGTGAAGGAGTGTAATGGTGGTGGCTGTGTGTTGTTTATAATAGAGGGAGAGAGAGATGCATGTATGTGTGTGTTTGTATATAATACAAAGAGAGAGAGAGTGAGATATTATAGAGAGAGAGGAAAGGAAGTCGGCCAAAAAGGGAGGGTGTGTTCCTGCTGGTGATGGGGATGGGGGGTGTAGGTGTAGGTGTAAAGAGAGAGAGAGGGAGAGAGTTATATATGTATGGGTGTGTGTGTATATATTTATTAATATATATATAGAATGAGTGAGTGAGAGAGATATTTGAATAGAGGGGGGAAAGTAGGTCGGCTGGAGGGGGTTGTGAGAGAGAGTGTGGTGAGGATGAGAGAGAGAGAGAGGGAGTTATCCATATATATAATATATATATATATGTGGGTATATATATATATATAGAGAGAGAAATATTTAGAGAGAGAGGAGAGAGAAAAGTGGATATTTCCAAAATAGGAAAAAAATAGGGAAATTATGTGGGGTACTTGGGCAGTCATGAGATGACAACGTGGAGCTGGGGTTCGGGTTCGGTCGAGTCGGGTCGGGTCAAAATCGAACCGGGGGCGATAATTAAATTAAAAATAGGGATTTATAATCATGGGTAAATAAATGATATACGAGGACTCCAATAAATGGGACACAAGTTGCAGGCGGGGAGTAGGCTTCGTGTGGGCCACGTCCATACTTCGGGTTGACAGGTTGGGTCGATGTCGGGTCCCGAAATTAAATTGGAAGTTAACTCAGGTTTCACGGTAGATAATTAATTGTCCTAAATTGAACCGAAAATTGTGCGAAGGAAATGGAGCACAAAATGGATTGTCTGAGTGGGACACGAAGGTCATGGGTGGAGAGCGTCTCGAGTAGATCATTCATGAGAAGTTGGTTCTGGGAAAACGACTGGTCTGGTGCTCTTAAATTAAAAGTCACGGTGACGTGCAAACGAAGATCAAAAATAAAAGTGGGAATAATATTCAACGATTAATTGGTCTAAGTTGACCCGAACTTGCGCGATACAAAAAGAGCACAAGGGAACGAATTCAAGTGGGACAGGATATATCAAAACGAAGATAATCTTGTCTACTTAAAAGCTCGTGAAGAGAGTTTACAGAGATTGGCATCCCTGACGCTCCAGAAGTCAAAGTCACGGGAAGGTACATTAATGATCTAAACAATTAAATAATAAAACATTTATCGAAAAATAATTCATTAAGAAAAATAAAAATAAACCCTGAAATTCAGGGGGCTTACACCTCCCCCCCCCTCCCCCCCCCGTCGGTCAATTTAAGTTAGGTTACAGTATTTAGCGACGGATTACCGACGGGTATATCCGTCGGTAAGTAGCCGCTAAATACCAACTAGATTACCGACGGAACATCCGTCGCCAAATAGACGCTAATTTAGCGTGCCATTTATTTCAGATTTTGGCGCCACAATGTGCGACATATTAGCGACGGACATGAATCCGTCGCTAATGTTTCGTCACATTAGCAACGGATGTGCGACAGATTTTGACGCAAAAAACCTAAAAAAAATATCCATTGCTTTCTGACGGTAGCCAGTCACAAGGTAGTCACGAGGCTGTCCCTATGCCCGGAGAAAAATATCCGTCGCTAATCTTTCGTCGCCAATTTGTTGTATTTTAGTAGTGGGAGACTTGCTTATGATGCCCATCAACGGCAAGTTTTTGAAAAAAATACTATGTCTAATCGACATCCGCCGAATCAACCGGATTGTTGAGTTATGTACCCTTAGGTACCGCTGAACTTACACTTTGGTCACTCCAAATGAATCTATATCACATCTTCTGGGTAGTAAGTCATGTATGATCATACTTCTGAACTTCCTTCCTAAAGGAGCATTTTTCTCATAATCTATTACCCACGCTTTCAGTGCATAAAAAAGGGTAACATATCCATAAAATTTCCGAAACAGCCACGTCGATGTCACCTCTGAGTTGTTTCACTTCCATAAAAAACAAACCACCCCTTACGTAGAACTTCCACGTCCATATTACCTCTGAGTTGTTCTATGTATCCTCACTACCAGAATAAGTCGTTTTAGCGACGCCAAAAGACGTCGCTAAAACGACAATATTCGTCGCTAATAATATTTAGCGACGAAATTACCGACGTTTCTGGCTGGTCGCAGAAATGTTAGTCGCTGATCATATAAACGTCGCCAATCGTCGCAATTACCAACGTTTGTCGACGTAAATATACGTCGGTATAATGCCGACGTCTACCGACGTGTCGTCGGTGGCTCTGCGACGTAAAATATGGTGTCGCTACGCGTCGGTAAATTTACCAACGAATTACCGTCGACTCGTCGGTGGTTTAGTGACATGATCAAAGTCGCGAAACGTCGGTAAATCCTGGGAATTCCTGGGGCTGAATAGCGACGTTTACCGACGTCCTCCGACATATAATGACGTCGCTAAACGTCGGTAAACTGGATAATATTGCTTATCTACCGACGTTTACAAACTCAAAATTACGTCGGAGGACGTCGGTAAACGTCGCTAAATCTGCAAAAAAAATAAAATAAAATAAAATACAGAATGTCCATTTCTCCCTACAGTTTAAAAAGCTAACCATTTCTCACTGTAGAATAGGATCCAAACAATCACAGAATATCCAAAACTTGCTGTACACAGGTTTCAGTCCCTATAACCAAGTCTACAACAATCACACAATGTCTAGTTCTCAGAATGTCCATTTCTCACTGTACACAGATTTCAGTCCCTATAAGCAAGTCTACAACAATATCACTTCACAATTACGAAGCATTGTCGACTACTTTCCAACGATACTAGTCCGAAATGGTATATAATAATCCAACACCGTCGATACCAGTCGAATGGCTTAATTGCCAAGTATGGGAACGAATGGCTCAGAACACAACCCAAAATTCATTCTAGCATACATTAGTGTGAATCATCTATATTCTGTACATATGGTGTAGTATATGTTCTTATCGTATCTAGTATCTGAAGAATGTAACAGAATCAAGATGAGCTCACATAATGTAATACTAAGACATCATCTACTACTATATAAGATATAGTGATAGGTTGTCGTATCATCAATGCCGAGAGATGGGGGTCGAGGACAGTCAACGTTATCTACGGATACATAGTTTCTGCCTCGCCAGTCGAATGGCTTAATTGCCAAGTATGGGAACGAATGGCTCAGAACACAACCCAAAATTCATTCTAGCATACATTAGTGTGAATCATCTATGTTATGTACATATGGTGTAGTATATGTTCTTATCGTATCTAGTATCTGAAGAATGTAACAGAATCAAGATGAACTCACATAATGTAATACTAAGACATCATCTACTACTATATAAGATATAGTGATAGGTTGTCGTATCATTATTGCCGAGGGATGAGGGTCGGAGGACGTCGATAAACGTCGGTAAACGTCGCTAAATCTGTAAAAAAAATAAAAAAATAAAATACAGAATATCCATTTCTCCCTGCAGTTTAAAAAGATAACCATTTCTCACTGTAGAATAGGATCCAAACAATCACAGAATGTCCATTTCTCGCTGTACACAGGTTTCAGTCCCTATAACCAAGTCTACAACAATCACACAAAATATGGGAACGAATGGCTCAGAACACAACCCAAAATTCATTCTAGCATACATTAGTGTGAATCATCTATGTTCTGTACATATGGTGTAGTATATGTTCTTATCGTATCTAGTATATGAAGAATGTAACAGAATCAAGATGAACTCGCATAATGTAATACTAAGACATCATCTACTACTATATAAGATATAGTGATAGGTTGTCGTATCATCATTACCGAGGGTTGAGGGTCGGAGGACAAATACCGCTCGAGTGTGCCAAAGACATGCAGCCACTTCCCTCCCTCCATTCACCCTCTCCCTCTCTCACGCTATCAACGTCACAACTTTTCCACCTCAAGTTCTGATCAAGCATTTTCCTTCTCCTCTCCTCCACCATGGCTCTGAACCCATCTGCTCCTCCCTACTTCCTTTCTTCTTATTTGACTCCCTCAGCCACATATGATATCCAGCTCAAGTGTAGAGTCGGGGAAGAAGAAGTGGGCAGAAAGAGGAGGAGGAAGCAGCACAGCCAGCGACATGACCCGGAGGAAGTACAGAGGTTTTCTTCAACATACGTAGGAGAACTATAAGGATATATCTTTTCACAATATATCACCTTGTCAAAGACCCTTAATGTGACAACCATGTTACCGCGGTGTCGGAAGACTAACATGTCATAATTTTCTAAGCCGTGTGTTTTGACATATTCCTCCAACCGGATTTCAGTTCTATGTAATAATGCAAGATTACTACATAGGAGGAAAGAGTTGGGAGGATTATGTCAAAACACACGGCTTAGAAAATTATGACATGTTAGTCTTCCGACACCGCGGTAACATGATATTCACATTAAGGGTCTTTGACAAGGTGACATATTGTGAAAAGATATATCCTTATAGTTCTCCTACGGATTTGAAGAAAACACTTGTACTTCCTCCGGGTCATGCCGCTGGCTGTGCTGCTTCCCCCTCCTCTTCCTGTCCACTTCTTCTCCTCCGACTCTACACTTGAGCTGGATATCATATGTGACTGAGAGAGTAGTCAAATAAGAAGAAAGGAAGTAGGGAGGAGCAGATGGGTCTAGAGCCATGGTGGAGGAGAGGAGAAGGAAGATGCTTGATCAGCATTGTCTTCCGGATCGTCCTTATCAAGGCATAACGGGCTGCTCAGCGTGCCCAGCTTCTTCAACTTCTCGCTGGCTGCAGAGTCGAAATGGGAACGGGTCCTCTTTGCCGGCCCGGAGCTATGACTCGTACTCGTCGTTGCGCTACCGGTTTTCTCTCCTCCTCTGACGCGGGTCATAATTAAGAAAAGAAATTTCGTACCTCTTCTTTACATAAATATCATTGCCGCCTTGTACTCGAGCCTCCTCGTCTGTGACGCTATCCAACTTCTCGATGCCTACATTGTCACTCGAATCTCCCTTTCGACTCGTATCGTCCTCTTCTTCGCCTGTCTTTTCGCTCCCTGTCTTGCAATCATCTGCTATCACTGCCGACTCATTCGACTCCTTCTCCGAGTCTTCCTCCTCCTCCTCGGAGTCATCGAAGAAGGAGTCGAATGAGTCGGCGGTGATAGCAGATGATTGTAAGACATAGAGCGAAAAGACAGGCGAAGAAGAGGACGATACGAGTCGAAGGAGAGATTCGAGTGACAATGTAGGCACCGAGAAGTTGGATAGCATCACAGACGAGGAGGCTCGAGTACAAGGCGACAATGATGTTTATGTGAAGAAGAGGTACGAAATTTCTTTTCTTAATTATGACCCACGTCAGAGGAGGAGAGAAAATCGGTAGCGCGGCGACGAGTACGAGTCAGAGCTCTGGGCCGGCAAAGAGGACCCGTTCCTATTTCGACTCTGCAGCCAGCGAGAAGTTGAAGAAGCTGGGCACGCTGAGCAGCCCGTTATGCCTTGATGAGGACGATCCGGAAGACAATGCTGATTCAGTTTTGCCTTCCTTGGATGGTATTGATTCTGTAGATCTGTGTATAAAAGAGGAAGAGATTGGGAGTAGCGTGGACCCGGAGGGAAATGAGAGATTGGAAGCTGGGTCAATATCCAAGAAGCGAAAGAGAGTCGAGGATTCTGATAGGTTGTCGTATCATCATTGCCGAGGGATGAGGGTCGAAGGACAGTCAACTTTATCTACGGCTACATAGTTTCTGCCTCGCCAGTCGAATGGCTGCAGGGACTATGTCCTTATCACCATGTCGTACCGTAGATTAATGCAAATGGAGCTGGAGCTGGAGCCAAAATACAGAAACCAAAATACAGAATCCAAAATACAAAATACAGAAACCAAAATACAAAATATAGAAACCAAAATACAAAATACAGAAACCAAAATATAAAATACAGAATCCAATCCCTGGGTTCGCCGAAAATACAAAATACTGTGAGAACGGATGGCTCAGAACACAATCCAACCGAAGAGGATACTCTGAGAGATCCATCTGAGTAGGACGTATACTCTGAGAGATCACCTTTACAAGAATGATATCAGTAGTAGGATTGAGTGCTGGAGGAGATATTATCAGAGTATACGTCCTACTCAGATGGGTCTCTCACCGTTACTATTTTTTTCTGACGGCATGATGGATGTGCTCCGTCAACATATTCTTGCTCCGAGCCAAAACTTTGTCCCGGAGCTCAAGTGAACATCCTTCGTGTAGAGCTCGAGTGAGAGGTTCCTGACAGCATGGTGGTCTCCTTTCTTAAAGTATCCGTGCTCGTCCCATAACCAATGTGGGATGAGCACGGATACTTTGACAAAGGAGACCACCATGCTGTCAGGAACCTCTCACTCGAGCTCTACACCAAGGATGTCCACTTGAGCTCCGGGGCAAAGTTTTAGCTCGGAGCAAGAATCTGTTGAGGGAGCACATCCACCATGCCGTCAGAAAAAAATATTAACGGTGAGAGACCCATCTGAGTAGGACGTATACTCTGATAATATCTCCTCCAACACTCAATCCCACTACTGATATAATTCTTGTAAAGGTGATCTCTCAGAGTATACGTCCTACTCAGATGGATCTCTCAGAGTATCCTCTCCGGTTGGTTGTCGTATCATCATTGTCGAGGGATGAGGGTCGGAGGACAATCGACTTTATCTACGGATATATAGTTTCTGCCTCGCCAGTCGAATGGCTGCAGGGACTATGTCCTGATCACCATATCGTAGTCCAATACAATCCAGAGATTGACACAGTACTAATTCATATATGTAGTCCAATACAAATAGTCTAATACAAAAACAACCCAATACAAATAGTCCAATACAAATAAGTACTAATAGCTAATGAGAACCACGCTGCTCACGCAAACGCTCAGTGATACGATCACGCAACCACCTCGAAAAAGCGAGATCTTTGGCGTGAGGAGAGATGTCGTCCCTTGCAAGTGTTGCACGAATAGAACTCCCGGTCTCACTAGCTACCGGTGCTGGATGAATAGAACTCCCGGTCTCACTAGCAACCGGTGCCACCTCCTCCTTAACTGTAGGGGGAGCCACCTCAGCATTCACTATTTCCTTCAAACGACGTGCCGCTCCTCGGGTCATGGGTGCCTCTGGTAAGATCGATAGTCACAAATAATATAATTGTAACATAAACAAGCTAAAGGAACCATCATGTAATTTGAGTACATTTTCGAAAGCAGAGGGATGAGGGTCGGATGACAGTCAACTTTATCTACGACTACATAGTTTCTGCCTCGCCAGTCGAATGGCTGCAGGGATATGTCCTGATCACCATATCGTACCGTAAATTAATGCAAATGGAGCTGGAGCTGGAGCCAAAATACAGTTGGTACTAACCTCAATAGAACAAACACTCTCACAGCTCAAAATACTAACACATGCTCACGCCTTACTCTTGTGACACTCCCTTTCAAACACAAACACACACCTATATGTTCCCTTACACATGTTGCCATGTTACCTGTAAAAATAGGAAACCCTTGTTGTCTATAATAAGACACAATTCTACAAAGAGAACCATACTGTAGAACTCACACTTTAAGACAATAGATGAAGGAAGACTTGTATGGAGGATCGATAGGGTTGAGCGATGTCATTTTATTCTACAAAGAGAACCATACTGTAGAACTCATACTGTAGAACTCACACTTTAACACAATTCTACAAAGAGTTGTCATAGGGTGTTGAGCGATGTCATTTTAATCTTTTCTTCTTCTTGGAATTTTTGAGTATTGGATCTTGAGACATATATAGCTAGAACTTACGAAGAATGGAGTACCATACTTCAACAAATAGATGTTGACTAATTGGTTCATATACTTGTTGTCTAAAATAAATGTAGGAATGTTGCAAGGTGAAACAATGTATCAAACACTATATCGAAACCCAAACCCAATATGCAAATCCAAATTAATACGAAAATACACAAGTGTATGTAGGGGATTAAGTGTACAGAGGTAAAATACATATATATACATGCTTGGGGGTGTCCACGTGTCCAACAAATGGACACAAAGTGTCCAAAACCTCACGAACACACTGTATCAGTGAACACATGGTCGTAATGTGTCTCCGTGTCCATTTTGGACACGAAAAATACCTCAATTAGGGTTAGGGTTTACCTTCAGTCTCCTCGCGGTGGTGGAGGAGGAGGAGGAGGACAAGTTCGGTAGTGGAGGAGGAGGGGATTAAGTGTACAGAGGTAAAATACATATATATGCAAGCTTGGGGGTGTCCACGTGTCCAACAAATGGACACAAAGTGTCCAAAACCTCACGAACACACTGTATCAGTGAACACATGGTCGTAATGTATCTCTGTGTCCATTTTGGACACAAAAAACACCTCATTTAGGGTTAGGGTTTACCTTCAGTCTCCTCGCGGTGGTGGAGGAGGAGGAGGAGGAGGATCTCGCGGTGGAGGAGGAGAAGGGGCTCGCGGTGGAGGAGGAGGAGGAGAAGGGGCTCGCCGGAGGGAGGAGAAGGGGCTCGCGGTGGAGGAGGAGGATGAGCGGCGTCGGAGGGAAGGGGGTTGGGCTGTCGTTGAGGTCGGGGAAGAGGGGCGGGAACAAAAAATTTGGGGAGAGGGAGAAATAAAAAGTCGAACCGAGGAAACCCTATTTAGCGGAAGTTAGCGACGTCCGTAAATACGTCGCAAAGCGTCGGCCTTCCTTTAATATTCGGCGACGTCTTAATCTTTGCGACGCTAAACGTCGCTAAATTAATAAAACTAGCGACGTTTTCCGACAAATCAACGACGTTGATTTTTATTACACTAAAGGTGGTCGCAATATGTCGCTGTTGGTCGCTATCAGCGACGTATTGTGACGCATAATTTTGGAGTCGCTAAATCCAACAAAATTAGCGACATTTTAAGTCTGTGTCGCTAATTTCGTCGCTGATATGACTTATTTTGGTAGTGCCTTCGTGGAGTCCACTCCTGCCACGTCCTCATTACCTCTGAGTATGAAGACTCCATTGTAAAACCCTCATGTTTACCACGTCCTCATTACCTCTGAGTAAGTATGTTGGTTTTCTCTCGACTTATTATTCGTACCCAAAACCAGGGTACGCCAAGGATAATAGGCCCACAAATGTCCACAGTTGACCACAAATGTCCACAGTTGACCACAAATGTCCGCAGTTGACCACAAATGCTGTACTAGGTTCTCTAGTACACGCGCCTCTTTTCTCACAATCTTATGCCTCTGGAACCCAACTGTTCCATGGCATTCTTTCGCCCAATACCAAGAACTTCCAGGTCCGCCCTACCACGGAGTTGTTCTAGGTATCTCTATCGAACTTATTATCCATACCTAAAACCAAGGTATGCCAAGGGTAATAGGTCCACAGAAAGTCCTCCAGTGGGGCAAAATACCATAATACCAAAGATGCAGTACAAGCACAACAGATAAAAGATGATGCAAACAAAGTCATTTATTTAAATCAAAAGTACTACATTTTTTGGGACCACGTCCCTGTCAAAAAGATGAAGAAACATAAAAAAGAAAGAAAAAAGCCGATCATGGTTCGACGATGCATAATTCTCGGAGCCGGTCCTTCAGCTTGGACGTCGACCGCTCAATTCTCAGGATGGCCCGGCGCTCAGCCTCTTGCGTCAGCTTCTCTGCATCCTCCAGATGCGCATGTGCCTGTCAACCGTCTTCAAGTTTCTTCAGGGCACACTCTAAGGCATCTGAGGTTCGGGTGACCTTGTCGGTCTCCCGAAAAATTAGCTCCTTGTCTTCGCGCGAGGCCTACAGCTCAGACTCCAAAGAAACCAATTTTCTTTGAAGCTGGAGGATCTACTCCTTGGTATCAGCTATCCCACGAGAGGCGGCCTCTTCCCGAGCAATACAGTCCTCTCCGCTGCGGCTTAGCTGATCGTACTTCAGCGATAAATCTCGGAGGTCCTTCATCAGAGCAGGCTTGGACGTCTCCCGTACCATCCTTACCTTTTTCATGGCAGTTAAAAGGAAGGCACGCTCCTGATCGATTGCTGAAGACAGATCAACTTGCCGCAGTCCTTGATACTGAGCCACCAGCTGATCAGCTTCTAGTAACTTGGGCTCCAAAAGCTCGACCATCCCTGCCCCATCGGGGAGGGTTCTGAGGAGTTCAATCTGGCCACGAGCACATTGACGGGCCAATGCAAAAGATGTTCCCCTCTCCACGGCAGCCTCAACCCATCGCTTCAGGTGGCAGTAGAAGCTGTCAACCACGTCCTTCGACGATTCATCCAGAACTTCTGAAGAAGACGACGTCAAAGGAAGAGTAGCTGGCAGAGTTGAAGAAGATGCACCGGAACTTGACGCCCCTGCCACTAGGGAAACAAGTTTTGAGCGATAGGACGCTTGAATAGCGTCCATCTCCTCCTCCACAGCCCGAAGAATTCGGAGACTTGGCAGGACAGAAAGGTCGACCTCCGGAGCCACATGAATCAAGGAGGGTGCAGGGACCATTTCTCCCCGTCCCGGCCGTTCCACTGCATGTTCTTCCTAACTCGAACCGGCAGGAGGCCCCTCGATATGAGTTGAAGGATGAGGCATACTTTCTTCCACCAGATCCCCTCTGGTGACTTCTTCCCCGATGATGTCTGTCGTTGGCAGCGAAGGAGCAGGATCTGTATGTCCGAAGCAACCATCGATCAGCTTAACCCGAAGGATGTGAAGATAGAGCAAATAAACCTCCTCACTAGTCAAGACTTGACTTAGCTTACCAAGGGAGGGTTGCTGAAGCTGAGGCTCGCTCACAGCTATTGTATCCTCCTCACCAGCGACATCTGAGCCGAATGCAGCTGGTTCCTCTACCCCAACCGCCCCGGAGGTAGACGCAATTAGGTCAGCATCACCCGACTGGAATTCAGCAACCTCGGGGATTAGCTCAATAGAGCCCACATCGCCCTGGGTTGAGATGTCAGCAACGGGAGGAACCTCAGCCGTCGTCGGGAGAACCCTGGCAAAAATAAGCTCGGCACTCTTATCACTAATTAAAGTGGCTAGAGTCGGGTCGACTTCAGAGACAATAGCCGGCTCTCGAGAGTCTACTTCTCCTGACGCCTACAAAAATAGGAGAATGATCAGATCATAGTGCAGAAAAGAAAAGCTAAAAAAGATGGTTGTAATTCGATTCACCTCCAAAATGGCATCAACATCCTCGCTTCTCTCCCTAATGATTGGCCCGTGAGACTTGACAGCAGTCCATTTTCGGGAGTAAGTTATGCCGCCAACAGCGGACTCACGCCTGCTTCGCTTGCGTGAAGGACCAGGCACAATAGGGGGCTGATCTGCCACCACATCATCTGCAGGAGGAAGAGGCAAGTTATCGGGGTCATCCTCTTCGTCAGCATTGGTAGACTCCGAGTCTGACACATCAATTGCATTCCCCTTCTTTGTCCTCATCTTGGACCCTTTTGGTTTCTCCTCCAAACCAGTACCGAAAATAAAAATGGTACTTGGGTCAAAATCGGTAGGGGGCTTGTTCACCATTACATGGTACAGAGCCGCCATGTACAAAATTTGCCATGACTCCCTAGCATCAGGCACAGAGAAGATGGTACGGGTGTGAATAGTATTATAGTAATGCCAAGCTCGTATGCCGTCAAGGATGCTACCCTCAAAACCCAGGTAGGAGCTGGAATTGTCCAAGAACAGCAGACTGTACCCAAACTGTCGGAAGAACCGACTGGCCAAGTAAGGCTCCAGGAAGACAGAGTTACGGTTGCGATATACCAGGTGTACAGGACGGATGTTCTGCAACCAGAGGAGCATCTTATCGGACAAGAGGTGGGGAGGCCCAGTACCATCAAGATGTACACCATTCACTTCTTCATCAGTAAAATGAGAAACAGACACGAAAAAGGTGTATCTGTCCACTCTCGCCAGTGCCATCCGACAGGCTGGCATAGTCTTGCACTCCCAGGGCATACGGCGATACTGGAAGATGAAAGCATCATCAGCAGTTACGTCGTCTTCTGGACCAGGCCTCATCAAAGACTGGCAGTGCATCAACAGCCACCCCATCAGATAATGATAGGGCAGCTCGATTCGTTCAAAGTCTTTTGCCGTATCACGGGCAATAACCTTGGACGAAAAAGTGCGGAGGCCACGATGTATGCTGCATACCATGGCAGGGAGGAGAGCTAGTCTGGCCCCAAAGACTAGCTTCACCGCAGGGAGGATAAAGTTATGGCTGATTCTCTCAATAGAGCCAGCCCCTCCCGAAACTACGCAGTTCCGCAGCCATATCATCAGAAATCTCGCTAGGAGAGCCTTATCAGACATCTGCTGGGTATCCTGATAAAAATAATTAAAAGAGTCAGTTTGACTCCCAAATCTGTCGCCCGTGGTTTTCACCCTCTTGGCGGTCGACACCTGGTCCTGCACCTCCTTCCGGGTTCGAGGACTTCGGGAAGAAACCCGTCCTGAGGCGCCGAGCTTAAAAAGATAACTGAGCCAGGCCTTCGTATGAGGAAGGTTCCCTTCCGAGCTGTCGTTCTTCTTCTTCGACATCTGCTGGCACGTGCTGTGGTAACACAGCAATTCCCGGTAGACAGCCACAAAGCCCGGGAATCGCTGCTCCAACTCCTCAAACTCTTCATTCGTAGGGGTATACACTTCAAAGACTTCGTCTCCCCAGGGCAGCTTGGAGACTTCGTGCATCCCGTGGAGAGCGAGCCCCATCTCCCCTCCAGGGGTAAAGAAGGTCCCCGTTCGGCGGTTGTACATTTCAAGAAAAGCCATGAAGAGCTTCTTGTTTATGGGAAAACCATAACAAGTGCCCCGAACGGCATGATAGAGGCCAATCTCGCACAGGAGATTCTCGTATGTCCGCAAAATCCACGTGGTCAAGTTGGTCCACGAAGGGATGGGGTTCATCCAATTCAGCAACGCCAACTGACCAATGGGGTAGGACCCCTTCTGAGCAAGCTGGTTCAACAAAGTGTCAGCTTGAGAGAACCGAAAGTTGGGACCCTGCACATTTAAGAAGCTACCCGGGGCCAACCCCATCACGTAGCAGCTGATCGGTGTCTTGCTCGCGACCACCGACCCCAAGTTTCTGTTATAGTGAATATCACCCACAAACATCCCCTGCCGGCTCGGAGTCAAGGAGTCCACCATTTTCTGTCCATTGGCAGCATGTTGAACCATGACAACGGGAAGTGACGCTCCATCTGAGGAATGTGGATCGCCATCCCGTTAGAAAAAAAAACTCCAACTTTCAGATATATCTAAAACGTTGGGTTCTTTACAGTCAGGGCATCCCCAAAGAGGAACGCATGTTTCAGGTGTTGTGACCCCCCAATTTCCCCGAGTTCATCATGCCCGAGAGAAAGTAGAAAGATTGGTTTTTGATATCCCTCAGCCTCTCCTCAGGTTCATCTTTGGGAAATTGGTTTGACACATAATCAACTATGTGGTCGAACCTCACACCAACAGCAGATTGGGCGTGACCTACCAAGAGTTCTCCCGCAGGGTTGACTGGCAACTTCATTGTAAAAAGACAAAAGAAAGAAGTCAGAAGATAGCCAGAGAAAAACCACTTAATGTTTCTGAGCTTATACGACTCTGATTAGGTGGGACTTCATGCGGCCCAGTTTATGAGGAGCTTATGCGGCTCTGTTTGGTGGGGCCCAGTTTATAAGGAGCTTATGCGGCTCTGTTTAATGGGTCTTCATGCGTCCAGTTCATAAGAGCTTATGCGGCTCTGTTTGGTGGGTCTTCATGCGGCCCGGTTCATAAAGTGCTTATGCGGCCATGAGACGTCTCTCATGCGGCTTGGACATGAGGCAAACTCTTATGCGGCTCGGACATGAGGCAAACTCTCATGCGGCTCGGACATGAAGCGACTCTCATGTGGCTCGGACATGAGGCATACACCATTCGGCTCGGACATGAGACGTTCATGCGGCCCATATACGGATTCATCACACTGAACTTAAGCAGTTCAATGAAGACGAAGAGAGCATTATATGCCAAAGGCCCGCACATAAAACATGCGACATAGCCATTATGGTTAGGGTTCGAATCCATGCAGTTCTTCTCAACGCTCTTACCGTCAATAGCAGGATGAACGTCGGGGTGAACTGAGATCGCCGACGAAGAGGCAACTCCTTTGTCCTTCGCTGCAGCACTGGAGGAAGCCTTGGGAGCCATTGATGATCGAAAGAGGAGAAGAGACGGCGACTAGGGCACGAAATCTTGAAGAAAGAAGAGAGTAAAGAGAGTAAAGAGAGTAAAAAATATCTATCTTCAAAAATTGCTCATATTTATAGGCTGACAAGGGCGCGTGAACCGATAGACGCTTCGGATTTCGTACTGCCTAGAAGATAAAGCCGACCCTTGGGATTCTATCCCCTTTCATGCAAAAAAGAATGCTCAGAATCATCAAGGCAAATCTAAATATTTAATGCCGACTCTTGGGATCCTATCCAGAAGACGGCTTTAAAAATCAAAACAAATCAAAAGCAATTAATGAGACGCCTACGTGGCACGAAGACCATCATGCGGCCAGAGAAGCCCATGCGGCCAGAGAAACCTATGCGGCCAGAAAAGCCTATGCGGCCAGAAAAGTCTATGCGGCTAGAGAAGCCCATGCGGCCAGAGAATCCTATGCAGCCAGAGAAGTCTATGTGGCATGAAGAGCTTATGCGGACATACCCATGCTTCTTATTCAAAGTATTTTAATTTTACAAATTGAAAACTTTGAAGGAGGTCTTATAGAAGCATGAAAAAGTATAGTAATTCTTATGCGGCCCAGAATCAACAGGAAACTCCATACGGCTCAAAACTTGGGGAGTTTTCATACGGCTCAAAATTCCTGAGAGCTTCATACGGCTCAGAAAGCTTCATGAGGAGCCACGTGGCCTTATGCGGTTCGAAATAGGCCTATACAGCTGGCCATAATTACTCCGTACAGCTGGCCATTAATGCTTTGACACAAAGTGACAGCTTTGACAGAAATGATGGCTCTGACATAAAGAAGAGACGCGATATGCTCATAAAAAGACGAGAAATTTTTTATGATAGCTGGCACAGTTCACAAATTCCAAGAAAGTTTTCTATGCGGATCGCCTGAGTGACCTTCATGCGGCTCAGTTATGAGGCCACCCTCATGCGGCTCGGTTATGAGGCCACCCTCATGCGGCTCGAGTATGAGGCCACCCTCATGCGACTCGATTATGAGGCCACCCACATGCGGCTCGAGTATGAGGCCACCCTCATGCGGCTCGGTTACGGGGCCACCCTCATGCGGCTCAGTCATGAGACCACTCTCATGCGGCTCAATCATGGGGCCAGTCCTTCATGCGGCTCAGCCAGGATGTACCATTCATGCGGCTCACAACATAGCGACAGTTGGGACACGTGGCAGAACTTGACTAAGTCTTAAACAACTCGAATTTATTGCAACCAACAGATCATAACAGTCCAAATTTATTTGTAACAAACAGATCAAGATTAATTTTAACCAATCCCCAACTGCCCACTTCTCAAGGCACAGTTACAAGGATGTGGCCACGTGGCTGTACACCCCACTCATCACAAACTCCTATAAATAGTATGGGATTATTCCTTTGCACACACACAGAGACACACAGAGCAAAAAAGCACACAGAGAGAGAGTATTTCTTCGCCGGAGCCGAGGTTGCGTTCGATCGTCCAAGGAGTAAGGCAGAGTTGATAGCACTTTTCCGAGCCTCTACCGTCACCCCCCAGAATCCAAATTAAACAATTGTACTTAGATTGATTTTCCTAGGTTTTGTTCCTAGGCTTTCTTTTGTACAAGCGAGTTTGTAATTGTGAATTAAAGTTCAGTCCTCCCATAAAACTGTTCTGTTCTTTGATAATCAATGGCAAACAAGTGTGTATGGCCCTGTACAATACTAGGTAGACCTATGTTAGTAGGGTGGTTAACCCCCATTATTGACCTGTCATGTCCGTCAGACAAAGTAAGGGGTAAAGTCCTAATCAGGAGATGATCTACGACCTAATTGTCACGCCCTAGTACCAGAATACAAAGAACAATGGTATAACACGACCATCTATGCACTATAAAGTACACCATGCTCACAGTTGTCCCTAGACATGGGGGAATATACTACAATATAAGTCACCTATGGTGTAAACCCCCACCCCACCCCCCCAAATTTTGCTATATTTTAGATTTATTTATGTATATTTTAATCACCTTAAATTATGTTATATTTAATTTTAAATAATATATTTATTCTGATATAAATATATACGTATACATATGCGTAAATTGTTATATATATAAGTACTAAATAATGTATATATGTGCAATAGATATAAATGATATGCCTATCATAATTTATCTCATATATATTATCAATAAGAAAAAATCGTGTATGTCGACTACCCCTTTATCTTCTATAACAGTTGTTGGAGTTTTTTTAATCATAATAATCCTAAAATATTCATGTGGAGGGATATTTTCATCGGAAGTATTTTTTTATTAACAACCTACACACCTATACGTCGTCCTTACGATTGGAGGGCCGGTCCAACATGATATTCGTGCTGCTTTTCACTTGAACTACAATAGTTGAACTCTTCGTAGACATTTGGTACGCGGAATAGAAATACTATATAGTTGTAATATAGTAGTAAATTCTATATTCTCGAAAATCAATTACTTCCCATCCATAGACACCTTTTTTTCTGTTTTCTTTTTCATAGACACCCATTGATTGATTAAACCCTCCATAAACCCTGCAGGATGCTCCCCCCTCGGCTCCATGTTAGCCTCCACCCTCCGTGACTTGAACCCCATCCTCCTCGACTCCATCCATCTCAACCTCAAGCACAGGAAATGGAGCTTCCTCCGCAAGAACTCCTCACTCCTCACGGACGCATCGGTCCGGAACCTCCTCCTCCGCTGCGCCGACTCCCCCAAGCTAGCCCTAGACTTCTTCCAACGCTTCGTCACCACCGCCAACAGCCCCATACCCATTTCTCTAGACACCCACTCCACACTCATCCACATACTCGTCTCCTCGCGCCTCTTCCCCGACGCCCTCTCCTCTCTGCGCCATTTAGTCGAACACGTGCCGGCCGCAGACGTCGTAGCCTCGTTGCGCCGAGTTAACCCCAACAACACCAACCCGGCCGCATTCGACTCTTTGGTTCGGGCCCTGACCCAGCTCGGCCTCGCCGAGGACGCCCGTCTGGTCGTCCGCAGCGTCCCCGTATCGGTCCACGCCTGGAACAACCTGCTGAACCGCGTGCTGGTCGTGGACCGGGACGTCGCCGGGTTCTGGGGCCTGTACAGAGAGATGACAACTTCCTTTGGGTACTTGGAGAATGTGAACACCTTCAATTTGGTCATCTATGGGCTCTGTAGCGACGGCAGAGTGTCGGAGGCTGTGGCCATGCTGTACCGGATGCTCAAGCTGGGAGTTTCCCCCAATGTGGTCAGCTTCAACATGGTCGTCGACGGATGTTGTAGAAACGGAGAAGTCGGGCTCGGTATGAAGCTCGTCAGCAAGATCGGGACCGTGTCGGGTGGAGCTGTCGAGCCGAATTGTGTCACTTACAACTGTCTCGTTAACGGGCTCTGCAAGGTTGGGGAGGCTGCTGCCGGGGAGGCGATCGTCAGGGAGGAGATGGTCGGGAGGGGCATCGAACCGAACGTGAGAACCTACGCGACACTGATGCACGGATACGGGAGGGAAGGGAGGCTGGAGGAGGCGCTCAGGCTGCTTGACGAGATGGTCGACAGAGGCTTGAAGCCGAACTCGGTCGTGTATAACTCCCTCATGAACTGGTTCTTGAAGAAGGGGTACATCGAGGAGGCCCGGCTCTTGCTGTCCGACATGAGAGAGGGCCGTATCATGCCCGATCATTTCATGTACTCGATCATCGCGGACGGCTGCTGGAGGAACGGGCATCCGCAGGAGGCTTTCGGGTTCTACGATCGGATCGGAGGAGACGACGAAGGGCATCTCGCCTGTGATGTTGTATGGTTCAACACTATCATGAACTACCTGTGCAAGCACGGGAGGACGAAAGAAGCGGAACAGGTATTGTGTCGCATGTTTACTTGCGGTCTGGATCCCGATGTCGTTACGTATAGTACTTTGATCGATGGACTGTTCAAGGAGAACCGGGTGGACGATGCGCTCCGATGCTACGACGAGATGGTGAGGGAAGGGCAGAGGCCTAATCTCGTGACGTACAGTTCGGTCGTGAATGGGCTGTGCAAGGGGGTTTCGGTCGACGCAGCGAGGCTTGTGGTGGAGGAGATGAGGAGGGCTGGGATACCGGTAGATGTCGCGACCTGCAACACGTTGGTGCACGGATATTGCAGTAGCCGGAGGGCCGAGGATGCGTTTGCTCTGTGTTTCGAAACGAGGAAGGTCGGAGTGATGGAAGATGTGGTCACTTACAATGTTCTGATAAGCTTTCTTTGCAAGCTCGGATGCTTTGGACAAGCGAGAGAGCTGATGGAGGCGATGCTCGACAGAGGCTTGTGTCCGGATCAAGTAACGTACGCCATTCTCGTTACTGCGTTCGGTAGGAACTGCAGTGGAGAGGAAGTCATTGAGCTGCATGATTATATGGTGCTCAGAGGAGTTGCTCCTGACGAGTCTACATACAGAACCAGAGTGAGCTTGCTCCTGCAGAGTGACCAATAGAGTACAGTACATAGTAGCATTTTTCTTGTTATTTATTTTTCATTTCTTCTTACTAGAAAGATATGTATGCCAGCTCTTTGTTATTTCTGTATGTTTTTTGACCTTGTGGACTTTGTAAACTATCAAATTTTGTACATGATAAATTCTTACAGCACCAAAAGGCTGTTTTCTTTTATCATTAGATATATGCAATATTGTGATTTTTCTAACTCTTCTCCTATGTCCACTTTGACTTCTCTTAAAATCAACAGTTTGCATTCTAGTGCACTTTGACTTGTCACTTCTCTTAGATGTGTATACTAGATTTTTTTGGTTATTTTTGTATCATAACTAATAACTTTGTAGACATTCAAGTTATTGTTGCTCTAATATGAGTTATTTGTATGCTAAGCTTTTTCCAACCCTTATCCTGTCTAGTACTTTTATTTTTTGAAACTAGTCATACAATGCACTAGACTGCTGAATAGCAATCATCTATGTTGCATAGGCAGAAATATGAAAAGTATGGACATGGACACAACATCTATATTGAAGTGTCCTATTGTAGTTTAGGGTGTATGTGCCATGTCTGATACATATCAGACACCTTGCGACACAGACAATTCATCGATTTTGGAGTGTCAGAGCTTCCCACACATTAAGGATTCCTACTGTCTTAATTTGACGGGCAGCTAGAAGGTAGATGTCTAATGTTTGTCAATGAGAAGCAAGGATACACTCGGTACTGCCACTTGAACAGCTTGCTGGTTTGCTTCTTGCATGTGGTATACTAGGAGCAATTCTCTCCTGTCAAGTTACTTCATATATGCCTATACAACAACTAATGGAAGTAAACCTCTGGGTGCCCTCTCCTGGGGCTTAGGAGAGCATAATGTTCTTGTAGACGTCATCTCAAAAAACTCCCCCTGTTCACACCTGGGGTGGACGTCCCAGTAATGAGTGGAACCTGTTTCCTTCTGGAAAAAGAAAAGGGATATTTTGCAAAACCTCCCCTAAATAATGGACTAATTTGCGAAATACCCCCTAAAGATCTCGAATTGGTAAAACCCCCTTTCCGTCAAGACGCTGTTTGATTTTGGGTGACGTGGCAATCCGTGTGTGTTATTAAGTAAGAAAATAAAAGTTAGACGAAAATACCCCTGCGTACGTGGCAGGGGTCCTCCAACGGTCTTCTCTCTCTCTCTAACGGTCATCTTCTTCCTTTGCTGAACCTATTTATACCGATCATCTTCTTCCTCTCTCCAACCTATTTATACCGATCATCCTCCTCCTCTTTCACTTGATCCTCTTCCAGCGTGCAACTTGTCTACCGAAGATCAGGTTCCTACAAGCATGGGGGGTGCTCCTTCATCTATAGAGAAAGAGGTAATTTCTGCCATTAAAGGAGGAAACACAAATTATTATTTACAGTAAGGAGGAAACACAAATTATTATATTTACAGTTAGGAGGAAACACTAATTTTTAATTTCTAAATTTGCAGAAATCGAGTGATGAAAGTGATGAGATTGATGAAAGTGATCAGATTAAATGCTGCAAAGATTGATGCACAGACTCCTGGAAGGGGCAGAGGAAGAGGCAGAGGAGGAGACAATCCTCCAGCTCAGCAACAGACTACTGGAAGGTACAATAAACATGTTATTTAATAGTTAGGATGTTTTTTATGCTTTCTTATTACTTGTTCTGGTCAACATTTAGTGGCATGGAACCTGGTGCTTCTCAAACAAGAGGTAGAGGCCCAAATGCTGCTGGAAGAGGAGTTAATGTGCCTCCTTATACAGGGGTGGGTGCAGCTGGAAGAGCAGCAACAGCAGCAAACTTTCATAGCATGTATGGATTTAAAGCTGATGGCATGAGGGAAGCAACAAGACCCCAATCCCAGATCTTCAGGCCACCTAGATGGAGGCCTTAACTGCAGTTGTACTTGGTTTTTTTTTGTTGTGGACATTTTGTACAGAGGTTATTCTCTGCTTTAAGTATTTTGTGCAGTGATAGCATGTAAAAGTTTGTCTTTTAACTGCAGCTGATAGCATGTATTTTTGGGTTGTGGACATTTAGATACTCTGAAAAGTTTGTCTTCTGTAAGGATTCTATGTTTACATACTATGGACATGAAAGAGAAGTCTTGCAGTTTGTCTTTTGTAATGATATTATGTTTGGTGCATGTATTTTTCGACAGTTTATGGATGACGGCTGATTACCTAGAGTGTATGTCTAGAAACTGTGGACATGAAAGAGAAGACTGCAGCTGATAGTTGATAGCATGTTTATATATAACAAATGTCTATTTTACATTGATCTTCTTTTCATTTGGTCTAACTTCAGTGAACCTTGAAACTGACCACACAATTCACCAATCTCTTCAGGACAATCTTTGGCCCAATGTACACGACTACCACACTTAGCACACCCCTTTGCTGAATGTTGTCTTGGTGGTGGCAACTTCACAGCTTCATCTAACCACTGGAATTCAGCACAATTGAAGTGTTGACATCTCAAAAATCTTCTGTGCGGATTAGCTCGAGTGTTTCCTTCCCAAACTCTTCTTATCCCGTCATATCTTCGACATTTTGAGTACATAAATGGGCACCCTATTGCTGAATGTGTCGACTGGCAACAAATTTGGCATTTAATCTGATCACTTTCATCAATCTCATCACTTTCATCACTCGATTTCTGCAAATTTAGAAATTAAAAATTAGTGTTTTCTCCTAACTGTAAATATAATAATTTGTGTTTCCTCCTTACTGTAAATATAATAATTTGTTTCCTCCTTTAATGGCAAAAATTACCTCTCTCTATAGATGAAGGAGCACCCCCCATGCTTGTAGGAACCTGATCTTCGGTAGACAAGTTGCACGCTGGAAGAGGATCAAGTGAAAGAGGAGGAGGATGATCGGTATAAATAGGTTGGAGAGAGGAAGAAGATGATCGGTATAAATAGGTTCAGCAAAGGAAGAAGATGACCGTTAGAGAGAGAGAGAGAAGACCGTTGGAGGACCCCTGCCACGTACGCAGGGGTATTTTCGTCTAACTTTTATTTTTTTACTTAATAACACACAAGGATTACCACGTCACCCAAAATCAAACAGCGTCTTGACGGAAAGGGGGTTTTACCAATTCGAGATCTTTAGAGGGTATTTCGCAAATTAGCCCATTATTTAAGGGAGGTTTTACAAAATATCCCAAAAGAAAACATCAGCTTTCCCAATGTCTGCATAAACTGAACAGAAGCTCAAATAAGTACGACTGGTAGCTAAAAGATATCAGGAACTACATAGTTTCAGAAACGACCATAATTTGGAACTTGAACTGGAGACTTTGGAAAAGTCAACAAACTGCGTAGTATAACTAACTATAGTACTTGGGCTACAACTCCCCTGTGGCTTTTTTTACCTCTACAGTTTCTACTACTCTCTCGTGTGCAGTGCATTTGGAACACTGAACATGAAAGGAAAATGCTAAAGGGGTGTTGGGGGGGGGGGGGGGGGGGGGGGGGGGGGGGGTGAAGTTACCGCAAACTGCCAACACCCTCCCATCCCACCCGCACCACACCAGGGCCCGCCTCCCTCCAATGGGTGTATCACAGATAGCTTCCGACTTGCTACTTGTCCACTTCATTCTGAAAACAGATCCACCACAAACATACATTTTGCTTCAAGAGCTTTCTTGAACAAAAGTTGCAGCATATAACATAATTTTTTTTGAAACCTCACTTCAGATTCTCCCCTCCCGAAGATTAAATTGAACTGGAGAAGTAGAAAATTAAATACAGATTGAATACAGTGGGGGAAGATTCAAAAACACTTTACCTCTTGTAAAAGAGAGAATGGGCTTAACCAACTGCAGCAAACTTGGGCATAAATTATAACCAAACTATAACCACAAAAACTCCAAGCAGTTTGTCTGTCTTATGGAACCAAAAGAGAGCAAGTACAGAGAAAGTTCAACATACCACATATAAAGTACGGAATAATTGGTATAGAACTTTAAAATTCAAATGATATAAGCAAAATGATAAAGGCAAGCAATGTCTTCTGGGATGGGAAATTATTTTGGCATAATGGGAAAAGTGGTTGGCATACAATTATAAGTACAGGCCAGCAAGCATAAAATTGGAGAATATTTTGGAGAATTATTTATGCTTGAAAAAACTAGCACACAGAATGTTGCTTCAAAAACTACACACATAAAATTTCAGCAAGGCTGTCCACCCAATTACAAGCAGCTCTTCATTGTCCCCAAAAGTATGAGTCTACCACCCATCATTTGTCATGTACCTTATTAAAATTCTCGATTCTGATTGGTGATTAGTCCTGCGCATGCTTTGGCAAAGTTTTTTTTTTTGCGAACATCAAGAAGCTGAGGGTAAGTGTAAGGAAACACTTCGCAAAGCTGCAAATCCTAGCAGCTAAATACCAGAAATCCGAGTATTTTACTGCTGTGAGTTCACCAAATTCCTAAGGACAAACTGAAGAATGCCCCCATGATCAAAGTAGGCCAACTCCACCTGCATGACAGCAGAATAGGTCAATTATTACAGGATGGTTAAGTAGGTCAAGTAGGTGAAGCAACTGCTAGACCTAGTTTAGCATCTCTGGCAACACTATTTAGTTTTTCTGTCAGGCCGGAAAGAAAGTTGTATACTATTTCTCAAGAATAGAAAGATCAATAATTTTTCAGGATAATTAAATCCAAGAAAAAAAAAAGTTAGGATGCTTTTGGAGTTTCAACAAACAAATTTGTGTTATTCCTGAATTTAGGATTGAGCGTTATTTTTTTTTTTTGCACCCAAATAAAATCATCATAACAAAATTTCAGTTTAAATGTAAAGAGAGGCTAGTTTTATAGCCCAAGCCCTAAACGGTTCATAGAAGATACTCAAATTAGAGTAAAATAACAGGGAATAGGATTCTATACTTCTAACATCAATAACAATGATACCAAATGATTATTGTCAGTACAGTAAACAAGAGCTTTTAATGTAAGCATACAAAGAATGAAGTATGCAGATAATGTATGTCAATCTGAATTCCATTCATTCAAATAGAAAAACAGTAATTAATGAAAATAGCATACCCATTTATGTACCCTAGCTGAAAATGTTGAAAATTGAAATGTTTAGTTTACACCATGAAAAAATTCAATAAGATGTAGAAATGGTCGAGGAGTTGAGCAAGATGGAAATTCTGCAAAGTATTGAAGGCTATGTTTAATTATTGGGTTTTTTTCCAGGGAAAATATTTCCATCACAAAATTTCCACCAATGTGTAGTTTTTGGTAGCTTATGTTCTCCATGGAATTATT
This sequence comes from Iris pallida, assembly GCA_029216955.1. Lineage (NCBI taxonomy): Eukaryota > Viridiplantae > Streptophyta > Magnoliopsida > Asparagales > Iridaceae > Iris > Iris pallida. The sequence continues at coordinate 1,124,268 of JANAVB010042420.1, read as the reverse complement.
TTCCAAAAAATTACCATTTTCCATATTTTCATTAAAAAGTGTGGAAAAACAGGCCTACCCATGGGAAATAAATTCCATGGAAAAAATTTCTCCTCTCCATCATACGCGATTGAGGATCGTCTCTCTCTCTCACGCGAAAGCGACTTGGGGATCGGCTCTCTCTCACGCGATCAGCTTCGAAAGAGGTACTCCTCTCTCTCTCCTCTATCGTTTTTTCCTCTCTCGATCCGAGCCTCTCCCCTCTGGAGATTTGGGGATCGTGTCGCTGTAAGTAGATCTTGACACGTGAAGGGGTGGAGTCTGTGGTGAAGTGAGGGGGATGAGAGCGGTGGACTTCGATGGTGGAGGGGCGTCGCGCAGTGGTCGACATCTGACCGACGAGGGGGTGTTTGGGGAAGCGGAGCTCAGGGTGCCTGGGACAGCGCAAAAGGGAGCAGAGCACTGGAAGGAACTGGAGAGCAGTGGTCGTTTATGGAGCTCGCAGGCTCGACATGATGACCAGGTCCCGCGTCTGTGTGTGGGAGGAGCACGGCTATGGCTTGCTCCATCTTCTCCTTTTTGCAGTAGAAAATTACAAGTACCAAGTAGAAAATTCTTCAGAATTGTTTTTACTGCAGTGACATCTCATATATCTTTTTGTCACCTGGACTTGTTGAGATATTCTCTTAAGACCCTCTATGGCATTCATGATGTAGATAGTTTTTGTTTTTTGAGGCGCATTCTTGACCTGCTGCGGATTTGTAATATCCTGAAAGCAAAATTTTCCTACTGATTTTAATTTCATGTAGCTTTTGTCTACTAATTATATGTTAGTTTCATTTTGCTAGATTTTTAACGTTGTTTTTCGAATGTCAACTCTGGGTACTATGATTTGCTTACGGTCTTTGGTAATGACACTTCGACAAGTGATCGAGCGGTCCCGGGGAATATTTTTTCTCCGATGAGCGAACCAGTGGATGACTTGGAGGGTGAAAATGATGCGGAGGAAACACAACAAAGTCATTCAATGAATTTGAATCGGTCGGTGCAAGAGGTACACTACAACGACGAAAGCATACAAAACCAATGGAAGATGTTGTATTGGCCCTTGCGAAGATAGTGAAACCCTCCGAGATGATCGTCATTGCTTTCGAATGATTTTCCACAAGAAAATAATTGCAATCAAACACCGCCATTATGGAAAATTTTAAATTACATGGAATTTTTTTCCTAGTAAAATAATTCCGTGGAATTAATTTCTTTTCCATGTATTTTCCCTCTTGCAATCAAACGCACCCGAAGCTATGTTACCTGGACTCAGGTACGGGTGTCGCGTACGGGTACATATCCAAGAGTCGGGTCATTCAAACTCATAATTGAAGGACACGAACTCGGATAAAAATGATCCAAATTTTGTATACATGTACGAGAATATGACTAATGTTTCATGAAAAGACAACCTATAATTATGAATTACTAGTAAACTTTACTGAACTAGTTGATTAAGTCCCTAAGGGACCGTCCCTTCAGCTACCCTACTACTTTACTACCAGTCAACCATATTAAAATAAACTATTTACTTCACTACCAGTCTCCCGATTGTCACCATCAAGGATCCGATTGTCACTATGGAGGATCGGATATAGGTTCCATACCCATACCCGGGTAGTCAAAGGCACGTCTCGGGCGCGCCTCGGAGCAAGGCACAGCATCTGCGTCTCGCACTTCACTAGGCGAGATGCATTTCTCCGGGCACACCCAAGGCGCGCCTTAAGTGCGCCTTTCAGCAATGCGCGCCTTATGTATTTTTTGTTTCTTACCCAAAAAAAAAAAAAAACATGGAGATAGCCCTTACCTCATACAAGTGGTAGGGAGGTAGCCATTTTCACGGTTGCCAAAGTTGGCTAGAGTTGAACTTGAAAAAACTAAAATTTACTGAAAGCGTGGTAGAAAACATACAAATTCTTGTTAGTTTTGTTGAGTGTTATTGTTGCTATGCTAGTTCACTTGGTTATGTTAACATATTTTTTTGGTTTTAATATATTATTTGATTTTATTTCTTATGTTACTAATTTATTTATGTATATTTTTATTATTTTTTATTTTGCGCCTCACTTCACTCGGACGCGCGTCTTAAGTGTGCCTTGCGCCTCGGACAATATAGACCCTTTGCGTCTCGAGTGCGCCTTGCGCCTTTGACTACCTTGACCCATACCCATTCCTATGGGGGCGACACGGGTACTTCTCCTTAAAGTGGAGATTCCGGATAACATAGACCCAAAGTGAAATGCAAAAATATATTACTGGAATTGCCGATGATGACCCAGCAGTCTGAGTTGTAGTTCTGAAAATCTGCTGCTTTCCAAGCATACAATGTTAAGTAGATACACAGAAGGGGATGTCGAATAGGTGCTGAATAATTTTCAAATATATAAATTAAAGATGACATGCAAAACAAACAAATGTTATTACGTTAGAGTATTCATGATATATCAGATAGCTATATACATGCATTAAATATCCACATTGTGGAGAATGATGTGTTTTGCGAATAGAATTAAAACAAGTTTATTGGTTAGTCCCATAAATCAAATAGATTCTCTGAAATTCTGTTTTCCTTTCTTAGTCTTTGCTTAGATACTCTCCCCCGTAGTTTCATGGTATTACTGTCTCCTTTAGTTTGATGGTATAGCTCATAAACTTGATTCCTCAATAGTTCGAACAACTCAGTATCTCTCCTTTATATATATATATATATATATATATACTATTCTCTGGTCATTGAAGTATTTTCCTAGTTCTTAGAATTTTTTGAATACATTAGTTGGCTGTATCAAACCTTTCTCCCAAATACTTCTGAACCTTAATAGGAATATCAGTGTTCTAAAAATCGGCCTAGGCGGACGCCTAGGCGCTAGGCGGCCGCCGGCCGCACCGAAAAGGCCCTAGGCGGGCCTAGGCGGCCCTAGTCGGGCCTAGGGTTAGGGTTAGGGTTAATTTTTTTGAAATTTTCAAGAAAAAAATATATATATATATATTCGACAAAATTAAATACTTACCTGCCGCCGCCGACTGCTGATGTTGTTGTTGTTGCCGCCGTCGTCGACGTCGTAGGAAAGAGGGGAGAGGAGGGGAGGAGGAGTGGGGGGAGCGGAGAGGGGAGCGGAGGGGAGGAGGGGAGCGGAGGGGAGGAGGGAAGAGGGGAGCGGAGGGGAGGAGAGGGGGGGAGAGAAGTCTGCTGACTCTCTCTCCTCTCCTCCCCCTTATATGTTTTTTTTTAAGTAGAAAAAAAATTGGAAGCAAAACAGAAACATGGGATTCGAACCCAAGATAACTCATGTACCAAGTCTTAACCATTGCTACACTAGCCATAAATGCTCAATAGCTTTTGTGTCTATAAGTGTAACATACATGTTATTTATATAGAAACTCATGAGCCAAAAAAAAAAAATTAAATCAACTCGCCGCCTAGGCGCTAGTCGGGCCCTCAACGCACCGACTCCGCCTAACGAAATCTATAACATTGAGGAATATAATTAGGATATACGCTTATGTGGCTTTCATTTTCTCTAAAGCTATCATAAGTCCTAATTTTAAAACAATACCAAGATGGCGTATCCCCAAGTAACACAATTGTATCCATACTAAAATTTTCAAGCTTGTACACGTAAAATAATTTCTGAAATGACTCGAAACTCTCATTATGTCAGTTTCCTTTAATACCTTTTGGTCTTCACACCTCAGAAACATTAATGTTACCTAGAATTGTCTAGACAAGATATTCCTATTTGCAAGATGGAACACCTGTTGATATGGTTTCAATCCATTAGGAGTACCCACATTAGGGATTTCATTGAATAATGGATTGAAGTGTTTGTGTAACAAGGCCTTCCATTTGTTGTTACCGTACTAAGTCTTTCAAGGTTGTACACGTTAAACAATTTTTGAAAATGACTCGAACTCCCCTTAATGTCAGTTTCCTTTAATAACTTTTTTTCACTCCTCAAACATATAATATTACCTAGGTCTCCACTTCTTTCCTTACTCGTACCAAGCCTGTAATGTATCTTTTTCACACTCCTTATATTGTTCTCTCTTGTAGAAATGATCATCTAAAATTCTAAATTAGATTTAGTTTCACTTAGTGTCTTCTTAGCTTCCTACTTTAGTAAATTCTCTCTCTCAAAGTTATACATACACTTCGTCCATCTTTAGAGACGATTCTTCTTGCTCTAATTACCCTTCCTCATTCCACCACCAACTTGTTTCGAAGTCCCATCCATTTCCTTACTCCTAAAATCTCTTTCACCACCACCTCGTTTCGAAATCCCATCCATTTCCTTCCCTAAAAAATATTTCACTATTTTCTTGATACAATAACATATCATGACACAGTAACATTTTTTTTCTGCAGTCCATCTTTCGTCCCTTATCATTCTATATTTAAAAAAGTACTAAATTCTCTCCTTTCAAGTTTCATCATCTACTTCTTACTCTTGTTTATCCTAATCTTCCTCTTCCATTTCCTAATAGTATTTATATATACCATGACGTGTGTGGTTAAGCTCTCTCCAGGTATAACTTTACAACCATTACATGCTAGTCTATCTACCTTTCTAGTAACGTTATGATCTACTTTGTTAAAACTGAGACCAATCATAGAAGTAACTAAATGTTCTCTTCGATGAAAATCCATATGGCTTCTTAAAATCATTCAAACATTTTATGAGTTTAGAGCTGATAAACATTCCATTTTTAGAAGGCTACCAACACCAGTAAGGATGAATCACAGAGATGCAACAAACAACAAAAATAGGGTCACCAAAATTGGTAAGAAATATTGCTGTATATTGCGACCGACATGTCGTTTTCAACACCAACTCCAAGTCTCTCTCTTATATGTCGTTTCGGCATATGCCTATTGTCATATAGGGCTGAACTTATATGTCGGATAATGTCCAACTTAGCCTGATACAAATTGTTGTCAAATGTGGGTTTAACTTAAAGGGAATGAATCCTTACAATAACCCACGTATTAGATTGTTATTTAAACCTACCCACCCAACCCAACCAAAACCAACCCCCCCCCCCCCAACAACAAAAAAAGATCTTCTAGCTCTCCACCCTATTCTAAATCTCCCCCTCTAGCTCCATCTTCAAGGCAATTCCAACTACCGTTGCACCACCACCTCCAACCAAATGTGCCAACAAAATTCCCTAGAGAAAAACAGAGCCTCACCCTCCTCCAGAGCTCCTACTACACCACCTCCACTTCATGCGCCACCATCACAACGTCTTAAATTAATTGATAATTTAGGGGACACACACGCGTATATAAGACTTGTCTGACATTTTATGTCCCCAAAATTCAATATTTCAAAACTCAATCAGGCACCAGACATCAGACATCTACAACCATGCTAGAAGACTTGTGGGGTCGACATTGGGGTGGAACAAGTACGGATAAGATCGTGTGCACAGGATCTCGTATATGCAAGCTAGCTATCACACATCACATGCAGGGGAGAGCAAATATCGGTTTTTTCAACCGAAAACCGACCGACCCGACCTGGCCCAACCCGGAATAGCGGTTCGGGTCGGTTTATAAGAATGGGTCACAATTCGATTTTTACCTATAAAAAATGATTTTCGGTTCGGATTACGGGTTTGGAACTCGGTTCCCAACACGAACCGAAAACCGAATAAGGATATATGTATTTACAATATTATCTCTCTTTACATATATATGTTACAAACCATAAACCTAACTCATCTTTCTCTCTCCTCCATTCTTCTCTATGGAGCCGCGGTCGCTCTTATGATGTTGTTTCCTTTCCCTCGCTGGGAGAAACCCTAACTAGACTCTCTCTCCCCCTCCGATTATCTCTCCCTCTTCGAAAAGGCTCTCCGATCTCTCCCTCTCCAAGATCTCACTGGCTTCCTAAATCTACGAATTGGTTTATATCTTTCGAGATCTAACCTAAATCTCTCGAAGTAGTCACTCGCACAGTCAGAATCCTTTAGTAAGATCTAACATAAATATTTTACTTAATCTCTTTTTTGCATATGTTTATAGACAGTATTGATACATGATTCTGCTTAGGTTCATTGAGATCTAACCTATTTTTTTCCATTAGCTTCATGATTCTACTTGGGTTCGTTGACTTTCTATTTGCTTCATGATTCTGCTTGGGTTCGTTGACGGTGTTCTTGATGTTCCATGGAGAATGTATGTTAGCACTCTTATATTTCTTGCTACATGAACCTTTGTATCAAGAAATTGATGTGCTCTTCAAACTTCATTGTTAGCTGATAATTTTTTTCCCCTTTCATTGAACTCCTATTAACAATTGCAGTATCAAGTATGGACTTCGATCTTTAAGTATTGACCGATTAAAGTTTTATAATCATTTGCAGCACTTTCCTTGTTGATGGCATATCCTGGGGATACTACAATCATAATACCAAATCCTCTGATACAATATGTTGGGGTAGCAGTTCTGGATTTATGTAAGCACATAGTTTTCAAATCTTGTTTCCTCTTAAGTGGAAATGCATAACTAACATAGCATCACAACTGCATCTATATGGATACATAAATTTTTTAACTTTCCATTCCTTAGACCTTTTCGTAAAAACTGAATTCTGTTTAACCTCAGTTGAATGTACTTCAGCTTCAGCTGGCTGGTTTCTTTGACCATCCTCCTTGGTGAGTTGTTCTTCTTTCTTCTCTATTAAAGTGTATATATTTTTAAGTTATTCCTGGATGAAAATTTATAGATAGAAGCTATTCTTGTTCTTGTTTATAGCTTAAGTCAATCCTAGGTCCTAGCCACCTAGGTACTCAAGTACATAATTGTCCATCATATAGAATTGAGTAACATTTAAATTTTATTACTCACGTTTATAGATTACTTTATGTTTATTAAAAGGTGTGCTTGCAGTTACTGGATATTCAAAATTATGTGTAGATGCTGTTTACATATTTGAGGATTGTCCGAAGGTCTTGGCCATTTGAGGATTGTATGAATATATTTTCCATTCTTCTACAGTTGATTGCTCTAAGTGATCCCTCATTAATTCACTGTCAACTGTCCTCAGTTATATACTCAGCTTTCACCCTTTCCCAGTGTTTTTATTTGTGTATAGACAGTATTGGTAATTAACAGGTTTTAGTTTCTGAACTAATTTGTGTGTAGACAGTATTGATACCTATTAGAATCACCAGCTGATGTTGTTACTACTGATGTATGATGTTACTGCTGTTTGGGTATGCTTGTTACTACTGTTTATTCTTGCATTCTTCTGTTACTGCAGCCAGTGGCGAGACACCCGTTGCAGCCAGTGGCGAGGCATAAACTCAAACTGCAGTCATAGCAAGGCATAGACTGCAGGTATTGGCGAGGCATAAACTAATATGTACTTGGTATACCTATGTTGTCAGTTTTAACTAATATGTACTTGGTATACCTATGTTGTCAGTTTTCTTGTTTCTTTTGAACATTTTATATGAGAAAGTGGCACTGATGATGATGGCTTGATAAAGTAGAACTGATAAACTGATACTATATGGCATCATACTATGATGCTAATTCAGCCATATCTGAGCCATATTTTACTTCTTGTTTTCTCTCCGTTTCAGAAAATGGCTATTGCTAGAGGAAAAAACAAGTCTGGATGTGCATTGAAATAACAATTCATAGGAAAAAATGTTATCGTTGTATTTATTTGACTTGTATAGTTAGTCTGGATTTTGAATCTTATCTGGCTTGTAAAGTTGGTCTGGACTCTGTATAGTCTGGACTGTGTAGTCTGGACTTGTATAGTTAGTCTGGATTTTGAATCTTATCTGGCTTGTATAGTTAGTTTGGACTTGTATAGTCTAGACTGTGTAATTTGGACTATGGAATGCAAAAGTTTGGCTTGTATAGTCTGGACTCTGGAATGCTGGAATGCAGGAGCACTTATAATTATTTAAGTGCTGATGATTAGTTTAGTACAGGTACGGCCCATGCAAGCCCTTTTTAAATTTATTTCAGTGTAGGCCTGGGCTATTGGCCCATTAAATTTATTTAACTGCCATTAAAAAAATAGCAGGCCCGGCCCACTGGCCCATGAAACCGAACCGTTTTAATTCGGTTTGGTTTTGGTCGGTGGTTCGGTTTTGAAAATTACGGTTTTGGTCGGTTTTCAGATAACCGATTCGGTTCAAGCCGAACCAAACCGGTGCTCACCCCATTCACATGGGGGAAGCTTTAGCAGAACTTGCTTATGAAGAATTACGATGTATCTCACAAGCTGCATTTTGGATATGGCCTCAACTACCAGCACAAGCAATCAATACCTTGAAAGGGAGTATGGAGTAGCTAGGAGGACTGCAGCGAAAATGGTAAGTGCCCCATCATAAAGGCAGGACCGAAATGCATGATTGTTAGTAAAGACATATGCAGGGATCTAGACAAAGTACCCATACTGGAACATTACTATTAACTAGTGGTTCCACCGAGAATATTGTACCTGTCAGGTGTTATCACCACTAATTCAGAAGAAAAACAAAACATAAGCCTTCTTATTAGACGGTTGCACACTCCTAAAGGCAACTGAGGAAGAATGATGAATCAAAAGGAAAATTCTCTCAGGATGATTTTAATCTGTCAGGATTTAGATTATCTTTTGAGGTCAAAACATCTTACTAAAGCACGCGGTTAAAATATTGAACTTCTAAAAACAAATTCACAGTTTTGCCAATTGCATTCATTTTTTGCTGACTGCAAGAAAGATGATAAATTACCTCAGTGTCGAAACGAACAGTACAAGTAAAAGATTTGCCGCTATCTGTGACGACTGTGATGTCCTGACCAGGTCGTATGTCACTGATGCTGCTTGGGAGGTCTATTGAATACCGTTCATGACCAGTCAAGCCCAATGTATCAGCATCCTCACCAGATTTGAAACACAGTGGAATTATGCCCATGCCAACTAAATTGCTCCGATGGATCCTCTCAAAACTCTTAGCAATGACTGCTTTGACCCCCTGATTGAAAGAAACCATATTTAGTAACAAAGATTCTTGTAAATAACAGAAGAATGTAGATTAAAGAATACCTACCAGCAACATTGGGCCCTTGGCAGCCCAGTCACGGGAACTTCCACTACCATATTCTGCTCCAGCTATAACTATGGTGTCATGCCCATCATTTTTGTACCTCTGAGAAAAAGAAATTTAGACATAACTTCCAGAAAGTAGTAAAATATAAACTTAAAAAACCATTGGTTGATTTATCACTTACGAAAAGCAGAAGCAAGTACAATATCAACAAAACCAGAATATAATTTGACTGTAAATTAGCAACTCATGACATAGCAGGCCAGTAATATCAAATCATTATAATAAACTACAAGCAGCAGCAGATCCCATTGGTCGAGTGTAGTTAATATATAAGGAAGACGACCAGCAAGACCAAACAATGAGAGGAGAGCATCATCCAAGCCCTCTCCCATCAGAAGTGTATCTGCTATGGAGCATAGGGAAGCTCCATAAAAGTAATGACAGTTATGATGACCATCTGGCAACCTTACTTCAGCTTTCTACATTAGTGCCAAATTTCAAGTCAAGGTGCACACAGGGTGCCAGGCCATGAAACCTAAAACATAGATGGTCAGTTGACCAAGTAACTAACACTTTTCTATATGCAGTTTAAGATCATGGTAAGCAAAGAGCAGCCTCCGAGCTCCCCTAGAATCAAGGGTACATTCACCTCTATGACACATTTAGCCAAAGAGTGACAAGGAATGGCCTTCCCATAATGTCTCAACTTTCTCATGTTCTTGCTAATTAAAAGTGATTCACACTTGAGGTCTCTAGACACAAGTACTTTATCAAATATACAAGGTACCAAAAAGAATTTTATATCCAAGTTGCAACGAACAATCTTCCAGCACTTCAGATATTAAGGTCGTCTCTAGATGAGCTACATGCTATACTAAATAAGATTACCAAACAGTAGTCTTTTAAAGATAATAAAATCAACAGTGAAATTCATAGTATTAACTATAGTCCGAAAGTCCTAGCCAAATTTGATACTAATAAAGAGATCAGGATCCCAGATACAATCATTACTACTCGAGGATATTATTATCTGAGAATGATCTGCAAATTACTCGTCTTCAGTTAAGAAGAAAAAGCTATTCTAAAGTACTCCTCATTTCTGAAAGAAAATTCACGCGACACCTTTTCACAGCTGAGACCTCTAGGTAGCTTTTTACCAGACAGCTATGAGAACTATGTTCAGGGAAGTAACAGCATCAATGCAACTAGTCAACCTAGGGATCTAATAACTCCAAATAAAACAACAATATGGAACAGACAGAAGCTCCAGGAAGTTACTGATAAAGCACTTACCATTGCTGCATCAAACACAGAAAGTTTTTCTCCAGTTGGAATGTGAATTGTTTTTGGTCCCACTTCACCCTTCAAGAGTTTATTCACAAGACGAATATTAGCAAAGGTTCCCCTTGTCATCACTTCATCATTGCCACGGCGGCTTCCATATGAATTGAAGTCCTTGCGGTCAACACCTCGTTCAAGGAGGTATTTTGCAGCTGGGCTGTCCTTGTGGATGCTTCCAGCTGGTGAAATGTGGTCAGTTGTGATGCTGTCGCCACAATTTAGCAAGCAAAATGCATCCTTCACACCATGAGGCCCAGGTGGAACCATGGTCATATTCTTAAAATAGGGAGGCTCATGAATGTAGGTAGAATTTGGATCCCATTGGTACATAGTTGTCGCTGGGACGGGTAGCTGGTTCCACATTGTATTGCCTTTAGTAATAGCCTCGTAAGTGCTTTTAAACATATCTGGCAACACACTTGATTGAACAACCTGAATGACATCATATTTCCAGTTAGGAATTATTACCCAAAAAAAATACTAAGGCTGTGTTTGATTCGGCTTTTTTTTCCATGGAAAATATTTTCATTACAAATTTTCCACCAATTGTAGTGTTTGATAGCTTATATTTTCTATGGAATTGTTTTCCAAAATACTATCATTTTCCATATTTACTTCTAAAATGGTGGAAAATGAAACTTGTCCAACCCATAAGAAAATATCATTTTCCATGGAAAACAACTATTTTCCGTGGAAAATAATGACAATCAAACACCCAAATTAAGTTTTCCATGGAAAATTTTTAAAATTCCACGGAATTTTTTTTCCTAGGAAAATAATTCCCTGGAATTAATTTCTTTTCCACATATTTTCCATCTTGCAATCAAACACACCCTAAATGTTGGATGTGGTAAATTCTAAAGATGAATGGATTACCGAATGGATTACACTAAAATACTCAACAAGGAACATCAGCAAAAACAAATGTCAGACAATCTAACAGTTACAGCTTCTTTTCCATATGCCAAATGGAAAGAAGTGAAGTTATCAACAATTTGCAAGTTCAAATATGATCAGATCTATTGCTTATTGATAACAAAATGATGTCCAACTGACATGACAAAGGTAACAGGCATAACAGAAACATTGTAGCTTGAAGCAGTACCTCTGTTATTTCTTCAGAAGACGGCCAGATGTCCTTAAAATAGACACTTTTCCCATCCTTTCCCGTTCCAATTGGTTCCTTCTCAAAATCAATGTCAACCTGAACAAGTCCCATTAGAAAATACGATGAGACAGCGGCTAGCTATGAATTATGAATAATCGCCTTTGTTGGTGAGATAACAAGTAATTGTTTTTATATTTACTGCATTCTGTTGCACATCATGTACATGGTATAAATCAAAATCGATCTGAGTTAACCATTTGATTGAAAAATAATTACTATAAATATGATGTTTTCAATGTTATTAAAATTATACTACCAGTTTTAACTTTAGAAAACATATTCCTCACAAATTTGTTGTACTACAATTGAATTTCTTTGTATGTACTCATATTACACATCTTAGTTACCTTGCTTTGGGGGCAATACAAGATTTTAACACATTTTGAGGAGGCACTACCCAATTTTCTGCGGTTATAAAAAGGTAGCATGTTTTTGTGGGAACAGTAACTTAAGAGTTTTATGTGGAGTTTATAACAAAACTACAAGGAAATACACTGGCGAATGGACCAATCCTGGCATCCCTAACCCCACAAGTACCTGGCTAGGCTCCTCACATGTATCGGATAAGAAGACTAACTAGTTTGACCGATGATCAAATTGAACTGATAAAGAATTGCATTTTCATACATTACGTAGTTTAAGATAAAAAAAAAAATCACTTATTATTTTTTAAATTCTACATGCCCATAACTTATTTTAGACAATTTTCCTGCTGTTGTAATAACATTCTGGAACATAAGCAATGCAACATGATAATTAACATCAACTACATACCGTGCCAGCAAGAGCATATGCTACAACAAGAGGAGGTGAAGCAAGATAGTTGGCTCGAGTCAGGGGATGCACCCGACCTTCAAAGTTCCTATTTCCAGAAAGTACAGCAGCAGCAACAATGTCTAGAGAAACATAAAATAGTCAGTTGGACATTTCTATAGAAATTAAAGACCATCCAAGGTAGTCAAAGGCGCAAGGTGCACTCGAGACGCAAAGGGTCTATACTGCCCGTCCGAGCAAAGCGAAACGCAAAATTAAAAAATAATAAAAATATACACAAATAAATAAATAAATTACTAATGTAAGAAATAAAACCAAATAACATATTAAAACCAACAAAAAATGTTAAAACATAACCAAGTGAACTAACATAGTAGTAGCCAACAGAACTAACAATAATTTGTGCTCTACCAAGAAGTAACAAAATGAAACGAACACAAATTGTAAAATAAAAGCAGGACCAATAGAACAATCATTCATCTTCATCAAACTCCATCAAATCATCATCACTGCCATCACCATCACTATCATTTTCTGCCAAGAGGGACCATACAACCAAAATAAAAAGAATATAGAAGGCGCGCCTTTACTTGTTGGCGCCTTGCTGCGAGGCGCGCCTGGAGAAAGGGGGAGGGTGGGAAGGGAGGGGGGGAGGCTCGTCTAATGAGGTGTGAGGCGCAACTAGTGGGCCTTGTTGCGAGGTTGGACGCACCTTTGACTACATTGAGACTATCAAAGACATGCATATAAAGACGAGTGTCAGGAAGATAAAAGTGACGATTAAGCTTGTACTTACCATTTTCTGAAATTGCAGTAGCAACAGATTCATCTAGATCTCCTGAGTTTCCAATACAAGTAGTGCAACCATATCCAACAATGTGAAAGCCTAGCTGATCCAAATACTTCTGTAGACCACTGCAAGAAAATTCAAATTATACTTTTATAGTATTTACTTGTATACTGTTACAAGGTTAAAAAAAAACAGAGAGAGAGAGCGTTTATAAGGGATTGCCATTTCTTTTTACTATTTGGATGTGTCATAGAGACGAATGCAATTTTCGTAGCTAATTTTATCATCTTACCCCTTCGTCTAGATTGTTTATAGTCTACGAGTACTTGGAGGGGGAACCTTGGTTGCATGAGCTTAAACTGCATATCCAATGATAGTATATCTGCTAGGATGATAATAGGAAGGACTGGCCCAAGATTCTTCGAACTAGATCTGAGCCAATTGTGAAATAGGTCGGATCGGGCTAAATTTTTAGGTCCAATTAAGTATTAGGCTGGGTCTTGGATAATAGTCAGCCCGAACCCGACTCGACCAAAACCCGAGCAGTTGAAGCCCGTTACTAGTTAGCCTACCTACCCAATATAAATACCCAAATTTTTTAAAAAGCCATTCATTTCCCATTCCAAGTTCGGACGCAAAGACAAGCAGCCAAAATATCAACGTAGACACCATGGTGAAGGTCACGTTGGTTAGGAGATTTTAGTTAAGAGACAAAATGTTATCGCCAGTGAACACATCAAGAAGAAGAAGGCAGAGAGGATCCGCCTACTATTTAGATCACCTAGGCACCGTCTAGACGCTTGATAGATTTTGGACATTTTTATTATTTTATCACTGTTTTTTTGGGTGCATAATATGCATATTTTAAAAGAGTTTTATGCATAACTAAGTTGTAGAACAAATATTTATGAAGTTTCAGTCTTGTAAAAATGAACCATAGGTCCATAATGTTTGCAGAACTATTCTACGTCCGCCTCGACCGTCATTTAGAGCACTGTATCCTGTTATTAGTTAACAAATTCCCCCCCACCCCATGTTTGTTATAAGTAATTTCCTTCACTTCTCTTGCTTACGTGTATTAATCTTCTTCCTCTACATTCGTCTGGCAAAAATCCTCAATAGGCTTCAGTTTTTTTTTTGATTGGTTGAGAAAAGAAATTCAAGTAAATCTAAGAACCCTATATTGATATTCATTTTTATTAGGAACCTAGTCTCTTCATGTGCACTTCATGTTGATGCAGCTGATGCATGCATTTCACGTCAATTCTAATGTTACACATCCACATTTTCAACTTATGATCTTTTGATATGTGCACTCATTACTACTATCTTTGAAGATCTTTAAACCCTATTTATAAGTATTTTGATGTCTGCAGCCATTGAAATGTAATCTTCAAACAAAACCTACATGAACTTTCTAAATAGTGAACTGAGATTGCACTTGTTGGGTACTTTTTTTCATCCCAAAAAAAGTTCATTGATAATGCAATTTTGAAGATTTAGAAATGTCAGTTTCTTTGAAGGCTTTAGTTTTCACCATGAAATGAATTCTTGATTTTTATGAGATCACATGCCAAACTATGATCGGGCCAACATTAAGGTCTACTACCTGGTGTCCAGTTTTCTTCTTTGGATGATCTAATTTCCATGTACAGTCAAGAACAGTTTCTTGATATGATTTAAAAGTACTTCGGATGGAGAGAGGAAAAAAAGAAAAAAGAAAGAAAAAAGAGAGCACTGTCTAGATCATAGGCAGAATAATGACAATATCAATATACCCAGATTTACACAAAGAGAAGAGTGAAGAAGCTTGCAGATAGAAGAGCAACACATTTAGTTAGACTTGTAGACATTTAAATGTTGATGGAAGTCAAAGTTTGATGATGACGATTTTGAATATGATGACAATGATGGTTTCATGCAATTTGGTGACAATGATGAGGACTACATTCATGATAATGACCTCTCAAACTTGAACAATGAAGTGTGGTTCTTGAGGCAATAACACCCTCACAGGCTCCCCTTGGAGGCCAATATGATGATGTTGCAACCTTGCTGCCATCAGGGATGTTCTTTTGTTGATTTTCCTGTTGGAGATGTCCCTGTTGCAGATGTCCCTATTGTCAATGAATCGGCCATAATATGCATGATTCAGCGGTCAATAGGTTGAGAAGGGATAGCCATAGTATGCATGATTCGATGGCCACTAAGTTGACAAGGCGGTCAAGTAGAGGAGACAATCCAAATGGGTGATTGAATGAGTATTGAACTAGTTGGTAGTCCCTATCATGTTTAGGATACACTATAAGATGTTTCTAATGACTCGACGTACATTCGATCTGATGACTTGTTAAATCTTTGTAGCTCGTACAAGGAATTTATGGTTTGTTGAACCTTGATGCTCATATAAGAAATTATGACTTTGAACTGAAAAACAGATGTTGATCTTGACATGAAGGATATGGCTTCTAAGCCATAATTATATGGTGGCCCAATTTCCTTCTGTAAAAGTATTTAGGCGGGCACTAAACCAGAATGGAATCTATAATGGATGGAACTACATAAACTTGAAATTGATGGTGATAAAGTGATTGTTAGCTACAAAAAATTGTGATTGGAGATTGCACGCATCATGGGTTATGGCTTCAAATGTATTTGTGATTAATAATCTTAGCAATGAACACAACTGCACTAGAGCAACCACTATACTAGTCACCTCAACCTGGATGAGGTAGAGATTTCATGAGCATATCAGAAGTCCTAGGATATCCATAGTGGAACAGATAGTGAATTGCACTGTTGATTTTCAACTTACTAGGTCACAACTATACAAAGCAAGAGCTCATGCTTGCTCTGTTGTTGAAGGTCAAACTAATCATGTTAACCCTCCATCTAGGGGAACTTGGAGGGTGCTCCTCGGGTTCAAGAACTTAAAGTACATATCCAAAATGTAGGTATACTAAGGATGATAACAAGTTAGGACTGACCCACAAAAATTACCCAAGTTGACCTGGACCCAATTGTGAAACGAGTCACATTGGGTTAAATTTTTAGGCCCGATCAAGTATCGGGCCAGGTCTTGGATACTAGTCGGCCGGAGCCTGACCCAAGCCCACTACTAATTCGCTTACCTCCCAAATATAACTATTGAAATTTTGTAAAACCCAATCATTTCCTGTTTGGAGTTCGGATACAAAGACGAAAGCGGCCAGCATATAAAAGTAGACCTCAAGCTCATGGTAGCAAGGAGACAAAATCTTCTCGCAGGTTAACACATCAAGAAGAAGAATTATCCTTCTTGAAATTTGGAAGATGAGATAGCATGATGGTGAACTTATAATTGTAAGTTACAAGAAAAGGATATATATATATATATATATATATATAAAATAAAATAAAAATATATATATATATATATATATATATATATATATATATATATGGGTCCGGATCGGGAGCTCCGTCGATCTTGACCGTTGGATCGAGCGGGCGCGCGGGGGCCCCACGCGGGCCCCCCGTGATGGTGAACTTATAATTGCAAGTTACAAGAAAAGGATTATATATATATATATATATATATATATATATATATATATATATATATATATATATGGGTTCGGATCGGGAGCCCCGTCGATCTTGACCGTTGGATCGAGCGGGCACGCGGAGGCCCCACGCAGCCCCCCCATCCGATGGCGAGGGGGGAGGGGCTTTGGTGGGGCTCACCCCGTGTATATATATATATATATATATATATATATATCAAAAAATAAAAATAAAAATCACAAACTTGTATAATTGGAAGTTTGGAACTTTATGTTCTCAAGCTAATTGTTTCAGAAATG
This sequence comes from Iris pallida, assembly GCA_029216955.1. Taxonomy (NCBI): domain Eukaryota; kingdom Viridiplantae; phylum Streptophyta; class Magnoliopsida; order Asparagales; family Iridaceae; genus Iris; species Iris pallida. The sequence goes on along the minus strand of JANAVB010042420.1, from coordinate 1,107,262 downwards.
AATGATAATTAGAAGCATATGCTCTCTCGTTGCAACTACCATACTTATATGTCAAAGAGCAAATGCTTGTATATTATCATTCCAAGAGGTTAATGGTGCCATCTCATTTGCAATAACATTTAATTTTGTGTTTACATATGCTCATTCTAATGAATATGAAAATTTGGTCATTGTAGATTCTTTTCCTACAAGTAGCATTATTGAGCTATTATTCATTAGAAAGAAGGAATAATTTCCATTTGTTGGCAAAATATTAAATTTGGCATGTACAGAGGGGGTTCCAGTAACAATTATAAGCATTTGTGGGACAATTACTGCATGTAGTTTGGACAGGCCTGAAAAGCTATGAGTCGGCCTATGACTGACGGACTAGGCATGGACCAACATTTTGTAAGACCGGCCAGGCCAATTTTGGCCGGTCTATGGACCTTTCCCTGAGCAACTCAATCCGACTCATTAGCATCTCTAAAATCTACATACATGCCACCTGGGTACCTACGTTTTGTAAGATTAGGGTCGGACAGGCTCAATGCCACCTTGGCTAGGAATTCGGTAACATAGAAGGCTGACAACATAGAGGGCCGACATCAGGTCGACAGTCAGTCGGTCATAAAATGATGGTCAAATCCTTAATGGAGTCTTCTTATGCTCCATAGCGACCTCATTCTGATGGGAAAAGGCTTGGATGAAGATGAAGATAGAGAATGGTTTAAAGTCTTCCTCAGGAATGGGAGGTTCCTACGTCAAGAAACTGGCTGCAACTGCAAATCATGACAATATTACTCAAGAAAATATTAGGGCAAAAAAGCTTAGTATTGTACTTAAATTCCAATATCCAAGTACATACCTCTTGAGAAAATACTTGGTAACCACCCCTGATCCTGGGGCAAGACTCGTCTTAATCCATGGTTTGACCTGGTAATCAAGCACTCAGTAATTGGTTGAAAGAAGAGAAAAAGGAAAGCAGTAAAGTTTCAGAATAAGGCCAGCATAGATGATATATATTGTCTATACAAACAATAAATAAGGTGGTGCTTGGATATGGATATAGAACTAACCTCTAGACCTAATTCACAAGCTTTCTTTGCAACTAGAGCAGCACCAAGCATGACACTAGGATTAGAGGTGTTTGTGCAACTGGTTATGGCTGCTATGACAACACTACCATGTTTGAGCTCAGCAGGTTGTCCATGAAAAGAAAATTTGACAACTTTCTCCTGTGTTTCCTTTGGCACTGCAAAACCCTGATAAGACAAATATAAGATCATGTAGCAACCAATAGAATGAGATGTACTGCAATCAAGTGAAACATATTAGTCAATTGCTCAGGGGTAATTGGGTAAAGAATACAGCTGTAAGACATGATCAAATTACAAAAATAATAACAACATTGAATGTTGATGTACAACCAAAATCTGTATCCATTCCACTGATATGAAAGTGGCTAAAGTACAATCCTACAATACGTTTAGCAAATGAAGTTTTAATGACTAACAAATTGATGCTAGAACCAGCTCAGCATGACATTGAAATCAGAACAATCGAAAGATGCACGTACCTCAAACACGAGCGTATAATAGCCACAATAAATATCAACATGAAATATGTATGACCACAGGGAGGAAGAAAAATATAAACTAAATACGAATGAATACAATATATGGAGTTGTTCAAATCTCACCTTAAATCCAACTTTGTTATCAAGACAGGCATGCCAATCTGCTTTCATTTCTCTTAAGAGGACTCGGTCATGAGGTCTAAAATGAATATTCTTTGCTAAGTTAGATGACACTTAACAAAAAAAATCATGCATAGAAATAGGATCATAAACTAAATATCAGACGACAGTAATAAATGCCAATGTACCCTCACCTCTTAGGACCTGAAATACAAGGCTCAACCTCGGTAAGGTCCAACTCCAGATATGATGAGTACACCCTTTCTTGTTGAGGCTGATTTGCATATAGTAGGTTGGTTATGCACCTCAGTATTTCATGTTTGTACTAAAAGTGCAATTGAGAAAATAGGATTACCTCAGTATAATCAACAAACATCTTGTTTGCTCGCAGGTAAGCCTCGATCATAGACACCTATGAATCAAAGAAACAACCAATAAATTGTCAACAAACTCACTTACATAGACTACCAGAAAAGGTAATCAAATGTTCTTGCTATTTCTGGAAAATTATTTGAAAGCCAAAATTATAACTAATAGAAACCAGTCATCACAGTTTGAGCAAGTAATAGCGCATTGTGCAAGTGTATCAATTAGTTACATATCTATTTCTTAGATTTCATTTTGATGCTTTACAATGCGTTTAATACAAGAGCAATACTAAGAATCATGTATTTAATACAAACTTCTGAAATAAAATTTGTGTGATTCTGTCATGTTTCACAAGTGTCAGGATAGCATAAGACTTACGGTCTCGTCGCTCCTTCCTGTTAGTCTGAGATACTGCAAGGTAACATGATCTACAGGAAAGAATCCCATGGTCGCACCGTACTCAGGTGACATATTAGCAATCGTTGCCCTATCAGCCAATGATAATTTACCCATACCGTCACCTATATGAAAACAAATATATGTTTCAAGTAAAGAAAGGGAAGAGAAAATAGCTGCTATATGTCATATTTTAGTGTGTGCCTGTTAAAATTACCATAGAACTCAACAAACTTGCCAACAACCCCATGCTTCCTCAACATTTGAGTTACAGTCAAAACCAAATCAGTTGCTGTAACCCCATTGCGCAGTTTTCCAGAGAGCTTGAACCCCACAACACCAGGCAGCACCATGCTCATAGGCTATCAAGTTAGGAAACAGCCATTATCAACAAAACAAACATTATAGAAGTATCGACATTTCCAATGATATATTTCATTCTGGTATAGAAGGAATAGCAAAAAATGGGATGTGAAGATGTGAATGTCGACAAACTAGGAAGCTCTAGTGTCAGCTACAGATGGACTTTCAATTGATAAACAGAACAACATTCTAACAACAAAGTCTGCTGCAGATAAGCATACAGCTATTAAACAAGCTAAGTAAAAAATAAGAGTACTCAAACCAATGTCACATAGAAGTGAATAATAAATCACAACATATAAATGTACCTACATACAAGCTTCAGTAACATTAAACCATGCAAGTGACATCTTAACCACAAGGGATATAATAGTACAGTGTTTAGAAATCGAACAAACAAACAAGGATGTTAGATTGACAAAGCTGTCTCATATCCATTGTAACAGAGCATTTATTTCAAGCAAAGAAGAATCCAGCAGCCTTCACATATCATATATACTCTATAAAAGTCAAGTGGTTCACATGTTTCTTATGTTGCTTGGTTATCCAAGTCCGATGGTTTCTCAGGTTGCTTGGTGAGCCACTAGCTTGGTTACCAAATAACTTGAGCTTAAGAAATAACATTACAAGAGAAAAGGGAGAAAAGTAATCAACTTGGAGGAAATAGGTTGTCGAAATCAGTTGTGGGGTTTCTATTGATGTTATCAAATTAAGCAATGTTATAGATTTCGCTAGGCGGAATCGGTGCGCCGAGGGCCCGACTAGCGCCTAGGCGGCCGATTTGTTTTTTTTTTTAATTTTTATTTTTCACATGTATATATGTATAAATACCATATAGATAACATGTTGACACAAAAGCTTGCTAGCTCTTATGGCTAACAGAGCTCTACATAAGTTTGTAATTTAGGGGGGGTTAGTTCGAATCCCTGGTTGTGTAGTTTGAATTTTTTTTTTCTTTTACATAAAATAAAAGGGGAGGAGAGACAGTCTTCTGACTCTTCTTTCCCCTCTCCTCCCCTCCCCTTCCGTTCCCTCCCCTCTCCTCCCTTGTCCTCATCCCCTCCCTTCTCCTCATCCCCTCCCTTCTCCTCATCCCCTCCCTTCCCCTCTCCTCTCCTCCCCTCACCGGGGACAGCAGTGAGCGGCGGCGGCGACGACGCAACGGCGGCGACGACGCGACGGCGGCGGCGGCGGCGACGGCGGCGGCGGCGACGCGGCGGCGGCGGCGACGGCGGCGGCGGCGACGCGGCGGCGGCGGCGACGGCGACGACGGCGGCGGCGGCGGCGGCGGCGATGACGACGGCGACGGCTGCTGCGACGACGACGGCTGCTGCTGCGACGGCGACTGCGACGACGGCGGCGGCTGCTGCGACGACGGCGGCGGCTGCGACGACGGCTGCGACGACGACGGCGGCTGGGACGACGACTGCGGCGGCTGCGACGACGACGGCGGCGGCGTCCAGGTAAGTACATTTTTTTTAATGATCATTTCAGAGTTTTTTTGAAAAAATTTCAAAAAAATTCAGCCGATTCGTCCGCCTAGGTACCGCCTAGGGCCGCCTAGACCGAAACCCGCCTAGGACCACCGCCTAGGGGGTTTTCGGTGCGGCCGGCAGCCGCCTAGCGCCTAGGCGCCGCCTAGCGCCTAGGCGCCGCCTAGGCGGCCGCCTAGGCGGCCGCCTAGGCCGACTTTTAGAACACTGAAATTAAGACAACTATGGTAAGTATGAGGAGCTGAGGAGGTCAGGGTTGCTTAGGTAGGTGGTGCAGGAGTCGAGGAGGAAGGTGTGGCCAACGTCAATATGAGTCAAGGTTAAGGGTGATAATAGGAGGAGGCAGAGAAAGGGAGGGGAAGATGGAGGCCCTAAGCGGGGGCATAGGCTGGTGGCAAGAGATTGCCGTGAAGGTTGTTTACTTAGAACTAGATGCCGACAAGCAAAGGGGAGGATAAAAGAGGCTGAAGAGGAGGGCGGGTTGCCATAGAATGGACGGGGAGAGATGTAAGGCAAGGCAGAAGCTGGTAGAGATGGGGTTGAGCGTGGTGATGGAAAAAGAGAACAAGTTGAAAAGGAGGAGAGAGATGTGTATGTGCTGGGAGTAGAGGACACGGCAAGGGCCGGAGGCAAGGGATGGGGAGGTCAGGGAGAGTGAGTGACCCCTACATTGTGTAATGGGATCTGGCTATAGTTTCATTAAAAGGGGTTCTCAACTCACACTATGCTCAATGGTACTATCAAACATCAAATTGTTATCTGGAAATTGCTGAGAAGCCCAATTTCGGGATGGGCTTTTATGAAATGCCCACCCGCTGGATTATTTTTATGAAATGCCCAGAATTAAGTTTTTACACGTTAAATATTTCAAGATTCTTTCTAGTTGCTATGTATTTACAAAATTTGCCATTATCATAATTCCAAAAATACCCCTTCGCTTAAATTTGGACATCTATATATAATTATGAATTCGCAAACTCAAATTTGGATTGAGAAATTCGTATTCTTCTTCTTCACGAGAAATTTGAAATCCATTGATATAATCTTTATTAGAGATCGCAGAATCGTTCGTAGTTCACTGTGGTTTTCGTCAGTCGAACGTCGATCATCCTTCATCATCATCGATCATCATCATCATCAACATCATCTTCGTGGTTTCCGGCGATTAGGTCAATTGTGGATAGAAGATCTTCTTCTTTTCTTTTTATAGATCTTAAAACAAGGTGAGAGTTCAGATCTGTAGAAATTCATCCATCAGCTTTGTATATCTCGAAATTTATGCTGAATTTGATTTTGTTATGAAGATTATTAACTTAGAAAATGTTAGTGAGATATTTAATCTTGTTATTTTATGCGAATAGCATTCTCCGTTATATTTTAAAGGAGAATGACAATTACTTCTTATAAAGATCATTATCCGTATGTTTTTAGGACGGAGAATGCCATTCTCCGTCTTAGTTAGGACGGAGAATGACATTCTCCGTCTTAATTAGGACGGAGAATGACATTCTCCGTTTTACTTTAGACGGATAATGATCTTTATAAGTTAGTTCCAACTGAGGATATTTATTCTCCGTTATTTTTAGACGGAGAATAATCATTATTAGATGAGAATTTTATTGTTCTATTTGTGGCCTCTTATGTTTTTATGTTATCAGGGGGGGAAGATATGGAATCAAGTTGTTTAGTTAACATTTGTTTCAAGGGAGACATAGTTTTCTGCCGTGTCACACATGAAAGTACCGTGGATTTTTTAAAGAATAAAGTGTGCGATCGATGGACTTCTTTGGATCCACTTTCCTTCCGTTTCAGGTTTTTGCACTCTGATGGGACTGAACTGTATGTTGAAAGTGATTTTTGGCTTCGCTCATTGGTTGGTGGTTTTAACGGTACTCATGATGTGAGTTTTGATCTATATGTGGAGCAAATACACTCTCCATGTTCTTCATCAACATCTTTTCCTTGTCAAAGCTTTCACATGAGACCTTCGTCTTCCTCTTCTAGTTCTTTGAGTAGATGTTCTCCTACTGTAAAGGACAAACGAGTAGTACAATTTTATGAGGGCTCAACTGAGACAGTGAAGAAGAGGAAATCGGATATGTGGCCTGGATCAATTACTGGTGTTGGTCAGATTTTTCTAAATGGTGTTGAAGAAGTTAGGAATGCTGTTAGAAAATGTATGTTTTGAATCTCGTCATCCATTCCACATTTTGAAATCTGAGCCGGGGAGGTATACTGTTTGTTGCAAGAATTACAAGACACATGCTTGTTTGTGGAGCTTCCATGCTATATCTATTTCGAAAGATAATCAAATTTTTGAGGTGAGGAGGTATGTGGGAGAACATAATTGTGGAGCTGGCTATATGGATAAAGGTAATCTGGTTGTTCCAGCAAAGTTTGTGAAAAATTTGGTTAGTGACATTGTTCGGATGCATCCTAAAAAGTCCGCAAAATCTGTTGTCGATGATTTCAAGGTCGACTACGGCTTATCTGTTACATATGGACAGGCATACCACGGAATTAGGCTGGTGCACCAGAAAATGTACGGAGATGATGTTAGATCTTACAGTGACTTGTGTTGGTATGTGAACAAGGTAAAGGAAACCAATAATGGTTCCGTTATCGACTTCCAGAAAGATGATTCATCAATGAGGTTTGAGCGGCTTTTTCTTTCATATGGGGCTTGCGTAGAAGGCTTTCAATATTGTCGTCCGATGCTATATTTGGATGCCACTTTCCTTACAGGGAGGTTTAGAGGATGTTTGATGTCTGCTACAGCGAAGAATGGTAACCAACAGTTCTACCCTATTGCATACGGTATAGTCTCAGGCGAAGATGGCGACAATTGGGAATGGTTCCTTAGAAATATAAAGAATGTTGTTGGATGTAGTAGGCGTATTGTTTTTCTTTCGGATCAAGGCACCGGTCTAGTTTCTGAAGTCCCTAAAGTGTTTCCTAATGATTATCATAGCTATTGCTATTATCACATGAAGAATAACATACCGCTGAAAGAGAAAGGAAATGAAAGAGTGTATCCGCATGTACTTGAAGCTTGGAGGCAAGCAGTATATGCTCTAACTCCAGGTGTGTTAATGAGACAGATATATGCACATTTTCTATGCATTTACCATTAATTTAACAAGGAAAATGACCATCCTCCGCGTCAGTAAGACGGAGAATAGTCATTCTCCGTGTGTTTTAAAACGGAGAATGGCCATTCTCCGTCCTGCATAGAACGGAGAATGTCATTCTCCGTTAGCTTTTGAACGGAGAATGTCATTCTCCGTTAGAACTATTCTCCGTCTTGCATAGAACGGAGAATATCATTCTCCGTTAGCTTTTGAACGGAGAATGACTATTATCCTTATGAGAATGCACTTATTTTTTCATAATTTTGTGAATTGACCTAATTCTTTATTACTTATTTGTTTTTCTGTATAAAGGTGGGTATAGACAAGCAATCAAGAAGATTTATGATCTGAATTGTGGTCATGTTGTGAATTGGATGAATAAACAAAAACCTGAACACTGGTCAAACGCATTCTTTCCGGGATGTAGATACGGTGAGGTTGCTTCTAGTTGTGCAGAGTCATTCAATGCATGGATAAAGGCTGAGAAGAAATTGCCTATATCAGCAATTGTAAATGTCATCCGTGTGAAGATGATGAAGATGATTTCGGATCGCCACAAGGATGCAATTGGTTTGAATAGCAAATTGACTCCATACGCTGAGGATATGCTGAAGCAGCTTACAGATGATGGCATGTGTTATAGGGTATATCGGTCCGGTGATTTCGAATTTGAGGTGATCGCAGATACTTCCTCCCATATGGTGAATCTTCTTGATTGTCATTGTAGTTGTCGTAGATGGAAGGTATATGGATTCCCATGCAGCCATGCAATACAATGCATCAGAGTTGGTTCAGATAAATCTGTTTACGACTTTGTGGAGCAGTATTGGACATCAGATTATTACCAGAAGTTATATTCATGTGCCATTCGTCCAGTTCCAGATTGCGAAAAACAGTTTGAAAATAATCTCACTGATGTTGTTCTACCCCCTGTTCCGAAACGGGGTCCTGGACGACCAAAAGCAGACCGTTACAAGAGCAAATATGAGAACAAGGGAAAAGAGAAGAGAAAGATAAGGTGCCAGAATTGTTTTGAATTATGCAATCACAATCGCAGCACTTGTCCTCTGCCTCCACATGCTGCTACGGTGGTCAAGGGGGCAGCGCCCCCTCGTTAATACATACACATATATTCCTTCTTTTATATAACTGGAAATTGTTTTTTGAATACATATCTTACATTTTTTGATATCAATGGTAATAGTTTGAATTCTGCATATTTGATGTTTCACATATATATTAACAGCATAAGAACTTATTCTCCTTTATACTCTCTGACTTTATAATGTATTGAATGACCATTCTCCGTGTGTTTTAACACGGAGAATAATCATTCTCCGTTTTAGATACACGGAGAATGGCCATTTATAAGTCAAAAATACAAGGAGAATAATCATTCTCCGCGTGTTTTAAAACGGAGAATGCCATTCTCCGCGTCAGTAAGACGGAGAATGCTCATTCCCTAGGTCAAAATACAAGGAGAATGGCATTCTCCGTCTCTTTTGACCCGGAGAATGACATTCTCCGTCTATTTTGACACGGAGAATGGCATTCTCCGTCTATTTTGACACGGAGAATGGCATTCTCCGCGTCCCTAAGACGGATAATGTTCCTTTCTAGGTCAAAAATACAAAGAATAATCATTCTCCGCGTGTTTTAAAACGGAGAATGCCATTCTCCGCGTCAGTAAGACGGAGAATGCTCATTCCCTAGGTCAAAATACAAGGAGAATGGCATTCTCCGTCTCTTTTGACCCGGAGAATGACATTCTCCGTCTATTTTGACACGGAGAATGGCATTCTCCGCGTCCCTAAGACGGATAATGTTCCTTTCTAGGTCAAAAATACAAAGAATAATCATTCTCCGCGTGTTTTAAAACGGAGAATGTCATTCTCCGCGTCAGTAAGACGGAGAATGCTCATTCCCTAGGTCAGAGAATGGCATTCTCCGTCTCTTTTGACCCGGAGAATGACATTCTCCGTCTATTTTGACACGGAGAATGGCATTCTCCGCGTCCCTAAGACGGATAATGTTCTTTTCTAGGTCAAAAATACAAAGAATAATCATTCTCCGCGTGTTTTAAAACGGAGAATGCCATTCTCCGCGTCAGTAAGACGGAGAATGCTCATTCTATAGGTCAAAATACAAGGAGAATGACATTCTCCGTCTATTTTGACCCGGAGAATGACATTCTCCGTCTCATACGAAACGGAGAATGGCCATTTCTAAGTTCCAAATGCACACATTATAGGTTTGTATTAACACAGATAATGACATTATAGGTTTGAATCAAACAACAGAACTTTAACAAAACAGATTTACATATATAGAACAATGTAAATTAGTCGAAAAATTGAATTTCATTACAAAGGAAAACAAATACATTACAAAAGAAACCTGACAAACAGAATATATACAAGGAATTTGTTAGCCAATTTACATTGTCATTTTCTTTTATTGTACAAAAGGAACTGCACATTCACTCATAAGCAAAGCCTTAGCCAAATTTAGCCTTCTCTTTACAATAGTATTGTGAACTATTTTGTTTGTTTTCTTCTGTAAATCAAATGGAGCTCTCGACAACTTTTCAATATAATATGAAACATACGGCAGGCAGCTGGGTGATAGTTGCTGTGGGCATTCTTTGCAAACCTTGAGCTCTGTTGTTTCGTATTCCTGGATTGCTGGGCTTTTATTCCTCATCAATGCAATCTTCTTCATTACAATTGGCTCGATTTTATTCTTCATGTATGTTGCATCCTGGATTCCCTTAGCGCCTGTGTTTTTCCGCAATGAGTTGTAGTGCGTCCAAACATAGGAGCTGAAGTTGAATGCCAGCAGCGTATAGTGTTTATTCTCCTCGCGGAAGAGTGGCACGAATAGCCATTCAATGTCATCTTCCAGCTCCATGATAAAATCTTCTATATCAACTTTGAAATTGTACACTGCTCCAGGTGTTGGATTTTATTCATCGACATACTGGACAGTACTCTGTTTTCCAGAAGAAAAAAAAAATAATATCATGAGTTAGTTTTTTACAACACTATTAGTAGCTGTACACATTAATATTTATTTTTCAGTTTCGATTCTTACCAATGAATGGGGCATCATGATTGCAAACCATTTACATTGTGCACCCTGCGAGCTTGACTGCATGTTCTGCCTTAATTCGGCTTGAACTTCGTTCATAAGCTTTATTAAGTAGTTCATAACACCGGCTTCTATATCCGCCTCATTTAGTATGTCTTGAAAATCTTTAGCATTTAACAACATGCTGACATCATTGTTTCTTCTTCTTATTTTACATTCTTCTGGAGCATTTGGAATGTACATGTATACATAATCACTGCACATAAATTTAGTTTCGATTATGATAATAATATAGGCTAATGATAAAATTGCATAAAAAATAACTCCAATAGAGAATGATCATTCTCCGTTATGAAATGGACGGAGAATGTCATTCTCCGTTATGAATTGGACGGAGAATGTCATTCTCCGTTTTAAATGGGACGGAGAATGATCATTCTCCGTTTTAAAATAGACGGAGAATGTCATTCTCCGTCATTCTCCGTGTTAAAATAGACGGAGAATGTCATTCTCCGTATTAAAATAGACGGCGAATGGTATTCTCCGTTTTGTATTAACACGGGGAATGGTATTCTCCCTTTATTTTGACCCAGAGAATGATATTCTCCGTCTCAATAAGGCGGAGAATGCTCATTCTCTAGGTCAAAATACAAGGAGAATGTCATTCTCCGTTATAAAATAGACGGAGAATGGCATTCTCCGTCTCAGTGAGACGGAGAATGTTCATTTCTCTAGGTTAATGCAAGAAGAAAGGTCATTCTCCGTCTATTTTATAACGGAGAATGACATTCTCCGTCTCATATTAGGCGGAGAATGCTCGTTCTTTAGGTCAAAAACACAGAAAACGCCATTCTCCGTGTGTTTAAACACGGAGAATGCCATTCTCCGTCTCAAAATAGACGGAGAATGGCCATTTCTAGTTCAAATGACACAGAAAGGACATCCTCCGTGTATTTTATAGACGGAGAATGATCATTTTCATTTGCCGCGTCAATATAAACGGAGAATGTCATTCTCCGTTTTAAATGAGACGGAGAATGATCATTCTCCCTTGTGAATTGTACAGAAATTGGTTCAAGTTTAGAATACTTACGTTGGAGACATCCTTCTTTGGTATACGATGCTCCTGTATATTTGCTTCAGCTCATCGTCTGCAAGGTTCCAAAGTCTGAGCTTCGGACATTGCATCAGCATTTTCCTCTCTTTAACAAGCTTTGCTGTTTGAGGAGATTCTTCCTCAAGTTCTTCAGGAGCTGACATCTCCTTTTTATTGTCTACCTTCTCGGGGCTGGAAGGAGCTTTTTTTTTTTCCCAGCAGGAGCTACTTTCTTTCTGGGACTGGAAGGATCTTTTCTTTTCCGACCAGGACCTGCCTTCTTACTTGTTGTAGCATCGGATGTTTTCTTCTTTTGCAATGTAGTAAAATCATCCTCATCTGCAGCATTTGATTGTTTTTTACTTCCAGCAGGTTCATTTGCTCTTGTGTAATGCTTTTGGGGAACTGCTCGAGTCTCCCCACTTTGCAATGCTTTAGCCATTGCTTCAAGGTTAACAATTGTATCATTGTTCTGTGTGATTTCGTCTTTCAACGATGCAACTTCCTCTAGAAGTTTGTTGTTATCATCATTGAGCTTTTCATTCTCTTTTTTGAGATCCTCTGTCATTTTCACTGATATAAAAACAAACAACAACAAGAGGTATGATGTCAATATTATATAATCTTCTTTTTAAAAACAATAAAAATATTATTATCCGTTTACTTTAATCTGGAGAATAGTCATTCTCCGTGTCAAAATAGACGGAGAATGGCAATCTCCGTGTCAGTAAGACGGAGAATGTCATTCTCCGTGTCAATTTAGACGGAGAATGTCATTCTCCGTGTCAAAATAGACGGAGAATGGCATTCTCCGTTTCCAAATAGACGGAGAATGTCATTCTCCGGGTCAAAAGAGACGGAGAATGCCATTCTCCGTCTAAATTGACACGGAGAATGACATTCTACGTGTCAAAACAGACGGAGAATGTCATTTCTATGTCAAAATACAGAAAATGTCATTCTCCGTGTTAAAATACTAGCGGAGAATGTCATTCTCCGTGTCAAAATAGACGGAGAATGTCATTCTAAGTGTGTTTTAATACGGAGACATTCTCCGTCTATTTTGACACGGAGAATGACATTTTATAGGTCAAAACACACAGAAAACTTCATTCTCCGTGTACTTTGACACGGAGAATGGTCATTCTCCTTGTTAGATACAGGTAATTACAGATTAAAATAGACAAAAAATATAAAATCTTACCTTTTAGAAGTAGCTCCTCAACACGTTGACGAAGCTTCTCATTATCAGCAGTAAGCTCAGACTTCTGCTTTCTCAGGGAGTCTAGTTCCGACCCCTGTGCCTCCAGTTCTTCAACTCGCTTACTGAGTTTCTTATTATCATCAATAAGGAGCGATTTCTCGTTCCTTAAAGAGTCTAACTCCTTCTCCAAGCCATCAGCAACGAGCCCCACAGCACGTTGTTGGGCTACATCTGCCGCTAGTTGCTGGGCTCTTTCCTGGAGTTGCTCATTCTCAGCGATAAGCTGAGATTTCTCCTGCAAGACACGCAACATATCTACATTGTCAGCTGTAGAGGGTGCTAGTGCTGTTGCTGGTTCTTCTTCATCAACAGAATTATCTCCACCTTCTATACATTACTGCTCTGCTGGGACTTCTTCAAGTTCATCAACATTCAATGCAACAAGATCCTTGAATATCAAATCCGAATCCATTTGAGCACCTTGATATTCATTTTTTAGGAATATCGAGATTCTATTCCCATCCCATGTATAGAATCTCGGAGATGCGACTGTTGGTTTGCACTTCCTCTCTATCAGTCGACTGTGCTCTGCAAACCAATACAAGAAGTATATCGTACAACCTTCAATCTTCTTGTACGATATATCAACATCACCATCTTCAGATTTTGTGACAGCCCTCTTTATGCTGTCCATGACGTACCCCAGTATAATCCGAGGCCAACAGATGCTTTTTATAACATCTGTGCTCTCCACCAGAGCGAAGAACTTGTATGGCAAGTTCGACCCCCCCATTCTGGTGAAGAATGCTGTTTGGCACAAGTTGAATACTATTAACTTGGCCAATTCATCAGGACTTGCATTTTCGCCCCCCAGCAGCTCTAATATCATTTTCCTAACTTCTGTGTTTGAGACTTCAGCATTTTTGCCCTTGGAATTTTTCAGCAATCTTGTGAAGTGTTCTGTACACATGCTGAATGAGTCTGCTGGTGGGGGGGCTTCTGCTTTTCAGTGATGATCTTCAAATACTTCTCATCAACTTCAGTGTCATCATTCATTGGCAGACCGAAAATGGTTGCCATCTCATCAGCAGTTGGTGCTACCTTGACACTGCTGCTCAATTGGAAATATCCAATTCAATCTTCTTCCAAATAAGTCCCCATCAAGTTCTCCAGACCTTGGGTGACTTTAGATAGTTCTGATTTTTTCACCTTAGTTCTGTAGAATACATCTACGAAGTTGTAGAATCCTACATTCTTCAAGCTTTCAACAACTGCTTCAGGCAAATGGCGAAACTTTTCCTTCACCTCATCCATGAGAGAGAGTATTGGGGTGAATGTTGCACGGAAAAGTCTTTCTTCTCTGTTCCTGACAGTTTTTTTTTTCCTAAAAACAACAATTAGGTTTACGTCAACATTCTTCTTTATTATAATAAGGAGAAAGCCATTCTCCGTCTAATATTAGACGGAGAATGTCATTCTCCGTGTCAAAATAGACGGAGAATGAGCATTCTCCGTTTTGTATTCACACGGAGAATGCCATTCTCCGTGTCAAAATAGACGGAGAATATCATTCTCCGTCTATTTTGACACGGAGAATGGCATTCTCCGTTTTGTATTAACACGGGGAATGGCATTCTCCGCGTGTTTTAAAACGGAGAATGCCATTCTCCGCGTTAGCAAGACGGAGAATGCTCATTCTCCGCTTCAGAAAGACGGAGAATGCTCATTCTCTAGGTCAAAATACAAGGAGAATGGCATTCTCCCTTTATTTTGTCCCGGAGAATGAGCATTCTCCGTCTCAGTAAGGCGGAGAATGCCATTCACCGTCTCATATTAGACGGAGAATGCTCGTTCTTTAGATCAAAATAAAGGGAGAATGTCATTCTCCGTGTCAAAATAGACAGAGAATGTGGTTCTCCGTTTTAAAAGAGACGGAGAATCTCATTCTCCGTTTTGTATTAACACGGGGAATGGCATTCTCCCTTTATTTTGACCCAGAGAATGACATTCTCCGTCTCAATAAGGCGGAGAATGCTCATTCTTTAGGTCAAAATACAAGGAGAATGTCATTCTCCGCGTGTTTTAATACGGAGAATGCCATTCTCCGTCTCATATTAGGCGGAGAATGCTCGTTCTTTAGATCAAAATAAAGGGAGAATGCCATTCTCCGTGTTAATACAAAACGGAGAATGACATTCTCCGTCTCTTTTGACCCGGAGAATGCCATTCTCCGTCTATTTTGACACGGAGAATGACATTCTCCTTGTATTTTGACCTAGAGAATGAGCATTCTCCGCCTTATTGAGACGGAGAATATCATTCTCTGGGTCAAAATAAAGGGAGAATGCCATTCTCCGCGTGTTTTAATACGGAGAATGCCATTCTCCGTCTCATATTAGGCGGAGAATGCTCGTTCTTTAGATCAAAATAAAGGGAGAATGCCATTCTCCGTGTTAATACAAAACGGAGAATGACATTCTCCGTATTAAAATAGACGGCGAATGGCATTCTCCGCTTTGTATTAACACGGAGAATGGCATTCTCCCTTTATTTTGACCCAGAGAATGACATTCTCCGTCTCAATAAGGCGGAGAATGCTCATTCTCTAGGTCAAAATACAAGGAGAATGTCATTCTCCGTGTCAAAATAGACAGAGAATGGCATTCTCCGGGTTAAAAGAGACGGAGAATGTCATTCTCCGTGTCAGTGAGACGGAGAATGTTCATTTCTCTAGGTTAATGCAAGAAGAAAGGTCATTCTCCGTCCATTTTATAACGGAGAATGACATTCTCCGTCTCATATTAGGCGGAGAATGCTCGTTCTTTAGGTCAAAAACACAGAAAATGCCATTCTCCGTGTGTTTAAACACGGAGAATGCCATTCTCCGTCTCAAAATAGACGGAGAATGACCATTTCTAGTTCAAATGACACAGAAAGGGCATCCTCCGTGTATTTTATAGACGGAGAATGATCATTTTCATTTGCCGCGTCAATATAAACGGAGAATGAACAGGTCTCAAAGTTTTACCTTTTTTCTTCCCTTCTTGATCTTCTTCTTCCTCCCCTGCTACTTCTTGTTCTTGTTGTTCTTGTTCTTCTACTGCTTCTTGCACTTCTTTTTCTTTTGGAGCATTTCGTCTACGAGCAACCTTCTTAACATTCATCCCTCCTTTCGTTTGCTTTCCAACAACTACTTCTTCTCCTTCTTCTCTAACTTGGTCTACATCCATTGCTGATGATTGCGACATTGTGATGGAGATTCGCTGGCGATTTCTTGTAAAAAAATTCTAAAATTTTTGGAGGAGATGACCTAAAATCGCAACCGAACAGAGTATGGAAGAGGAGGGAGCGATAGAAACACTTTTTTGAAGAGTCTCTTGGTTTTGTATCTTCTGGAATCGAACCGTTTTTCATAAAAATTGCTGGGTTTGTTGATATTCTTAATAAATTAGAAGGGCAAAAGGGTCATGTCGTGCCCTTTTTTTAATTTTTAAGTTAATGCTGGGCACGCGATGAAAGTTTATTTTGGGGTGGGTTTTTCATAAAACTTTTTAAATTTTTGGGCATTTCATAAATTTTCCCAATTGTTATTGTGAGATATCGAAACATCACAAGTCTTTTCCATCATGAGAAAGGCATCGAGAGCACTTGACATTTGAAATTTCCAACTAGAGAAAAGTAGAGTGGTGCTGTTTATGATAATTGGTTTTCCATCCATGATCGCGAATAACATTTTTGAATTCAACGTGATATGTGTTCTACAAAGGATTAGCCGGTATTATTCAGCCTTGTAATCGGTGCTTAATCCGATTACGCCGATGGATAATAAGGAAAATATATCACAAGTGGCTGCAGAAATGTGATTAATCAACCGAGTAATCGGTGCTTAATCCGATTACTTAGATGGATAATAAGGAAAATATATCACAAGTGGCTCAAGAAATGTGATTAATCGAGCCATGGATAGACCATGCAATGAGAACAGATTAATATGGCATTGATCTATCTTTTTTCTTGATGTTTCTTCTTAGCGCAACGCCGCAATAGTTGGAAAGAAAGGATCTAGCTTCTCTCCGGAAGTGTTAGGAAGGCTAAGGATTACATTCCAAGAATACCATCCTGAAGAAGACTCAAAGATATAACAGAGTAGGACATGCTTTACAGGCTTACTTTTATGACGGATCTGACAAGTGGATGATAAGGAAAATAAAAAGATACACTTGTTTGATGCTTAGATTTATCTTGGACAGTCGCACAAGATCCATTGGATAGCTTGCAGTGCTCTCCATATGTTATTAGGGATTCAGCCAGCTCATCATGAATGAAGCTTTTATTGTGGTGCTATTGTCAAGTTACACAGAAATCAAGTCTTTGAATTTCTAGTGAATAACAACAGGTTGTAACAAATAAAGAGAGTAAATAGAAGAACAAGAAAGAAGATTAAAAAATGGAAAACCGACAAAAAGAAGACAAATACAGGAAAATTTATCAATCAATAACTGATGAAGGACCATATCATTATGAGCCCAATTCGAGTTCGATTTGAGTTATTTTTTTTTAGTTTGGGCTCAACTTTGGGTGCACTTCTTTAGGTGCATTTGGTTTAATTAAATATGCACATGGGTGCACGTGGTTTCTATTTACGCACACGGGTGCACATGGTTTTATTTATGCATATGGGTGCACATGGTTGGTTTGTAGGATTAGTTATATTTAGTAGTTTTTGTTAGGTTTGCTTTGAAAACATGGCAGTTAAATTTAGGATTAGTATTTCTTGGAGACCAAGACTTCTATGGCAATACAAACTCATGTACTCTATAATTTTATTCTATGAAGATTTGAGATATTTATTTATTTGTATGCACCGATTCCCATTCCTAGATAAATTCTCTTTATCTTCTACTTCTTCCACCACAAAACCCTATATTAGATCATTGTCTCCTCTTTTTACTACTGTTGTTGCCGATTTTTGCACCTAAGTACCACCCTCGTCGACTACCACTGCTATTGTAGTTACTTCCGGATGCTAAATACTGTCCCTTGTTTCCTTGTACTACGACAAAACCATCATGTTGCTGCCCACCTTGCTGCAGAACCCAAAAGTAGCACTTTTGCCTTCTAATACCCGAGAACGATAACTCCTGTTGCCTGCAGAGCTCTGTCCAACTTGCTAAAGAACTCAAAACAGCCCTATTTCCCCCTCTATTGTTACCCAAAACAGCCTTAATTACTCCACAATCAGCCCATAGTAATCAAATAAACCATCCAATCAAGACCAATCTCTAATTCCCTATTATTCTTCTACACTGTTTTGAAAACAGTTCCAACCGTTGGACCGTTGAAGTTGGTGGTTCACAGTTTAACCTGCCGGTCCAACAAATTCAACGTCATAAATAATTACCATTCTTACTAAGTACTAAACACTTCTTTACTTTTATTTTGACCCATCTTATGCGTACCCGACCTCACAGCCAACATCCAGTTGTACATAAGGACATCCAAAACTTCAATATTCAACCTCAAAGTCATCATTAGTCGTCCAAAATTTAAGAATCTCATCTCATCCACCCACTCCATCGAATTCAAGTTTCAAAACTACTGTCCTAGTAAGCAAATTACATAATTATAAGGTCCCATCAGTCTCAACAATAAAAGGAATTGGTCCATAAGTAACTCACACATTCCATAGATGAGCCAATTGATGGGAATGTTTGGTTGGTTGTAAATGAAAATACATGTAACATTTGTTTCACCATTTTTACCAATTTCATTATTTTGTTTGATGTAAATGGTGGAATTTGTGCAATAATGTTGCATCATTTCCTCCTACTATTGCAACAATGCCAACAAATGTTGCCACCCCTTACAACAACAAATGCAACATCACATTTACATCATTTCCAATGACACTCTTCATTCAATATAACGAAGTCGCAACCAAATAATGGGTTTCTACTCACCGCAACAAAAGTTGCAATCATGCATGTTAATTACATTTTGTGTGTGAGCCGGGCAATGATTACAGCCCATTCCTGAAATATCTTCCCAAGCTATAATTCTCTTCTTCTTCGCCTACTTTTTTTTTTCCATTTTTTCTCCAAGTCTGAGTAGAGATCTTGCAATCGCCATCTATTCCTCCGTCATCATGATGTTGCCGAGATGTTGCAATCGTGAATGTTGCAAGACCTAAACAAACTCTTCTAGATGTGGGATAAGTTTGATGTTATGAAGATGTCAAATATGAAGGGCATGTCAAATATGAAAGGCATCACATATCTCCTTTAAAAACTTCTTCGACAATAGAGAGGCTCAAAACTTCGTCAACAATAGAGAGGTTGGCCAGCAAGCTGGCGAGAAAGGGGAAGTTAGTGAACCCGGTGGTTCATTCGAACCGTCAACGGTCCGAACAGTTTGGACGTGTTGGAATATCCAACGCAATTCATACCGTTTGAACTGTTCAAACGGTCTGACTTGATTACGGTTCACGGTACAACCTATTGGATCGAATGGTTTGAACTGGTTTTTAAAACATTCCTTCTACAAAATCAGCATTAGACCAAAAGTCGTAGACCTTTGAATTATATACCAAAATCGGGATCCTATTCGTTTAAGCAAGGTTGATTTACGAATTCCGGAGCAAAAGTTCGAATATGTGGGTTCTTGGTTAGTCTCAATTGTGTGGAACAACTACGTGCCCTTTGCTCAAATGGAAGCCTGCCTTGAGTGCCCTTTGCTCAAATGGAAGCCTGCCTTGAATTCAATTGTTATAGACAATATACTTTAGTCCTACAACGTTCGGACAACATGTCTACCACCGACCACAGGGTATATATACTCGGCTTGGGTCTAGTATATTCATTACATTCTCTCTAAACGCTAATTATATCATGGTATTAGAGCTCCTTTCTTAATTCCCCAAAATTCTTCCAAAATTCTACAAAATCCCCAAAAATCTAGAATTAGGAAAAACAGAAGTAGAAATGAATATAACGATTAGTTCTAGTCAATTGAGAATCCTATACAAATACAAAATCTATCCTCGATTAAAAACTACTCGACTCTATCAATATTAAAAACTACTTGACAAATGGAACGGTAACAATGTGTCGATATGGAATATTATCAATATGTTGTAGCATGTAGATCTTCGATACACCGAATCAGTGTGTCGACACCCCATATTCCCATATCGTTCTCTTTCCGTTGCAATTTTCTTTGTTGAATTGTTCAGGAAAGCGAATTCCAATGTCAATATCGGTCACTATCGTAGCTGTCAGTATAGGACATGCCAAAAACATACGTTACGGCCGATATGTATCACTATCAACCGATATTGTGAACCTTGATATAGAATCAACCAAAATAAAAAAGGAAGTTATCTATAAACAAAACGAATTCATAAAATTTAAAAAGTCAAATAAAAATAGAGTTTCCAAGTCCATTATTTTATGACTTCTTTAGATTTTGAAATCCATCAATACTACTCCCAACTTAATTGTTCTATAACTGAGACATACTCAACAACAAACTTGATGGATGTTTACTACTTAGGACGGGTGATCTATATGCAGATATACAAAAGAAGCTAGCTAAACAGCTCTAATTAATAATTGTGCAATAATGTTCACTGTAAATAGGATACACTGAATTCTTCTTTCATCTTGTCGCGAATAGACCAACTGGTTGCTTATTTTGCTCTCCATGTTCAATGTCCAACACATGCAACGATAAAGCATGTAGGGATTGTCATTATTTTGAATCTGTCTCAACGTGCCATACAGATGAATGTGATTCCCCACATAAAATTGCATCAATACCACACCATCTAGTCTCTTCATAGTCCACGGGAACTTGGAGGGTGTTACTTGGTTGCATAAGCTTCAATGGCAAACACAAAAGGTAGGTCTACCTACCTGCCAACCAGCCGCCTAGGTTTTATCATATGACTCTCATGTTCATCTCTACCTCGGCCGACAACCGGTCATAAAAACTTTCTCAACTCGTTAATGGAGTTCCTTATGCAGCCGACCCCATTCTAATGGGAGAAGGCTTGGATGATGATGATGTGACATTAAACATGTATAAAAGATCATAACCATCTATCCAACCATGTTCCCAAATATTTTGATCTACATTTATTTACCATTTGGGAAACACTACTGCAGGTCATGTTGTATCCATCTCGTGTTGCAGATGATAGCTAGTTTGGCATTCACAAGTTGCCTTTAAAAATAATGAAGCTAATGTGCAAGGTGCAAGAGTTGGAAAGAAAGGAAAGAAGGATCATGCAGATATTGTTGATGTGATGATTTTATATTTTGTTATACTTGGCTCATGTGACATATGCTTCATAGTTCATGGTTACTGTTGTATGTCCTAATAATTCGTTCTGCCACTTAATTTTACCTGGCCAAGCATTGAAGCCTCTGCTTCAATACCTCCAACTCCCCAACCAGCAACTCCCAATCCATCAATCATAGTAGTGTGGGAATCAGTTCCAACCACACTATCAGGGTACAAGATGCCATCAGTATTGAAAACAACACGTCCAAGATATTCCAGATTAACCTGAAATATGTAATTGCAGAGAAAAGCTTGAATTTCTGGTATATTAGCCTAAACTAGATCACATAAGTTAAAAAGCATAAACGAAAATCCTAGCTCCATTTGCAAAGGTGATCCGACTCATTTACCTGATGGACAATACCAGAACCTGGAGGAACAACAAGCATATTGCGAAAAGCAGTAGATCCCCATTTAAGAAAACCAAACCTCTCTTTGTTTCTTTGGAACTCAAGCTGCATATTTGCCTGAACAGCATTTTCAGATCTTGCCACATCGACCTGAACTGAGTGATCAATAACAAGATCTACCGGAACCTGCATGGAAGAAAACATAGCACCAAAAGATGATCATCAGTAATCAGTTAAGAAAAAATAACTTTACCATGAAAATCGGAAATCCAAACAGCATCTGGAAAAAGGTAATACTCTAAGAATTAGTACTCAAACAGCAGCGCTAGTAGTAGAAAGACAAAGGCAGTAGTAGGAACTGTGAGTTAGTAATTGTCGGTTGACTAGTAATGCTGTAAGGGGCTGTTTGGATTGCGAGAAGTGTGAAGGAGGTGGGAAAGTGGGAGTTCTAGTAAAGAAAGTAATTAGGTAACTTTCTTGTCCCATTGTTTTTCCAAAATGTGTTTGGAAGGAGATGAGGAAGTGGGGAAAATAGTATAGTGCATATAATATTAGTACAAAATGATTAATAGATAAACAATTAAATATCTTAATTATTTATTTGGCTACGTCAAAACTCTCTTTCAAAAGAGAGATCACCACCGGCTTTAATAAATAGGGAAAGATCACTCCTACATGCAGCCAGTTGCTAGGGTATCTCAGAACCCACTTGGAATCTCAGTCGAGCCTCGGCGGTTGGGGTCGTTTTCGGTAAAAACTTGAGAACTCAAACTGCCAACAGCGATAATACTACGGAATGAGTATGTGTTGTTAGGCTTCGCCGATTGGGAAGGGGGGATGTGAAGTCTCGTCGCCCCCCTGCTGGCCGAGCGAATCGAAGTTCTCAACTGTCAACCCAGTCAAATGCAAAAACACAGTGGAATCATGCAATGCATGCTGCCGGTTTGCTTCCTACCCACGAGGAAAGAAGATGTGAAGAAGTAGGCCGTTGTCGCGACAATAATGAGCCAAACTAGTATTTGCAGTAAATCCCCAGTTAATTAATAATATATAAGTAATCTGGTAATCTATTATTAATTATCTTATTTGCTTAATACTAATTACATTCTTTAATACTAAAGAACCATTACTAGTTATTAATCATAGTTACCTACTAATTATTAGTTACTTAATCACTTAATATTTTTTTACTACTAATTACTAAATATTAATTATCTTTAATTATTTACACATTATCAATAATTAATTAACTAATTAATTACTGATTACTTGGTTATATTTATTACTATTTAAGTACTAACTATTAAATTACTTAATAATATAGATTAATACTCTTTAGAAAACAAAATAAAAAATATGAAAATCCCAAATCTGACCCACTTCTTGCTATTTTGTGGAGGAGGGTCATTAATAAGTAGATAGACACTACTCTACGAAATTTCCCCTTCTGCTTCTCCTACCTATCCAAGCAACCACCAAAGAGTGCACAGTGCCAAACCCTGATAACCCACTAAATCATTCTCATTTCTATCAAACCAAACATGCCCTAGGGACTAGTAATCACCCAACAGTGTTAGCAGTAGTAATCAAAGCATAATTCACAATATCGGACGATACTGATATCGAAACCACTGAATCTGCGGAACTACCGAAAGCAACCAAATAAAAAACACCGAAACCCCCTGAAACCACCCAAAACTGCCAATTAAGAAGGGTCTAATTCCACTACCGATATTGCGACCAGGGTCAAAGCAAGTAGCAGAAACTGTGAGGTGGTAATGGAAGTATTAGGTGAGAGTAACAGCCCATTAACAGTAGGAGAGTGGTGCACAAATAGTGCTAGCAATACGAAATCGCCAACTTCAAACAACAGTAGAAAATGGACTGCTGGAATAATTAACACATAACAGCAGCAGAGTTTTAGCAGCAGCAGCAATAACCATAACATCAGTAGTAGTAAGAGTAGATATGTGATGTGGTATTGCCCGGAGAAGCAGTAATGCTGGCAACAGAGTGGAGTAACAGTGCACCTAGGGTGATGTTAGTGGTAGCGGTAGCACTACTAACCCTATCAGCAACAGCGCCAATATTAGCAATAGGTAAAATAGAATTAAGACTGCAATAAGCACGAAGCCCTTGATGCAGAATTAGGACCAACATTAGTATTGCTGTGAAAATGGGCATCATTGGAACTCAAGTCCCTTTAGCCACAAGTCTGTCTGTGCCGCATGGAACCTACGATATCTGTCTTTCTCAGGCTTGACTGACCCATTTTGGGTGCCACATGTAGCTTGATTATACCGGTCTACACCACACCATAGTGAATAATGATCGGTGCATATAGTAAATTGTTTATTTTTCATGAAAATAATAAATGAACGGTTGGTAATTAATCGTCGCTTTATTTGTTTAGGTGCTTACTTTTCTATTTCTAATTTGCTAGTAGTTATTTATTTCTGAATTGTCGCTTTGATTGCTTGATTTGTTAATGCTTAGACAAGAATCTTTTAGGTTTAGGTTTATAACAGTTTTTGCCTCTTCTATCAAAAAAATTCTTTTATTTTCTTTTATTTTACTTTCTTAATCTTTATTATTGGCAAATGTTTAATTTTGTTTATGCCTACTCAAGCCTCACCAAGGCCCCTAGGTGCTAAGCTACCTCCTAGCCACCACACAACAGCCGCTTCAATCTTTTACAAAAGTGAATACTAGTAGCAACACTAGCTGAGTGGCAATAGTAATAGCCATAGTAATCAATGGTGCAAGGCACAAATCCCTCTTGGCGCCTCGGTGCATGGCGCGTGCCTTTTTTAATTAAGGCACGTTTTTAAAAAAATGAAAAAAAAAATACAAAATTTCATTTGAAACATCAAACTTTAACTAATTACTAGTATTTTTAACAATTAAGTATCTTGTCTCTAGTTTAATTTGTAGCATCCTATGAGAATTAGTTAATAAGCATCATATATATAGTCTTCCTATGTTATTTTATGTTTCCAAAGGCTTTGAATCAAGGTTCTAAACGTGGTAGGCGAGCACACGACAGAGAGGATCCGCCTACTGCCTAAGCGCTTGATATATTTTAGATATCTTTACTATTTTACCAAAAAAAAAATTTGCATAATATGCATATATTAAGAATGTTTTATGCGTAACTAAGTTGTAGAACAAATATCTATGAAGTTTCAGTCTTGTAAAGTGAACCATAGGTCAATAATGCTTGCAGAACTGTCTGTCAAAACAGCTAGTCAAGTATTGTTTCGCCTAGGCGCCCGCATACACCACCTCACCTCCGCCGCCAAACCTCCTGTGGCTGCCTACTCCACCGCCTACGGCAAAAATAGTGCGAAGCAATGTTATAGATTTCGCTAGGCGGAATCGGTGCGCCGAGGGCCCGACTAGCGCCTAGGCCGCCTAGGCGGCCAATTTATTTTTTTTTTAATTTTTATTTTTCACATGTATATATTTATAAATACCATATAGATAACATGTTGACACAAAAGCTTGCTAGCTCTTATGGCTAACAGAGCTCTACATAAGTTTGTAATTTAGGGGGGGTTAGGTTCGAATCCCTGGTTGTGTGGTTTGAATTTTTTTTTCTTTTACATAAAATAAAAGGGGAGGAGAGAGAGTCTTCTGACTCTTCTTTCTCCTCTCCTCCCCTCCCCTTCCTTTCCCTCCCCTCTCCTCCCTTCTCCTCCCCCCCTCCCCTCTTCCTCCCTCTCCTCCCTTCTCCTCATCCCCTCCCTTCCCCTCTCCTCTCCTCCCCTCACCGGGGAGGGCAGTGAGCGGCGGCGGCGGCGGCTGCGACGACGACGACGGCGGCTGCGGCGACGACGGCGGCGGGGACGACGGCGGCTGCTGCGACGACGGCGGCTGCGACGACGGCGGCGGCGGCGTCCAGGTAAGTACAGTTTAGTTTTTTTTTTAATGATCATTTCAGAGTTTTTTTGAAAAATTTCAAAAAAAAATCGGCCGATTTGCCCGCCTAGGTGCCGCCTAGACCGAAACCCGCCTAGGACCACCGCCTAGGGGGTTTTCGGTGCGGCCGGCGGCAGCCTAGGCCGACTTTTAGAACACTGGTGCGAAGAGCGGTCGCCTAGCACCTAGGCGGCCGCCTCGACCGCTGTTTAGAATACGGCTTTCATTTCCGGAAAAGTAAAAAAAAAGGGTGAGAATAATAATTTCTATGCAGTAATTAATTTTCTTTCTTACTCTTTGTAGTAATTAATTTTCTTGCTCATTAACTCTCTTTGAAGTAATTGATTTTCTTATTAACTCTCACTCTTTTTAAGTGTCGGTGATTAAACCACTCCCTAATTAAATTTCACTTTAGTCTCTATCTTCCCTTCTCTCTCCATCATTAATTAAACTTTTTTTGTCAGAAAACAAAAATTTTATTACTTAAAAATCAGAATGTGTCTTTTATGTCCCTTGCGCCACACATATACCCTCAAGGCGCTCGCCTTTGGCATGCCTATTAAAACTCGACGTGCCATGCAGATGAGAGGTGCTAAGGGTGCGTCCGCGTGCCTTGACGCGCCTTTAACAACTATGGTAATGGCAATAGTTCTTCTACTTCTTAGTAGTACTCCAACTACAACAACTAATTTTAGTTCCCTCTAGTGCTCCTATTACTTGCTACAGCTCGTTCAGCTTGTAGGCCTCTACTTCTGCATTGTTATAGAAAAGAATTCCCTTGTTCATATTAATGTCATTGTAACAACTACTGTTGAAAACTATGAAGTTAAAGTGGGGACTAGTCGGCATGCGTTGAAGCACCGCCTAATTTTTCACAAAACTTCAGGTAAGAAAATCGGCCCTTAAAAGTGCCGACTAGTCACCAATTTTGTGATGTTTTTTACCCCTTGTAAATTTGTCAGAATAATCAAATTTGTCAAAACAAAAGATGGTGTTCCTTCCGACTCGTGATAATAATAAAGGTTGATGTGATATTAGCAGCAGTCATCTCCATCTCGCAATATGCTCTGCCATGGCTGTTATTACATCTCCCAAGCATGCTGGCTGCTGCACAGTCAAGCCTAGCAGTTCAGGTTTGACAAGCTTTTCTTTTGAGCTTCAGAGAAAGGCAGGATATCAGGTTGGAACAGTATATGTTATGCTGGCTACTGCTTCATTAGCTAAGCACCGATCGTAGACTACATGAATTAGACTACATGAATAAGATGATTTTTTATTGTTTGAATTTCTATATGCGACGCCTACTACCATACGTATTTTTTCCTCACTTTGCTCGCCTAACATTGTAGAGATGAGATGTCCCTATCGCATGTTCTGCGAGGCATATATCTTTCCCCAAAATGCACCCTGGTGTTTACACCACAGCATATACATAATAATATAATGAATGCACTTGAATTATCTAATAACCATGTACTGTGTATAACGAACGTAAGCGTCGTAAGGAACGTTAGATATTGGGATTTATATTACAGTAAGTAGATTGTGGTTCTTTGATGTTGGCATCATCCTCTTTCTTGCTTATAATGTCAAAAGATCCAAGGGGTCTCATTATCCAAGGGGTCTCATCTCATGTCTGCATTATGTAAACAAATTTCTCTCTGCAGCAAGCAAGCTGCCCAGATTCCTGACTGCTAGAACCGAGCATGTTTAAGTAATAATAATGTCAACTGATCTTGCTAGTAATAGTTTTGGCTTGGAGTTAATGATTTGTTGGAGAGAAACCCCAAAATTCTTTAGGTCAACAGAAGAGAATTCTCAATGTCATAAATTTTGCTAGGCGGGTTCTGTTGCTGCCTCCTCTCCTCCTCTCCTCCTCATCTCCCTCTCCTCTCCTCTTTGAAGAGGCAGCGGCAGCGGCAGCAGCAACAGAATCAGAAGGTATGTGTTTTTTTTTTGAAAGTTTTTTATTTTTATTGAAATTTTGAATTTGAAAATTTCGAATTTTCAAATCTGAAATTTTTGAATTTTTTTGAAAATTTTGAATTTATGAACAGACCGAATAGACGTCTAGGAGCACCTAAGTTGGCCGCCTAGGGGGTTTTTGGTGCGGCCAGAGACCGCCTAGCGCCTAGGCATCGCCTAGGCATCGCCTAAGTTGCAATTTAGAACACTGAGAATTCTCCGGGCTTAGCCTAGATAGATGAGGTTTATATCACCTATAACTATTATGTAAAATTAGTAATACTATTAAAAATAACATTATTTGCTTTTTACCACTTTTTGACGACTAGTCCGACTAGTCGAAAAGCGATACTTTGCCACTTTGCTACCGTTTTAACTGCATGGGTAGAAAATATAAAATAGGTCGGCAGGCACCCCAAGGGTCTTGGTAATGCAGGGTTTGGAAAGGTGCATTTGTTGTCTGAATCTACAACAATGACAAAAGTTGGATTTTATTGTGTTAAAAGGTAATCTTTCACTGGATCTCGAGTAGTTGGGGTGATAAAATGAAGAGGACAAAAGACCCAGGCTAAGGGGTTCGGTAGTGTGATTATAGAACTCTGTATACTGCTTCAATTTCAGGAGATAGAGAAGAAGAAAGATAAAGAGGTTTTTAAAAAAAACAAAGGGAAGATTCAGAAGATACCAAGAGGTAGACTAAAGAAAAGAAGGGACGGCAGGAAAAAATAAGATGAACACCTAAAAAATTGCTTCTTTTCATTTAACAGAATAAAAAGTGTCTACTTCCATCTCTTAGGGCCCTTATAGCTTGACCTCCAAACAAGTTTCTAAACAGCGGTAGTCGGGTGCACGGCGGAGAGAGTCCGCCTACCGCCTAGGTGGCTGATACATTTTTACTATTTTATCACTAATTTTTTTTCATAATATGCATATTTTAAGGGTGTTCCATGCATAACTAAGTTGTAGAACGAATATTTATGAAGTTTTAGTTTTGTAAAAGTGAACTGTAAGTCCATAATGCTTGTAACCTTTTGGCCAAAACATCTTGTTAGGTATTGTTCCGCCTAGGTGCCTGCCTACGCCGTCAGCCGCCTACTCCACCGCCTACCGCAATGCGGAGAGAGACCGCATACCACCTAGACGGCTAGGCCGCCTCAACCGCCATTTAGAACACTGCCTCTAAAAGAAATCTTCTTGATCTAATTTGAATACACCCAAAAGAATTTGTGGAGAGACCCTTTGCCTCCAACAGTAAAGAAAGTAAGAGATGGAAGAATGATGGGATCAGAAAGCATCCCTTTTATGTATTAGGACCCTTAATACTCTGACCTCCAACTGAAAAAAAATAACTATCAAATATATCCTCTTGATTTAGATACCTATATAAGTACTTAGGAATAAGATTTTCCATCTCTAACTAGAGAGAAAATATAGATCCTGTTGCATGGACCAGCAAAACTCTCTATGGGGGTAGTCAATATGAAGACAAGACAAGGTAATCAGTTTAATTTCCTACGATATACTGAACCACTAAACACTTAAACTGGTTGATCTTTGATGAAAGCGACCACAAACGGAAACTTCCACTAGGTAAGAAAAAGGTTTCCTGATGGGAAGAGCTAGAGGAAGGTTACAGGCAAATCAAGGCCCTAGACCTAAACATGAAACAGTTTCCCAAGTAGTCGAGGAAAAAATGGAGCTCATGCAATTTAGCAACCTGAAATTTGATGAACTTCATTCGAGCCTGATCCGAATTGAATTATTTCTTTACTCTAGGTTGGTCATTCTTCCAATCGTATTCAATTAGGTATTGTATTCACCATCAAATAAAGTTTCTAAATGATGTGGTATTCAGTTGTTTCCTTGATACTTTCTGAATTTTTCACACTATATATGAGTGAATAATTTCAAGTGTCTAGGGTTTCAATCTGAGTCGAAAATATTCCATTCAAGAGTGTAGAAAGCCTCAAGAATATGGTTAGTCTCATTCTTGAAGAGGAAAAAAAGTCATTTTTTTAATAATCTAGATAACTATACTCTCAACCTTGACCATAACCAAGTTTGTCTAATATTTCCAATAGATAAATGTACTGTACACTCATTAATATCTTAGTGATCCTTTATTGTGTAGACAGAAGTCATTGGAAACTCAATGTAACAGGTTTATCTCAAACTTGCATAGATTCTTGACCATTGTTAATGTAAGGATCAGAACTAGTCTAACTAATCCTTTCAATTCAGTTGATCCATCGTAACAAAAAGAGACCCTGTATGGATAAAACAAAGGGAATGTGCAATGGCGGTACCAATGTAGCAGCGGTGTTTCAACCTCTTACTGCGATAAATATACATATAGAATTATAATATTGTCAAATTTTCACAATTTAACTAAAAGAGCTCATAAAAGTCTAATTAGGTGCATCCTCTGCAGTAAGCATTCTCGATAAGAGTAGTTCTGTTAAAACAACATCGGGTATGCTCAAAATATAATCAAACTGACAGGGAAATAAACAGAAATCCAGCAGTACCAATGGGTTGATCTTATTGGGATCACTCCCTAGCTTGTCCATGGCGTCGCGCATGCAAGCAAGGTCAACAACAGCTGGCACTCCGGTAAAATCCTGACCGTAAAGAAGGAAATCAACAAAGAGACTAAAAGGAGCATAATGAATAAAGTAACCTTGCTGACCCCGTTATGACATACCTGCAGAAGAACACGAGCAGGCTTAAATGGAATCTCAACTAGCTTAGGAGAGGAATTCTCCCAATCAATAATCTTCTCAACATCATTCTTGGTGACTTGGAAATTATCACAGTTGCGAATCGCAGATTCGAGAAGAATCCGGATAGAATATGGTAGCTTATCTGAAATATAAGACAGTGTTTTCACTTGGATAACAGAGAATAAGGGAAAGGTCTCTAAATAACTCTTCAAAGTCTTGCACTTCTTTTTCCTTTTTCTTTTGAGAAGAAATAAGCAGTACATGTTCCAAATTATTGAACAACAATGAAGAACTCACACTGATAAAAGGTGGAGTCCCAAAAAAGAGGAAGAATCATAAAAATGTGAAAAATACAACATCCTTGTCAAATAGAACTCCAATATCAAACTAAAAGTAGAGTCTCTGCCAAAAGAAGTACAGTATGTCTCCAAATTTCTCCATGACTTAGTTTTAAACAGGGGTGGCCCTGGCCGAGTGGGGGCCGGACGACGGCCCAGGGCCCCCAGGCAAAAGGGGGCACCAACATGGATCTGTCTACAATATAAGTTATATAACTAGTATATATCATGTGCTATTCCTAACCCAAAAAAATCATGGTCTAGTGGTTATAATGTTAAGACTTCTACTTTAGAGGTTCTTGGTTCAAATCTTGTTAGCAACAAAATTTTGTTATATTTATATTTTTTTACATTATGTATCTGAGGCCTAGTTTG
Organism: Iris pallida; assembly: GCA_029216955.1. Taxonomy (NCBI): domain Eukaryota; kingdom Viridiplantae; phylum Streptophyta; class Magnoliopsida; order Asparagales; family Iridaceae; genus Iris; species Iris pallida. The sequence continues at coordinate 1,076,427 of JANAVB010042420.1, read as the reverse complement.
GAAGTTTCGCCATGGGCCTCCATCAGCTCAGGGTCGGCCCTGGTTTTAAACATCATCCTCCTACAACCCAAAGACTACATAATGAAACTGTTAGGTGCAACTGTCACACACTTCAGATAAAAACAAACTCCCAGAATGTGTGAATGTGTGAATGTATGAAGAAACAAACAATAAGTCGACAAAAGAGAACTTGACTCAAACATCAGAAAAGGATCTTTCCAAGTGTTGATTCATATAAATAAATAGGGAGTAATGGCAGGTAAATCTAATTGGTCAGGTGATTAACCAACTCTTAGCATCCTAGAATTTAGTTCTTTTTTTTCATCATAACTAGCTTATCATGAGTGGTGTGAGCTAATGATCTATGTTGTTAGTATCTTACAATACGATATACTACAATTCGTTACGTACATCCGATACGATACATAGAGGCTTATAGTAGTATTGGTCATTTTACTTGAATCATGTCATGTATATTTAATCTGGAGTCTAGAACTAGATAGACTTGGAGTAAACAAACCAAAATAATTATGAGAAATTTATATTAAATCATGTTCCTACCGGGATTTAGATGTATAGACCTAATATCTTAAAGTTATCGTACGAATACACGAGACGAATAAGCAATCAAATCCATACATGATATGTATCGCGAATCGACAACCTAGCTAAATGATCCGCACAGATTTTCAGAATTGTTAAATGAATTAACAATAAAACGAGTGCGGGAAGGCAAAACAACCGAAGAAACCATACCGATTCTTGGATCATTGAGCGCGGGCAAACTGTAATATTTTCCGAATTCTCCACCCGCGGGCTTCGGAAGGCTAGTCAATATGTCCTTGAAGACATGCTCAGTTGCTGCTGGAACCACAGAAGTAGAGTAAAAAAAAAAAAACATATATAAACAAAACCATTAATGATTCGATTCAAGAATAGGAGAATTATACCGATCGTGGCCATCTTCCTCTCGAAGCGCCGGAGCACGGCGTCGGAGCCCCGAATCTGAGCCCTGAGGCTGACGGGGGAGCTCCAGTCCCGACCGTACGCCGGCGAGCACGATCCCGCGCGCGGGAACGAGGAGATCGTCCTCGAGAACCCGACCGACCTGGACCGGACCGCGGAGAGGTGGCGGGAAGCCGGAGGAAGAGGGGTTAGGGTTTTGGGAGCCGAGAGGAGCTTGGCCGTTCTGAGGAAGGAAGGGGGAGGAGAAGCGAATGATCTATACATGACGGCTGGGGAACATCAGGAGGGAAGAAAGAAATCGTCAGCGAAAGAGAGAGAGGAGAAAATGAAAGTGTGAGTGGCGGAATGGAAAGGGAGAGAGAGAGAGAGGAGGATGCGCTTAGGGTTACGAGCCGAGAAAACAACTCTTTTCGGTTTGCTGGAAGGTTCTCGCGCTCAAGGTGCATGTGTCCTTCACGTGCTATATTTACTTTGTTTCCTAAGCAGCACACGTGGATAGGACACGTTACGGTGACAGAGATGGCGATACGGACGTGTCTACAAGGTGTCATACAAGGTCGACATGATATGGTCTGAATTTATGCAAATAATATCACGATGACTAGAGCTGTCAAAATGGGCTAAGCCCGTTGGGCCGGTCCGTCCCGTCCGCCAAAAAGGTGGGTTGGGCCGAGCATTTAGGAGCCCGCCAAACAGGCGGGCCTAGGTGGGCTGGCCCGCTAGTAGTCCGTCCCGCGGTGGAACGACATCTCTATGGATTTCATCATGGGCCTTCCGAAGACGTCACGGGGGAATGATGCGATTTGGGTCATTGTCGATCGTTTGACCAAATTCGCTCATTTCATCGCTATTAAAGCATCATGGAGCGTCGATCGGTTAGCCCAGATTTATCTCGACGATATCGTCAGACTGCACGGGGTACCTGCCACAATTATTTCGGACAGAGACGGGCGATTCTTATCACGTTTCTGGATGAGTCTACAGGCGGCGCTGGGCACTAAGTTGAACCTTAGCTCCGCGTACCACCCGCAAACCGATGGCCAGACAGAAAGAGTGAATCAGATCCTGGAGGATATGCTACGTCTGTGCGCGATAGATTTGAAGACTAGTTGGGACACGCACTTGCCGCTCGCAGAATTCGCATACAACAACAGTTATCAATCGAGCATCCAAATGGCTCCCTACGAGGCGCTTTACGGAAGGAAGTGTCGATCTCCGATTTGCTGGGACGAAGTCGGGGAGCGACAGGTGCTCGGGCCAGAACTAGTCGAACAAGCCGTCGAGAAGGTCCGTATGATTCGAGATAGGCTCCGTATTGCTCATAGTCGACAAAAGAGTTATGCAGATACTCGTCGACGACCGTTAGAGTTTTTGGTTGGGGACCATGTGTTTCTGAAGGTGACGCCGATGCGGGGCGTCATGCGATTCGGGGTAAAAGGCAAGCTGAGTCCGAGATTCGTAGGGCCCTTCGAGATCCTCGAAAGAGTGGCGACCGTTGCTTACCGGATCGCGCTACCTCCTGCCCTGGCCGAAGTGCACGACGTCTTCCATGTCTCCCAACTTCGGAAGTACGTGCATGACCCAAGTCATGTGGTTAGTTTCGATCAGTTGGAGCTACGCGCCGATCTATCATACTCGGAGGATCCCGTACAAATTTTGGACCGTAAAGAAAAGATCCTGCGGAGCCGATCGATGTCCTTGGTTCGCGTACTCTGGCGCAACCATTCCGTCGAGGAGTCGACGTGGGAACTAGAGACGAAGATGAAGGAGAAGTACCCTTCACTTTTCGTCGACGAAGGTCAAACCCTTGTTCTTAAGTTTCGGGACGAAACTTTTTCTTAGTGGTATATTATGTAGTGCCCCGCTCCCGTTGGGGCGAAGCACTATGTAATAGGCTCGTGCCAAGTTAGACATAGTCGGGAACATAGATGGCTAGTCTGACTCGGCGACGAGTTTGGTATACAAAAACCATGGCATCAATAAAATCGATTTGGACGAGTGATATGAGTATCGTTCCAACTAATGGATCGACTACTGTTGGAATAAGTCCTAGATGCGGTAGGCGGCGTCTTGGCGAAGGAACTCTAAAGAGAGCGACGCAACCCGTCTGTCGTTGGTTTTATTGGTTTTCTTGGCTTTCTGAACGAATTGTTGCATGGATTTGATAGTGTGCTTTGCGTCGATTTCTGAATACGTCTTTGGGAATTTCGAAGGAAGGATTGAAGGAAGGGTTCTAATTCGATGCTCGTGCCATTGCAGGAGTTCGTGTAACTGACGCTTGACCGTCGTGAAGCGTTCTCCTACTCTCGGCGCAATCTTCTTAGGTGGGTGGTTCTTCGGCCCCTTCTTTTCTACTCCTTTCCGCCAACTAAATTCTTAAAGTTCAACGTTCAAATCGATGATGCTAACGGGATGTATGCTTGCCACTAAGATCAAGAGCTCGGGATAATATATCAACCTAGAGAAGTTAACTCTGAATCGATAGGTTCACACTAAGTAGAGAAAAGATCAAGTTCTAAGAAAGAGATAGAATATATTTCATGCCATGCAAAACACAACTATGAAAACCTTGGTGGCGGTACATCGTGCCTCGGAGAATTTGGTGCCTACGGGATGCTAAATCAGAACGTACGGTTTCGGGGGAAAGGACCCTTGCACGAGTAGGAATGAATATATGATTTGATAATGGTTACGCTATGCATTTTACTTCATACATATTAAACTATTCATACATTCGCATAGTCAAGGACGACTTTTGCACAAGGTGAGCTTTCCTCGAGACGGTACCCGGGGCCCTGGGACCGAATCGGCCTAGAAGGAAATTATGGAAATCGTGCTCCGGCGCGAGGCATTGCGAGACCTCCAGTTAGGCTCGCTACCTGGACTGGAGAGCGTGTCGCAAGGCTACGTAATCGTCCTTCATGGTGTCGATATCACCAATGACCGCATATAGGATAGACTGCATGCTCACCTATTATTTTGTGCAGGAAAGAAGCACGGCCGTGGTAAGAATGCCTTTAAATTTGGTTATGTGTTCTCGTTTAAAATGTGCCTTCGATATGAGCTGCAATTCATATAGTTCTAAATAGAAAGATCACTTCGTATGCTAGAATCCTTAATAAGCAGTGTCGGTTTAGACGAGTGGGTTCGTCCCATCCACTAGCAAGTGTGCTAACCCCCAACTCCCCAGGTAACGAGCGCGCTGCGGGAGCTCGATACTAGACGACAGCTGAAGAACGGAAGGCGGCACGAAGCTCTCCTATTTTGAAGTATTTTGAAGCCAACTCAGATCGAAGGCTTTGTTCAAATGTATAAAGGGGCGTGAATGTATGGAACGACAAGGATTATTTCAGGGAAAGCTTGTCGAGAGTTTTTCTTTTGTGTTTCAAGATGTAGCCGCAACGGCATATGTAATTTAAAAATGACCTTGCACATACTTTGCAAGCTTATGAATGAAAGGCTAAATTTCTTCCTATGCTATGTCTTCAACTCTCTGCACTGTTTAATTTCAACGCGTCGAGTCAAAAAAGAATTTCCAAATTTCACATCCTTGCCTTGTGCAAGTCCATTAAAGACTTGCACGGCATCACGTCCCGACCCGTAGGGATCGATTTATATCGAGTCAAGGCGATGGCGACCGATTCGGCGAGTCAGGGCGTGACAAGTTGGTATCAGAGCACGGTTCACACCTCGAACCTTTCAAAATACTTTCTTTTAGATGATGCCGTTGCGATTTTTCAAAAACTATACTTTTCGACATATGCGGCCTGAAATAATCGTTCCATACATATAAGCCCGTAGATATTTTGAGAATACTAACGGGTTTGCTCAATTTTGTAGGAATGACGAAAAGACTGGGTATCCCTGCTATCAACGCCACATTGATTAGCACGGATAGTACCGAAGGCGCGACGCCTAGCAAATCTGCCATGGAGCGACTACTACGCCTCATGGAACTCCAACAACGCCAGTCAGAGACGCAGCAACGACAGCTGCAGGAACAGATCCAGGCCCAAGTTAGCGCCCAACAAAAGCAAATGGAGGCCCTGACCCGGATCGTGAGCACCATAGCGACGCAACAAAACTTGACGAACGTCATGTCCGAGGAAGAAGTGCAACCCGTAAAGACAAAACATGTGTCTTCCTCCTCCCTGCTCAAGATGACCAAGTTCAAGAAAATGAACCCGCCTGAATTCAACAGTCGAGCAGAGCCTAACGAAGTCATGGGGTGGCTAGTGAAGATTGAGAGTCTGTTCACTCTCCTCAACATCAAGGGGTCCAAGAAAGTCGGGTGCGCAGCGTTGCAGCTCAACTTGAGGGCCTACGACTGGTGGGAGGCAAAGAAACAGGAACTCAAAGAGTCCAACCCCAATGCCAAGATCTCGTGGGAGACGTTCAAACTGGCCTTCCTCGAGCAATACATCCCTCGTGCCCTTCGTCGACAAAAGGAAGAGGAATTCATGTCCTTGAAGCAAGAAAACTTGTCTGTTGAAGACTACGATGCGAAGTTTGCGAAGCTTGCAAAGTTTGCCGGGGCCTTTCTGCCGAACACGGAGGCATGGTACGAGCGCTTCCAGCAAGGCCTGAATGAGGATTTGCGTCGAGACGTCATGAACCAGAAATGCCAGACGTACAGAGAATCATATAATGCCGCCCTTGATAGTGAGCGGATCTTCGGTCGAGCGTCGCAGAAGGGCGGATCAAGCGTCCGCAACAACTTCATCAAGCATCCTCACGACGCGGGAGGATCTGGCGTGCCAAAGAGCCAGAACACGTACGAGTATCGAGGGCCTCACCCAGGCGTACGGTGCCATCGCTGCGGCAAGATGGGACATCTGGCGGTCGATTGCCGAGGGGGATGCTTCAAGTGTGGCCAGCTAGGTCACAAGGCAGTGGATTGTCGCATGGGAAGGGCGAACCAACATCCACCAAGGGACGTCCAGAACCAGAACAGGGTGCCTCCCGCCCATGGCGCAAACGCGGTGCCCGTGAACCCATAAAATCGCCAAGGGGCGCAAGGCCGAGTCTACGCATTGACTCGGGACGAAGCCTATGCGTTCGACACTGTCGTGACAGGTATACTACTCTATAAAAATATGTCTGCTAGAGTATTGTTCGATTCGGTGCTACGTATAGTTTCATATCTGCCGACTTTGTAAAAGAGAATCAACTACCTATGCAACTTTTAGATATGAATCTTAGCGTTAGCACTCCATCGGGAGTAGATATGTCTGCCACTCAAATTTGTAGGGATGGTTACATATGCATCGGAGGGAGGAATCTATCCTTGGAAGTTATCGTACTCGACGTCAAGGAGTACGATATAATCCTCGGCATGGATTGGTTGGGTGCATGCCACGCAACGATCGAGTGCGCGGAGAAGAGAGTTGTGTTCCGCCTTCCCGGCGAAACCGAGTTCTCCTATTCGTGCGGAGCAGCATCAAAGTCGGCAATGATGATATCGGCGATTTCGGCAAGGCGTATGTTGCATTCTGGGTGCAGCGGGTACCTAGCATCAGTTCGAGACACGAGAACGGAGATTGCAAGCACGGCCCAGACTGAAGTCGTGGCAGAATTTCCTGATGTGTTCCCAAACGAGTTGCCAGGGATGCCGCCGGACCGAGAGATAGAATTCAGCATCGACACCTTCCCGGACACCCGACCGATATCCAAAGCACCTTATCGAATGGCGCCGGCAAAGCTGAAGGAATTGAAAGCACAACTACAAGAGTTACTAGATCGCGGATATATTCGCCCTAGTGTCTTCCCGTGGGGTGCCCCAGTGTTATTTGTGAGGAAGAAGGATGGATCGATGCGGTTGTGCATCGATTATCGGGAACTCAACAAAGCCACGGTACGAAACAAGTACCCGTTACCGAGGATAGACGATTTGTTTGACCAGCTGCAAGGGGCAACGATATTTTCCAAGATTGATCTTCGCTCAGGCTATCATCAATTGAAGATCAAGTCCGAGGACGTGCCGAAGTCCGCCTTCTGAACTCGATATGGTCACTACGAATTTCTGGTCATGCCCTTCGGCTTGACCAACGCTCCTGCCGAGTTCATGGATCTAATGAACCGGGTGTTCCAACCGTTCATAGACAAATTTGTCGTCGTATTCATCGATGATATCCTTATATATTCGAAGAGCAAGGACGAGCACGTGGAACACTTGAAGACGGTGCTACAGACTCTGCGCGAACATCAACTCTATGCCAAGCTAAGCAAGTGCGAGTTCTGGATGAACAGCGTGACGTTCCTTGGGCACGTTGTCTCAGCTGAAGGTGTCACGGTGGACCCAAAGAAGATTGAAGCAATAGTCGAATGGAAGCGGCCTACCTCAGCAGGCGACATCCGAAGTTTCCTCGGCTTGGCGGGCTACTACCGTAGATTCGTGAAAGATTTTGCCAAAATTGCGTCGCCTCTGACTCGCCTCACCCAGAAGGGAGTCGCGTTCGAGTGGAACGACGCCTGCGAATCGAGCTTCCAAGAGTTGAAGAAACGGCTCATCTCAACGCCGATCCTTGCACTTCCAGACGGGCCGGAAGGGTTTCAAATATTTAGCGATGCATCGCGGACGGGTTTGGGATGCGTGCTTATGCAAAGGGATAAGGTGATTTCGTTTGCTTCGAGACAATTGAAGCAACACGAGAAGAATTATCCTACGCATGATCTGGAGTTAGCGGCCATTGTGTTCGCGTTGAAGCTATGGCGGTACTATCTTTATGGTGTAGCTTGCAGAATCTATACGGACCATAAGAGCCTCAAGTACATCTTCACTTAACGGGACCTGAACTTACGGCAGCGGCTGTAGTGCCCCATCCCGCAAAGTCAATCGGAGGAATCGAAACGCCGACGGCGTTCGGACTTAGCCTTGCAACGGCTGCTCGGAGGCTCGCTCGATCGAGACGACCGCTCCCTCAGGTGGGGTAGTTTCGGTGAACTCTCCTCATCTTTGCCTTCACATAATAATTCGTGTTTTCAACTTGCACAAGTTAGGCTTGATAATAAAAGCTACGCATCCACATAGCTAAGGGAATAATCCCGACGGTTTGAATCAAGTTAGAACATGGAAAACGTCCCACGGTCGGCTTAGAGTTGGTGCACGGCGTGCTTTGAAAATGACACTCGGTCCTTCGTCCCGTGGCTTGGGAGAAGGAAAGTTGGTCTTCGGTACAAAAGCTGAGAGTTAGCCTAAGTCATAGGCGTCGCCCGCACAAATGCTTGCTAAAGCATGCACGGTCCTGTCCCGCAAGGCTTGGCATGGCCTTTGCTCGTCCCTTGGATTAAGTTGTAGGCTTGAGTGAGTTAGGCAAAGTTATGCCGGTCGACCTAAGTTATTCTACGTGCTGTCCCGCTCATTCTGCGGTTGTCAAGATAAATAGTCCTACGACCCCAAGGCCCGTCATATGAAGTATGACTTGGGCGACAGCGTTGCGTAGAACACGAGTCGGTTTAGAGGCACGAGCCACGGTTGGTTCAGTGGAAAGTTAGCCACGGTCGGTCGATACTTAAGGAAACACGTTATGTTCAAGTTAAGTTGGAAGGCTATGCAGTAGCCGTTCCCTGAGTTCAAAGAATGTTAAGTCTAAGCGATGGTTAGTCGCCGAGAGAAAATATATCGGGACTGTGGTTCAGTCGCCGAGGCAACCCTGGTTTGGGCTCTGCGAAGGAAGTATGAAAAAGTGGAAAGAGTAAAGCAAAGTAGCTAAATAATGAGGATGAGACCATGCATTACGTTAAGTCTAGAAGTTAGCATAGGCGCGTGGTCATGGACAACTTGTCGACAAGGGCGATGATTTCTTCGAGCGGCAACCCGGGGCCCACGGGACCGACTCGGCCTAGGAAGAAACAGGTATAGCCGAGCTGGGTAATAGGCAATCGGTAAGACAGGGACTTGCATCGGGGCTCGCTACTTGCGTTGCAAGGGTCCCGTATTACCAGGCTATGTCCACGATGGCTAGTTAATGCCAGTGACCTTTCATATAGATGTGTCGGCACGGGCGGCAATCCGCGTAGATGCCTTTGGATTGAGTTGAATATGTATGAGTTAAAAAGACAAAAATGTCTGAGCCTAAGATTTGGCTACAGCGAATGCGGCGTGCTTCGGCACAAGATGTGGCGTCGAGTGTTGAGTTGTTGGCATAGAGTTACATGAGTTAGGTTTGAGCTATTACGAGTTAAGACAAAAAGGGCCGTAGGGCAAGTTGTGTGAAGTTACGTTGAGTTGTTGGGCACGACCTCGAAATATGAGGCACGGCCGCGTTGTCACAACACAAGTGTATGCGAGACTAAGCGAGGAGGCACTGCCTCGGAGATATTGAAGCACGAATCGAGTTATGGCACGTCCGAGTCGTTACGTCCCAGAGTTTGGCATGAAAGATAAGTATAAGTCGGTGCGTCGACAATGCAAGCACGAGAAAGGTCTAGAGGCAAGGAAATGGAGTCCTTCGTGTAGTTGCGTCTCTGATTATGGCCGTAAGGCAAACACGACTTGATAGGTTAACGTTGTTGGCACGAGGAGTAGTCTAGTGGCAAGTATGAGTTAACGTTGACATTGCAAGCACGGGATGGTTCCGATACACAAGTTGCGCTAAGGCGCTGGTCCTAAAACTGATCCTAAGACAAGAATAGAAAGACAATCGAAAAAGGGTTTATGTTGCACAAAGTAAATAAAACGTGTAGGTTTTGTATGGGTGGGCGAGGAGCTCACTCCACCAGTACAGTGGTACTGACACCCACACAGTGTTTCATGTGCAGGCACAGGTAGAAGCTCGTGACGCAGAGTTCGCTTGGATGCGTCGAGGCACGGAGTTCCTTGGCGATTCGAAGCGTGCGGCCGCGTGGAGTAAAGACTTATACGGGACATAATGTATGGACATCGCCTTCCGAAGCTTCCGCTGGATTCAAGTATTGTATCGAGAGATGAGAGAGAGCAGAGTGACTTGTAAATGAGAGAAAAGTGAGCACGAGGGACATTGTAATTTGGCCTTGCGCCCACAAATGTAATCTTGTATTCAATATCAATAAAGAGCTTCTTTTGAATAACTTGTATTTGGTTCTAATTCCGCTGTTATAAATCAATGTCTCTGCACGGGACTTCTGTGCGACGACCCCGTCGCAGCCGCTGTAATCGGCCGTTATGGAACCGCCTTGCACGATCGCAATCTAGGCTCGTGCGGCATCACGCCTTAGCGAGGACGATCGCTCCTACGGGAGCGGGGCGTGACAGCGGCGTTGGCTCGAACTCATTAAAGACTATGATTTGACTATCGAGTACACGCCAGGAAAGGGTAACGTCGTAGCGGACGCTCTGAGTAGAATGTTTGCAGGGTGCTTGTCTATCAACCGTAACATACAGCGAGACTTGGCAGAGATGGGTATCGAACTCCGAATCCGTTACCGTGGAGCACGATTGGCCCAATTGCACCTTGAGTCGAGCTTGCACAACAAAATAAAGACCGTACAGGAGGACGATCCATTCCTGAAGAAGATACGCGAGCTGATTTCGACGGGAAAGGCGACCGACTTTGCGGTGGACGAGGGCGGAATGACGCGGATGAAGGAGAGGATATGCGTGCCGGACCATGCTAAACTTAGAAAGGAGATTCTGACGGAGGCCCATTATGCGAAGTACTCATTGCAACCCGGGAGTACCAAAATGTATAAGGACCTGCGCACGACCTTTTGGTGGCACGGAATGAAGAAAGACGTGGCAACGTTTGTTTCACAGTGCATGGCTTGTCAACGGGTGAAGACCGAGCATCAAAGACCAGGCGGGGAGCTACAGAACCTCGACATTCCAGTATGGAAGTGGAACGACATCTCTATGGATTTCATCATGGGCCTTCCGAAGACGTCGCGGAGGAATGATGCGATTTGGGTCATTGTCGATCGTTTGACCAAATCCGCTCATTTCATCGCTATTAAAGCATCATGGAGCGTCGATCGGTTAGCCCAGATTTATCTCGACGAGATCGTCAGACTGCACGGGGTACCTGCCATAATTATTTCGGACAGAGACGGGCGATTCTTATCACGTTTCTGGACGAGTCTACAGGCGGCGCTGGGCACTAAGTTGAACCTTAGCTCCGCGTACCACCCGCAAACCGATGGCCAGACAGAAAGAGTGAATCAGATCCTGGAGGATATGCTACGTCTGTGCGTGATAGATTTGAAGACTAGTTGGGACACGCACTTGCCACTCGCAGAATTCGCATACAACAACAGTTATCAATCGAGCATCCAAATGGCTCCCTACGAGGCGCTTTACGGAAGGAAGTGCCGATCTCCGATTTGCTGGGACGAAGTCGGGGAGCGACAGGTGCTCGGGCCAGAACTAGTCGAACAAGCCGTCGAGAAGGTCCGCATGATTCGAGATAGGCTCCGTATTGCTCAGAGTCGACAAAAGAGTTATGCAGATACTCGTCGACGACCGTTAGAGTTCTTGGTTGGGGACCATGTGTTTCTGAAGGTGATGCCGATGCGGGGCGTCATGCGATTCGGGGTAAAAGACAAGCTGAGTCCGAGATTCGTAGGGCCCTTCGAGATCCTCGAAAGAGTGGTGACCGTTGCTTACCGGATCGCGCTACCTCCTGCCCTGGCCGAAGTGCACGACGTCTTCCATGTCTCCCAACTTCGGAAGTACGTGCATGACCCAAGTCATGTGGTTAGTTTCGATCAATTGGAGCTACGCGCCGATCTATCATACTCGGAGGATCCCGTGCAAATTTTGGACCGTAAAGAAAAGATCCTGCGGAGCTGATCGATGTCCTTGGTTCGCGTACTCTGGCGCAACCATTCCGTCGAGGAGTCGACGTGGGAACTAGAGACGGAGATGAAGGAGAAGTACCCTTCACTTTTCGTCGACGAAGGTCAGACCCTTGTTCTTAAGTTTCGGGACGAAACTTTTTCTTAGTGGTATATTATGTAGTGCCCCGCTCCCGTTGGGGCGAAGCACTATGTAATAGGCTCGTGCCAAGTTAGACATGGTCGGGAACATAGATGGCTAGTCTGACTCGGCGACGAGTTTGGTATACAAAAACCATGGCATCAATAAAATCGATTTGGACGAGTGATATGAGTACCGTTCCAACTAATGGATCGACTACTGTTGGAATAAGTCCTAGATGCGGTAGGCGGCGTCTTGGCGAAGGAACTCTAAAGAGAGCGACACAACTTGTCTGCCGTTGGTTTTATTGGTTTTCTTGGCTTTCTGAACGAATTGTTGCGTGGATTTGATAGTGTGCTTTCGCGTCGATTTCTGAATGCGTCTTTGGGAATTTCGAAGGAAGGATTGAAGGAAGGGTTCTAATTCGATGCTCGTGCCATTGCAGGAGTTCGTGTAACTGACGCTTGACCGTCGTGAAGCGTTCTCCTACTCTCGGCACAATCTCCTTAGGTGGGTGGTTCTTCGGCCCCTTCTTTTCTACTCCTTCCCGCCAACTAAATTCTTAAAGTTCAACGTTCAAATCGATGATGCTAACGGAATGTATGCTTGCCACTAAGATCAAGGGCTCGGGATAATATATCAACCTAGAGAAGTTAACTCTGAATCGATAGGTTCACACTAAGTAGAGAAAAGATCAAGTTCTAAGAAAGAGATAGAATATATTTCATGCCATGCAAAACACAACTATGAAAACCTTGGTGGCGGTACATCATGCCTCGGAGAATTTGGTGCCTACGGGATGCTAAATCAGAACGTACGGTTTCGGGGGAAAAGGACCCTTGTACGAGCAGGAATGAATATATGATTTGATAATGGTTACGCTATGCATTTTACTTCATACATATTAAACTGTTCATACATTCGCATGGTCAAGGACGACTTTTGCACAAGGTGAGCTTTCCTCGAGACGGTACCCGGGGCCCTGGGACCGAATCGACCTAGAAGGAAATTATGGAAATCGTGCTCCGGCGCGAGGCATTGCGAGACCTCCAGTTAGGCTCGCTACCTGGACTAGAGGGCGCGTCGCAAGGCTACGTAATCGTCCTTCATGGTGTCGATATCACCAATGACCTCATATAGGATAGACTGCATGCTCACCTATTATTTTGTGCAGGAAAGAAGCACGGCCGTGGTAAGAATGCCTTTAAATTTGGTTATGTGTTATCGTTTAAAATGTGCCTTCGATATGAATTGCAATTCATATAGTTCTAAATAGAAAGATCACTTCGTATGCGAGAATCCTTAATAAGCAGTGTCGGTTTAGACGAGTGGGTTCGTCCCATCCACTAGCAAGTGTGCTAACCCCCAACTCCCCAGGTAACGAGCGCGCTGCGGGAGCTCGAGACTAGACGACAGCTGAAGAACGGGAGGCGGCACGAAGCTCTCATATTTTGAAGTATTTTGAAGCCCAACTCAGATCGAAGGCTTTGTTCAAATGTATAAAGGGGCGTGAATGTATGGAACGACAAGGATTATTTCAGGACAAGCTTGTCGAGAGTTTTTCTTTTGTATTTCAAGATGTAGCCGCAACGGCATATGTAATCTAAAAATGACCTTGCACATATTTTGTAAGCTTATGAATGAAAGGCTAAATTTCTTCCTATGCTATGTCTTCAACTCTCTGCACTGTTTAATTTCAACGCGTCGAGTCAAAAAGGAATTTTCAAATTTCGCATCCTTGCCTTGTGCAAGTCCATTAAAGACTTGCACGGCATCACGTCCCGACTCGTGGGGATCGATTTATATCGAGTCAAGGCGATGGCGACCGATTCGGCGAGTCGGGGCGTGACACGTGCACATATGCTAGTACGGTTAAAGCGGACGGGTCAGCGTGTGAAGACATGGTGGGTCATATTTTAAAGCAAACGGGCCGACCTGGTCCGGCCCATTTTTTGAGGGTAGAATATGAATTTTCTTATATTTCAGAATTCTATTGTTTTAGTGTGTGCGAACCCCTGCCGGCCAAAATTAGGTTGCGTTTGCTTAGCGTTTCTAACTCAGATTTCTGAGTTTAAACGCACATCACGTTGGAAACAGCGTTTGGCAAACTGCTTTTCCAAATGTATTTCAGAAAAAAATTTCTAAAAAATTGCACTTAAACGCAGTTTTTAGAAAGTAGCTTGAGTAAAGCAAAAATTGTGGGCCCACCGCTCACTCACCATACTTCTCTCTCTCCTCCTCATTTTCAGCAGGCCTTTCCAAATCTCCGCCTCCCTTCTTCTCAGAGAGATCAAAATTAGGGTTAGGGCTTCCCAAACGTTCTCCTCCTCCTTCCCGTGGGCATCGCCTCGGTCGACTCGATTAGGCCGAGGACAACGAACCAGATCTCGACGACGGTGGTCCCGTGGGCGTCGCACGGGTGGAGGGTGGTGACGTGCAGCTCGTCGTCGAGGACGATGATCTCTAGCTCCGAAACCTAGCTCCAATGGCGTCCTCCGCCATGGTCCTCGACCACAAGCCCGTTCCCCCTTCCTTTCCGGCCCAAACCCTAGCTTTGATCCCCGACGCTGACGATGACCTATATGGCCGCCTCAGATCTGGCCGCACGTCGAACTCGAGTCGGCGGTGATGAGCCGGCGGCGGTGACCGAGATCTGGCCGCGCGTCGAACTCGAGTTACCCGGAACCACTCGGCACCGTCGGGCTTCGGCTTCGTCTTCATTGGACACAAGAATACAGAATGGACACATGGATAAATTTGAGTTGACATGAGATAAAATCTTTTGTTGGACAAAGGATACATAATGGACACAGAAACACAATTAAAAATAAATTCAGTTTCCAAAAATATTTTACCAAACAGAATCTACAAAATTTATTTTTTAAAATTATTTTGCAGATGAAAGTAACCAAACGCAGAATCATAATTTCTATACTCATAAAATAACTTACTCTAAAAAAATTATTTGACTATCCAAACGGACCCTTAGGGGGCGTTTGGTATGCGGAATACTATATATCCGGGAATTCTATATTCCCGGGAATCAAATTCCAAGGAATCAAATTCTCTAGAAAATTACATTCCCATGTTTGGTGACAATATAAATATTCCCGAGAAAAAAAAAAATAATAATAACGAAAAAAAATGAACAAATATAAAAAAACCCGGTAAAAACGAAAATTTTTTGGTAAAAACGAAAAAAAATGGTAAAAACGACAAAAAATCGGTAAAAACGACAAAGTAAAAAAACGAAAAAAACGATGAAAAACGAAAAAAAAATCGGTTAAAACGACAAAAATGACAAAAAAAACGACAAAAAAATGTATAAATGAAAAAAAAGGGTAAAAACGACAAAAATAACCAAAATACGACAAAAACGACATAAAATTGGTAAAAACGACAAAAAATCAAAATGCGGCAAAAACGACAAAAAACAACAAAAAAATCGGTTAAAACGACAAAAATGATAAAAAGAAATCGGTTAAAAACGAAAAAAATCGGTTCAAAACAACAAAAAAAATCGGTTAAAACGAAAAAAAATAACCAAAAAGCGACAAAAAAACGAAAAATAAATCGATAAAAACGACAAAAAAATGTCAAAAATCGGTTAAAACGACAAAAAATCGGTTAAAACGAAAAAATTTTACAAAAAAGCGACAAAAACGACAAAAAAATCGGTAAAAACGACAAAAATGACAAAAAAAAGACATAAAATCAGTAAAAATGACAAAAACGATAAAAACGACTAAAAATCGGTAAAAACAACAAAAAAGTTACAAAAACGAAAAAAATCGCTTAAAATGACAAAGATTGACAAAAAAAACCAAAAAAAGGACAAATATTGGGTAAAAACGACAAAAAATAATCAAAAAGTGACAGAAAAAACAAAAAAATTGGACAAAAACGACAAAAAATTGCCTAAAACGACAAAAAAAAAGAAAAAAAATGTTCAAAACTAATCAATATTGATCAAAAAAGAAGAAAAAAATTTAGACAATTTTTTTTTGCCCGGGCAAAAAAAATACCCACATATTTTCAAGGGATAGAATTTTTATGTTTTGTGGGTAAACTATTTACCCGGATATTTATAATTATCGAAAATAAATTTTTTATAAGCAAAACAAACATGATAATAGATTCTCATTTTAAATTTTTTCCCAAAAAAAAAAAATTACCACATACCAAACGGGTATAATTAACTTACATATCTTGTAAATTGATCCCGGGAGTGTTCATTCATCATGGACCCTAGTCAAATAGGAAAATAAATGAACAATCACCACTCATCTTTGGTGAAAAAATATTATAGTCAAACACTACTAACCTATCTCTACCTCTAATTGCAGTCAAACACTTCTAACTCATCTATACTCTTTATAGTGCGGCAAAGAAATAGCTATGAAATGGGCCCTCGTATGTGTCCACCATTTGTTTTATTAAAAAAATACGGATAAAAAAAAACTAACTATTTTCTTATATATATACTAATAAATGTACGTGCTTTCTACGTATAATAACATATAATAAAATATTATTTAATTATAGTCAAATATTTTTTCTAACTCATGTGGTTAAGATGTGATGTATTTTTCTTGTTTGGTTGAGTTCGATTTTCCATGTTGACAAATTTAAACAATTTTTAACACAATTTAATTTTTTTTTGAAGTAAAATGGACCGTAATATAATGACGGCTTTAACGGCTCAAAAGTGAGCTGTTTTGAAACCTCATTATTAGTGGAATATATATATATATATATATATATATATATATATATATATATATATATATATATATAGCAAATGACCTCTAGCCTAGTGGTTAATAGAGATGCATGTGGTCCAAGTGGTCGGGAGTTCGAGCCCCAGCGGCGGCGAGTTCGCCACAATTACCAATTGCTTCAAAAAAAAAAAAAAAAAAAAAAAAAAAAAAAAAAAAAAAAAAAATATATATATATATATATATATATATATATATATATATATATATATAATGTTAAAAAAATCTAAATTAAAATATATTTAAAGATTTGAACTATTTTAAACTATATAATTAACAAATTATTTTACGTATAGCGCAAATTTAATTTTAAAGTGAAAAAGAAATGTTTAAAAAACTAAATTAAAATATATCTAAAGAATTGAACTATTTTAAACTATATAATTAAAATAAATTATTTTACGTATAGCGCATGTGAATTTACTAGTGTGGTTAAGGTAGGAGACACGTACAGAACTGGATGGCTCGATTCCACAATTAACTATTTTTTTGAACAATATTTTTTTGCATAAGGGTAATGCACGTGCACTTACTTGTTGTTAATAATGATTTAGTTATCCAAATGGGACGTCCGTGCATGAAAACTCAACGACTAGGATGTCACGCGGATGATCGAGGACCGGCACCATTCTATTACGGGTATAAACGACGGTCGACCACGCGGTCCGTCGTGCGGCGCCGTAAGGACGTCGAGAAGACGTTGTAAGGATGTCGTGCGCATAGAACGGGTGCATGGGCGACATCGACAGTCGCAGGCGTCATGAAGACGTCGGAGACGTCTTTGGCGTCGTGGGCGAAGCGAGGCGTCGAGTTGCGGGCGTCGAAAGACATCAGCCGTCTCGTGGAGCTCTGGAGTGCGCGAGGCGTGCGCGTGGGACTACGATGACAAAGCCAGTGCGGACAAGATCCGCACGAAGAGTCCAAAATGATATAACGACCGTCTAAAAATCGTGTGCAAGAAGACACACGATTTAACTGAGTCCGCACGTGCGGAAAAAAAGAAAAAGAGTTTTTATCCGAACCCGAACCCCCAACGTGCCCAACCCACATTGTAGTTTTCGTTCAGTTTCAATATGCAGTTACTCCCCCGGTACGAAGTACTCCAACTATTAGAAACCAAAAGAATTGATAGTATTGGGAAGCACAGTTATGGATTCTTCCCACCATCTTCACCAGGGTTCTTACGCAACAAAGACTACCAGTACCAGAGGCGGCATTTGTGAACGAGAGCCTAATTACGGTGGCTGCATTGCCGGAGAGACGAGCGGAGCCCGGTCTAGTCGTATCGAGGCGTCGGATGGCTGGACTTCCCAGGTTGTTGCTCCGGATGGCGGCGCCGCCCGGCGGCCGACCAAGACGTGGAGGGATAGACTTCGAGTCCTCGACTGTTTCGGGCTTTTTCGCGACGGTACTTCCCGCAGTGCCCGTATCAGAGTTTATCAAGTCTGGCCTGGGAAAAATGTGAGGGTCTTTCTATGTTTTATGTTCTTGATCATTTTTAGTGAGATATATAAGCATTCATTCATTTTTAGTGAGATTACAAGCACCAACACTCTCGCGGATTTAATTATTGTCTAGGCTGGAATTCGAATCCACGCTTACTGTTCCTCTCTTTTATTAGTGTTCATATCAGTATTTGAATTGGTATTTAGAAAACCAATACGGATATGGATATGGTAGTACATATATATGCTCCGAATGCATCACTACTGTTAATCCTCTATTTTTGACAAAATCTGTATATATATATATATATATATACTCAACGCTAGACCCTTGTTAGCAATCACCCGAATAAAACGCGTATTATACGCAAATTTTTCCGTATTTTACATAAACGTATAATACTTACGTACGTGTGAAAAATTCGGACTTGTACACAAATTTTAAGCCAGTGGAGTTTTAAACACGTACCGTACGAATTTTTAAAATATTCGGCCAAAAAAAACTTAACTGAGAAACCCAACAGATTTCACTTTCTTGACTCTTGCTGCTATTAAATATTAAGACTGGCACAACTATCAAAAGAAAAGAAAAAAAAATCTCACAGCTGTAACCAAAAAAAGAAACCTAAGAATCTTTGCACATGTTGCTTGCAACAATAAAGAAAAACATTTCGGTTTTCCATCATACTTTCACTTTCTTTTCTTTATATAATGTTTCCCAACCTCATCTTATTCTCATACTGAACGCTTGTTTGTGAAGGGGTAGAGGTGGGTGGGCCATATATATATGTCGAATTTTTAGTGCCGAATTTGTTCATATGGAACGTACTAACACGAATTAAATTTAATCCGAATGTTTTTCGTTAGACGATTTTTTGACCGAAATTTTTACCGTATTTTACTTATATTGTGCCGATTTATACTCGTACTTTTGTCGTCCCGAATTTTTTCCGTTTGCCGAATTGCTAACAAGGCGCTAGACAACAATTATTCCAAATAAACCTATTATATCTGCAGTATATATAAAAAAGATTATTTTAACATGTGTTCAAATATGCATTTTATATGGGTACCATCAGCACGGTGATAAATGCACATTTTAAATAAAAAGTTGGCTTTATTTAACGTATGTGTATTTTATACGAGCAAAACATTAAATAAATTCACTTTTTTATTTAAAATGTGCATTTATTAATGTGCTGCTGGAAGCACCCCATATAAAATGCACATTTATGAATATATTATCATGTGTACTCCTTAGGACACATGTTAACATAACCCATATATAAATATTAAATCAGTGGTTAACTAAAGAATTCATTACTTCTATTGAGGACCTAAACATTAGTTTCTCGAAAATCCTATTATATCTCATGTATATTTGCATTCGCTTTATCCGTATCGATCCATTTTTTTCTTTTATTTCTGAATTCCTAAAAATATCCGTATTCACATCCGAGTATGGTAATACCTATTTCCAAACACACGCCCATATATAGTATTATACATTGTTGAAGATCAGAACAGGGGCCACAAGTTTAGTGCAAATTTAACAGTCTTTTCTTCTTAAATTTCCATAACTGTGTCATCATCCTCTACTTCATGATTGTTGCTGCAGGTGTTTTTCTTCAGGGGACGCATCATTTGCGGCCCTGACCCTCGCGGCTTCCTTGTGACCACAATCTCCATAGTCCTCTCAGATTGGGTCTTCTGCACCTACATTGCTGATGTACCTCCAAAGCATTCACTTGCAGTGTTCACTTCCTCGGTCATCTTAACAACAACTGTTAGTATTATAAACCTACCTATATATGTATATATACGGTTTGCTGAAGTTAATCAACTATATATGTACAACAAATTGTTCACTTAGTTTTCTTATGTCACTGGCAGGCTATTGTCAGCTTGGTCTTGACAAGCACAAGGGACCCAGGAATCATTCCAAGGAATGTTAGGCCACCACTTGAAGAAGAAGGAGAAGAAGAAGTTGGCACTATTACTAACACCATCAACGGCATGGAAACGGAGCTGAAGTACTGCAAGGTGTGCATGATTTTTCGGCCCCCTCGAAGCTGCCACTGCGCCGTGTGCGACAACTGCGTCGAGAAGTTCGACCACCATTGCCCATGGATAGGCCAATGCATAGGACTGGTAAGGAAAAGTCGATTGCCACCACCAACATTTTTTCGGGCTGTTCATTTGATTGATCTTTTTTTTTTTGCAGCGCAATTATCGGTACTATATGGTGTTGTTGCTCTCGGCGCTTGTGTTCTTTGTCTATATGTTTGCGTTCTCGTGCTGGAGAATTGTGAGCAGGATATCTCAAAGTGGTCCAAGAGTGTGCAGAGTGCTGCTAAATATGCCTGAAACACTTGCTCTTGCTCTGTTCAGCTGTGTCGCAATATGGTTTCTTGGAGGCTTAGCCATCTTTCATGCCTATCTTATTATCTTGAACCAGGTACGTACTTGGTCTTCCTTAATACTTTGCCCACATGAAGATAACAAACTCTTGTCTCACAGAAACATCATGACAGATCAAACACAATATATGCTCGGTGACTATATGATCACCTGAACAAAACACAATCTATATATCTCAATAATACAAGACTGGTTACGATAATGATGAATCCTTTGCCCCAAAATTCAATCCTTCACCAATTTTGAGAAGAAAGAAGAAGATACGCAATGAAATCACTCATCCAATTCTGTGATGGTCTTTCCGAACGAAGAAGAAGACTTTTCGAACAGATCTTTCCTTTAGTATGTGTCGAAAGGTGAGCTCTAAAAATAAAGTATTGACCTTTCTTTTAGATTTCTGTGGACTTAATTGACTCTCTTGAATCTCTCGTATGAGCTTATATGAGCAACTCCACTTGGCCTTCTTATTTATGGGTTAAGAAATCCTAATTTGGGATTAGAAAATCTCTGAATTCGAGTACTTGCAACACTAAAATGCAGGGAAGTCCTAAGAGTATACAAGCTGATGTTAGTATGTCTAAGAGCATCATTAGTAAGGCCCATCCCATTTTCTAGATTCTAGATTTAGAATGTAGGAGCTCATTTTGTATAATAGTAAGTCTCGTTCTTAGTCCCAATTTCTACAATTTCGGTCCCATCTCACCCATAGGTGCTAAGGTTTGGGCCTCCCAATTTCTATATTCTAGATTGTAGGAACTCGTTTCGTAGAATAGTAAGTTTCAATTTAGAACCCAACTTTCTAGATTCTAGACTTTGTATTATTTTTTTCCTACATTAATTTTTGACCACACAATCTTTGGGACCGGAGCTCACTTTATCTTTTCTTACTATTCTCACACAAATCCAACACATTCTACATTTACCTCTCTCTTGAAATGAGCCCCAAATTGCATTTGAGAGTCCCAACTACTAATGATGCTCTAAGAACATAAGTTGAATCAAAATCAACGTGGCACTCAATAGGGAAAAAAAATCATTGTTAGAGAATGAAAGATACTTGGGAAAATCCAAATCAAGTATGTTGTCACCATACACTCCCTTCAAACTCACAGTCACAAGGGTTTGCTAAGGAAGTTAGTAGTCTGGTTGGACAAATCTACAATCAGCAACGGGAAGTGACGGTTGGAAGAGAGAGGCCCCAATCGAGATACTCGTGACACACAAAATGATAGTCAATCTCAATGTGCTTGGTGTTGTACAGGAGGCTCGTTGGACAGAGTGAGCCTCGGCGAACAAATCTACAATCAGCAGACGGGTGGAAGAGAGATTGCCCCAACGAGATACTCGTGACACACAAAATGATTGTCAACTTCAATCTGTGTTGCGTAGGAGCCTCACTGGATGGAGTGGGCCTTGGTGAATAAATCTACAATCACTAGACGGCAAGATACTCGCGATACACAAAATGATAGTCAATCTCAATGTGTTATATATATAGGAGGCTCATTTGACAGAGTAAGCATAGGTGAAAAAAATTCTACATTCAGCATAAGAGCATCTCCAACCCTATTGTCTTGTTAAGTGTTGTGAGTCTTAGGTGGCTCCTATGTGGCATGAGCCACAAGACAATGTCTTGTTTATGTGGCAAAACTATATCTCAAAAGACAATGAGATAGAAAAACTCTCTCCAATGCAAAAGTATTGAGGAGACAATAAAAAGTATTTTTTCCAACTTCCAAGGCAACTCCTCCACTTCTTCAACTTTTTTATAAATATTTCTATTTATAATTGATGATGTGGAGACAAAGTCATTGTGAAGTGCATTGTCTAGATCTAGACAACCAACTTCACATTCTCCTTGCCATGTCATTGCCATGTCAACTTCATGTTTTATTCTACATTTACATTGGAGAAGACAATAAAAACTATTTTTTCCAACTTCCAAGACAACTACTCATCTTCTTCTTTTTTTCTAATATTTTTTATTCATAATTGATGACATGGAAGAGAAAACATTGTCAAGTGCATTGTCTAGAACAAGACAATCAACTTCACAATGTCTTCTTTAATTTTTGCCACATAAGCTTCACAATTGACTTGACAATTGCATTGGAGAAGAACTTTTGAATAAAATTTTGTCATTCCTATGTGGCATTAATTTTTTTCCAAAGTCACAATAGGGTTGGAGTTGCTCCAAGGAGACGGATGGAAGAGAGATCGTCCCAACGAGATACTCCTGACACACAAAATGATAGTCAATCTTAATGTTAGAGAATGATTGTCAATCTCACCACTAATCCAATTAGTTGGCAAATCTTAAAATTTTGTAGGAACTTTTTTTTTAAACATAGTTTTGGATGTTGGGATCCTTGTTAGCAATCACCCGAATAAAACACGTATTATACGCGAATTTTTCCGTATCTTACATAAACGTATAATACTTACGTACTTTTGAAAATTTTGGATTTGTACGCGAATTTTAAGCCTGCGGCGTTTTAAACGCGTACCGTACGAATTTTTAAAAAAATTGGCCAAAAAAAATGTGAACAAGAAACCCAACAGTCTGAACTTTCTTGACTCTTGCTGCTATTAGATATTAAGACTGGCACAATTCTTAAATATTATCAAAAGAAAGAATAAAAAGTCTCACGGTAACAAAAAAAAGAAACCCAAGAGTCTTTGCACATGTTACTTGTAACAATCAAAGAAAAACCTTTCGGTTTTTCATCATCCACCCTCTTCTTATTCTCACACTGAACTCTTGTTTACGAAGGAGTAGAGGTGGGTGGGCCCTATATATATGCCGAATTTTTAGTGCCGAATCGGTTCATATGAAACGTACTAAACACGTATTAAATCTGATCCGAATGTTTTTCGTTAGACGAATTTTTGACCGTATTTTACTTATATTGTGTTGATTTATAGTCGTACTTTTGCCGTTTCGAATTTTTCCGTTTGCCGAATTGCTAACAAGGGTTGGGATTAACAGTGTCATTATGGTTTCTCTCTCTTTCTTCTTCTTTTTCACAGACAGCACATGAGAATTTCAAAAGGAAATATGTGGAATCTCCTAATCCCTACAACAAAGGGTTGTTGCATAACATAAAGGAAGCTTTGTTCGACAGCTTGCCACCTTTAAGACTGAATTTTCGAGCGGTAGTTGAAACCTTGTCTGACTGTGTGGGAAGGAGGACAACACCACCAACAGTACTGGATAGTAATGAAGGTGGTCCAGTCATTTAGGTCCCGTTTGGTACACTGTAATATAATCGTATTCATAATGTACTCAAATTAATTTTTTTTTTATTTGATTAGACTGCGATTATGATTATATTACTGTGAACCAAATGGGGTCTTAGTTGAACTAGAGTTGTAAACAAGTTTGAAACTGTTAATACTATGCTTATTGTGTAGTTGCACATATTTCCTTAATCTTTGTTTTAGCCTCGACTTCTCTTATCGTTTCGAATTGTTAATACTATACAAGAAGTACAATTAACCCAGGGCCGGCCCTGAGTTAATGGGGGCCCTAGACAAATTTTTAAAATGGGGCCCATATATAATATATAAAAAATAAAATTAAAAAAGAGTGGATGTTCTGAAAGGGTTAATTAGTTGTACCTCCCTATGGTTTGTACGTATTTTGGTAACTGTTCCCGTTGTTTCAAAATAAAGAACACCCCCCTGGCTGCTTAATTTTTCACTCATTTTCTTCTATGCACCAGGGGAGTATAACTAATTAACTTTATAAACCAGGGAGGTATTCTTTGTTTTTAAAACAACATGGACAGTTACCAAAATACGTACAAACCATAGGGGGGGTACAACTAATTAACCCGTTCTGAAAAGAATATATTGAAATTAAAGGAGGATCATATTATATAAAAGTGATAAAGAACCAAGATTTTATATTACCATGCTTAAAAATATTATATTTTTAATTTTAGTTCTATTTTCAATATAAGATTACTAATATATATACATTTAAATTTTAAGATTTAAAGGAGGATCATATTTTATATTAGTTCTATTACTAATATATATATATATACATTTAAATTAATTTTTTGGCCCCCAAATTTCATGGGCCCTGGGCGGTCGCCCTGACCGCCCTGGGCCAGGGCCGGCCCTGAATTAACCTGCTATTTTTCTGGTAGTCTCACAAGTACAACAGTCAGCTTTTGCTGATAATATATATGCCTGATCGATAATGTTATACGTGTATTCTAGTGGTTATCATAAACAAAATGCTATTTGTCACCAGAAAAATTGGGTGATGCTTCTCCCATTATGTGAGACATATTACATGAGTGACATGACAAATTTTAATATTAACATTAAAATTAATATTAACATTAACATTAAAAAATTGATGATTAAATTTTTGGGTTAAAATTTGTCATCTCAGCTGACATGTTAGATGCCACATAATGGGATATGGCATAACCCAAACATTTTGGGCGACGAATAGCAAAATTGTAACATAAAAGCAAGTTTGCTAAAATTAGGTGTGTAACTTAGTCGGTTAAACCATTTTGGCAAAACGAATTGACATGGTGGGTTATACATTTTATATAACAAAAATACGTAATGAACCGAGAGGGTAACCGAAAGCCAGACCGAGGCTGACATGTCCCCTCCATTGGCCCCAGCCCCTCTTCTAGTATCAGGACCAACACTCGGCCAATGAGAAATCGTCATGTCAGCATGGTCTGGCACGTGAGGTCCCCTCGGTCTTCCTGTTTATATAATCGAATTTAATTAAATGATCCACAAGATCGATTGTTATTTAATTGACTTGGTCTAGCCGCCATGTCAGCGCGGTCTAGAACTAAAACGATTCGGTTTTCGGCTAATTCGAATTTTGATATCAAGCCAAACTAAGGGGTAATTTGGTTTTGACGGACCCTTTGCATAATGTGTCACTTTAGGATTAACAGTAAAAAATTTCACAACAAATTTTTTTTCAGTCAAATTTTACAACAAAATTTAATAGGCAAACTGCAGATAAAGTAACAAAATATATAAATGAAATAAACCCAAACAAATATAATTATATATGTAAAGCACAGCTACAAGTCTACACCAAAGATTAAAGTTCGAACTTCCTTTCCAACCTAATTGTAATTAGATTTTCGATTTCAGGTCGGGTCGGTTTTTGAATCAAGTAACGAACCAAACCTTCTTTGGAAAACATATTCAAATTACTTTTATCACTTTGGATCGGTTTTTCGGGTTTGAATCCACATATGCTCACCCTATTTATTTATTGCATCCATGTCCTCAAAAAGAGTAATGTTATTTGCACAATGAAGTTGTCCCTCCAAATCATCTCTTATTAAGTGGTAGCTGGCTTGACGTGTTAAACAATGTTTTAAAAACCGGACCGGACCGGTCGGTTGAACCAGTTCAACCGTGAACCGATAGTTTTTCCGGTCCGGTTCAGCACTGACCCAGTGTTTTGTAAAAAAACTGATATTTTTATAAAAAATAGCGTCCATAAGAGATTAAACTTGGACCATTTAGATTAACCCACTGGTTGAACCAACTGGTTGAACCCGTTTGACCCGACCCAGTGCCTTGGCCGGGTCAAACTCCGGTCCGGTTTTTAAAACATTGGTGTTAAATATATTATGTAGTATCTAACATGACAGTTGATATGGTAAATTTTAACCCAAAATTTGTTAAATATATTTTGTAGCGTCTAACATGGCAGTTGACATGACAAATTTTAACCCAAAAATTTACCCAAATTTTATTTGAAGTTAATATTAATTTTAAATTTAGTTTTAATATTAATTGGTAATTTAGTTTTTGATTTTGATTAAATTTAAATTTTGACCGTTAAAATTAATGTTAAAAACTAAAATTAACTTTAAAATAAAACAAATATTAAATTTTACCTTAAATGTAATTTGACATTAAAATTTAAATTAAAATTGACATTAGAATTAATATTAATATTAATATTAAAATTTAACATTAAAGAGGGATATTAAAATAATTATTAACGAGTCAGTTGTGAAACAAGGATGGATGGTTTGGAACTGAAAATAGCAATTACTCCTCAGAAAACCCATCAATTCTTTACTTTGATGTGCATATCATTTGCATCCCTGACCTGAAAACGTCAAAACGTGGGTGTAACTACCATATCTAATACGCACATATTACAACAACTACAACTACAGGAAGAAGAGGAACAAGAACTTTATTTATTTCCAAATTGTAGGGAAATTAGTTGGCAATTCATAGAGACGTGACAGGGTTTTTTAAGCTGGATATCGCTACCTAATCATTGGTTTGCTCAACAGCTACTACTTTTTATGCTAGTCGTCGATGAGCTTATGATCAAATTAGAGAAGATGAATGAACCTTACCGGTGCATTAGGAACAAAATTAAAGAACGTTAGGCCTCGTTTGGTTCGCGGAATGGAAGAAAAAGGAAATCAATTCGTTGGCATTTTCAGAGCCGGTCCTGGTCCAGGACGGCCGCCCACGACCCACAATCATGAGGGACCAAAAAAATAGTTTAAAAATAAATATGTTAATAATTTTGCATCTCGAAATAGAACTAGTATAAATCATGGACTATTTTAGATGCAAAGTTATTGTGATGTAGTGGTTATTACATTAGACTCATATACTAAGGGTCTGCTTGGATTGAGGGTTAAAAGGATTAAGTGAGGGGAAGTTAAGTGAGGGGAAAATAAAAACATGCTTGGTTTGAGGGTGAAGGTTTATGAGGGAGGGTTATAGAGGGTTAAGTGAGGATTTATTTCACCCTCTTTTGTCCATTTTTTTAACCCCCAAATCGGAGGGTTAACGAGGGTGATTGAGAGGTTTTATTTAAAAAGTCATAAATGTCCTTTATTTGTTTATAAAATATCATAATTTTTTCTCTCCATTTTTTTTTTCTCAACATGTTAATCCGTAACTTCTTAATTTGCGAAGATATTTTAACAAGTTCTAATTAAAATGTCAATCAAATTTAATTTTATGACATATGTAATAAGGTTATTTTGGTAACTATCATATTTTTATTAATCACCCTCTCATTTAAAACCTCCAATCCAAGCAAGAGTTATTAAACACCCCCAACTTAACTCTCCCTCCAATCCAAGTAAGGTTCTATGTATTGACTCTACTCCCCCTTGTTTAACTCTCCCTCATTTAACTCCACTTAACCCTGCTTATTTTTTTCCCTCTCAATCCAAGCAGACCCTAAAGGTTCTAAGTTCAATCCTTGGTTGTAGCTATATTTTTAGTTTTTTTTTTAATATTTTTTACATTATGTATGGGGACCTTATTTTGAAAGTTCGTCCTGGGGTCCCATGACCTCGGGGCCGGCTCTGGACATTTCCTTTCCTTTGGAAAATTATAACTTCCATTGATTTTTCTTTCCGAAGTTTAGAAATGCCAAAAAATTTGGAAAGAAAAGTGAATACTTCAACGTGGGAAAGTAATTTCTTGTTTGGATGGATGTGCTATGATCAAGTAAGCCATGACAGCTCGACAAATATGAGACTCAGTCAGAAAGAGCAGAAAGTATGCAACCCTATCTGGCTCTTGAATAGCTTGACATGAACTAAGGTGGGGTCTACCAAATTATGAGCAAACTCAAACCGGGAATTGGGTTGTCCTCTCCGGATGTAATTTTAGTTGTCCATGCTTATTATGGACCGTTTCTAGGTATCACCTGCGATCTCAACCTCTTGTAGGGTCATACTAAATCTGAAGGGTTGTCCAAGCTCGAAGTCTTGTTAGACTTACTCCTGGATCGACCATGAAGATATGGGTATGCAGACCTAAGAATCTAATTCCTTCGAGAAGGTATGATCATAAGTGAGTAGTAGTAGTAGTACCTTAATTTGGGTTGCTAGAAAAGAGAGAGAGATATTGACGCGGCTCAATCCAGGTAAATGGCTGACAAAGCTTTTCAACCATGTATTCGAATTGAGACGAGCCAATACCTCTCCTTTCAAACTCCACATCCCCTCTAGCTGGGCACCATGCACGCTCGGTGCAGGCTCTTGTCACCTGCAGTACCACCATTGACATGCGTGATAAAATTTGGAAGGTCTTTCTTTAGTACTCGAAAGGAAGGAACTAGGCACGGAGTTCATGGGGAGGGGAAGGGAGAAAGAGTTGGTCAAGGGAATAGGAAGGGGCTACTTCTCAAAGCTTCCTCTCTTTATTTACATGGCGCCAGTTGTTGCTTAATTTAAGGGAGCCAAGATCGGAGAGGCGAGGGGAAGAGTACGTCTGTTTAGAGGGGCCACAAGAAGGTACATATATAGGATAATACTATAGGGACACTTTTTTGACATTTATAGTCACACTAATGTGGCAGTGTATTATTGAATCTCCAGAAAAGCTTTAAAAGGGAGATAATAATTTCATTGATGTGGAAGTACATTATTGGATTTCAATTATTATCACCCTTTTAAAGCTTTCCTGGAGATCCAATAATGCACTGCCACTGCCACTGCCACATCAGTGTGGCTATAGAGTATGTCAAAAAAAATGTGTCCACATAGCATTACTCATTATATAGGTATTAATCTCTGGAGGGAAGCCTAAGAGTTTGGCTCGCGGAAAGGAAAGGAAAGGAAATAATTGATTATTTGCTAATTTATTTCCTTTAGAAAATTATAATTTCAATAAAAAAATTCGGTGTTTGGAAATGTCAAAAAAATTGGAAGAAAATGTGAATTCTTAGAGGGAAGAAGTGAATCCTTAGGTTGGTGGGGTCCGTGAGGGAACCATTTTCTCTCCTATTTTTCTTTCTCTTTGGGAGCCAATTTACTTTCCTATTCATTTTCTTTGGCATTCAAAATACTGAAAATGAATGACCTTTTTTTTTTCTAAAGTTATGATTTCGCGAACCAAACATGGTCTAACTGTCATGCTTATTTCTGGTCATCAGCTATATATATAGACTCGTTCCAAATTATTATTCTTGCACTCATTTGCAAAACGATGAGTTAGGTTCTATTTACATCTAAATATCTATGAATATTAAGCAGATTAAGAAATATAGCCCATTGTG
The DNA here is from genome assembly GCA_029216955.1 of Iris pallida. Taxonomy (NCBI): domain Eukaryota; kingdom Viridiplantae; phylum Streptophyta; class Magnoliopsida; order Asparagales; family Iridaceae; genus Iris; species Iris pallida. The sequence goes on along the minus strand of JANAVB010042420.1, from coordinate 1,046,874 downwards.
TGAGATTATATATATTAGTTCTTCATCCACATCTCTCTTACAAATGGTATATATATATATATATGTCCGGCGGACCTAGCTCTCGTGGTTAGGAGGGTTGGCTCCCCTAGCGGTGGGCTAGGTTCGAGCCCTCCCTTTCCCACCCGAGGTGGCTGGGCGGCTTTGGCCGCGGCCTCGGGTTGGAGCCCCTTGCCGGACACCACACCCCCCCCGGCCCCCCCCTCTCCCCCCGGGTTACCCCCCACCCCCGGACCCCCCCCCCCCCCCCCCCCCCCGGCCCCCCCCAAAAAAAAAAAAAAAAAAAAAAAAAAAATATATATATATATATATATATATATATATATATATATATATTTGAAGAAGGTAATTGTATTCATAAAAGAATAGAAGGACATCCAATTAGGCGTGCCGAGTTACAAGTACTTGAACATCATACTCAATATTATGTATGATGCCATTTACAGAAGTATACAAGTTCTCAAAAATCCGCTTGTTCCGCTCTCTCCAAACGTGCCAAACCGCCGCCGCTAATCTAATCCGAGCTTCCGAGAACCATCCACTACCTCTTCTTTTAGCACCATTTAGATGACCAATAATTTGTTTCAGCTCATTGTGATTACCCGCTTGAATTTGTAATCCCATGCATTCTTCCTATTTGCACCGTTGGATGTGCTTTAAGTCATCTAATCTTAACCATTGATAATATATATATATATATATATATATATATATATATATATATATATATATATATATATATATATATATATATATATATATATATATATATATATATATATATATATATATATATATATATCCCTTAGACCTTTATATTCTTAAACTTTTGGTGCCAGGGACTTCGAACCCGAGTTTGAATTTACTTCAATTGTTCCTACTTCTGCATATTTTACACATTGGTTGATTGGTCGGATGTGATTCGAAATTTAAGATCCGGTACCATCAAGTCTAGTTCAAACCACAATGAATCAAAGAGGACTATCATTTTCAGATTGCACAGGAATGAATACGTTGGATAGTTCAATTAAGTTCTTTGTACAATTCAAACATCCAACTGCTTCACTATACACGCATTGACAAAGAAATGCCAACCCCTATCTATTATTAGTCATTACTTTCTGCAATCTGGCATCAGGGCCGATCATTACTTTCTGCAATCTGGCATCAAGGCCGATCCCAAGGATTGGATTGTCCTATTTTGGAACTAATTTTGGTTGTCAGCTGGTCTTGGCGGTTATTCGTGTGACCCTGATTTTGGGTGGGATCATGCTGAACCTGGGGTTTGTCCTAGCAGAGGGGACTGCCCAAGCCTTAAGTTTTGTTCGGCATACCTAGGACCGGTCATGTCCGGCATATATTGTTTTCTTTTAAATAAACCGTCTACAAAACCAGTCTGGCATATATTGTTTTCTTTTAAATAAACCGTCACCAAAATCTGAAATCATCGAGAGAAAAAATGAAAACTTTTTTTGACTCTGGATGAATGCAGAACCGTCAAGAAATTATTTTTCTTGTAGTGTCAAATCGATTTTTCTTGACGGAAAAAATGTCCAAAAAAAATATTTTTCTTGTAGTGTCAAATCGATTTATGAGAAGAATTTTAATGCTTGACATATCTGATCAAAAGGAGACTGAAAATATGCAAGGAACTATGCTTAGTCTAGAAAATAGAGGACATGCCAGTTGGAGCCATGGATGCGTATGTATGTAGCTGGATAGATTCTGAGTGTTTGTGAAAGTCTATAGATTGGCAATAAGTGCAGCATTTGCCTCTCTAGCTAGCATCTAAGTAGCATTCAATTCCCTGCAGAGAAAAGTAGGTATAACACCTTCTTCATGACCCCACACTGAGTTTCCATTTTTTTTTTTTTTCACACCAAATTTCCTCATTTATTTGGTTTCCTCCGATCTTAACCCAATTCTAATTCTAACAATCTAAAATGGATTCAAGTTATGTGGACTTAGCTTAGGTTCAATACAATTTAAACCTAAACGAGACTAATATATATCAGCACGCGAGCTGATATATACCAGAACCTAACAGTTCGAACTTTTGAATATACAAATTTTTGATAAAAAATAATTATATGATCTATTGTCAAACTTATTCCTACTCCAATGGAGGCAGCAACAGTAATTCGGACAATGAAAGATTAAGTTATCAAATAATCCAGAGTTACTCGATGAAAATAAGAGATATTTTAGCAATGCATCTATTCAAAATATAGAAACTAGTATATACCTTCACTATTTTTAAAAGCTAAAAAATTTCCATTCTTTATACGGATCAGTTAAAAAACTAAGATATATCGCACTATTTTAATCTACATTTTGATTGTTTCGTACGAAACAAGAATATCTCTTAGTTCTAAAATAAAGAGAATATATATAAGTTTTTATATTTTGAACGAGAGTATTTACTAAAATATTTCTGAAAACAAAAATAGTGCTTCTGCAATAGATAGTAATGTCATCCCCCTTTCTGGGCATGTCAAGCTGGTTTGCCTTTATCTTTATGATCATTTATCTTTCACGGGCTTTAGCAAAATTACCTACTAGTCCTTTCTTCTAAAGAGGAATAGGGATGCAACTTGGGCGGGCTAAATCCGAGCCCGATCGGATAAACCCGTTAATGGGTTGGATTAGGGTTGAAGATATTCGGATTCGGGCTCGAATTTGGGTTAAAATATTTGAACCCGACCAACAATCGGGTTGGGCTCGGATTCATGTATCGGGTTACCCGAAGAACCCAAAACCCGACTTATATATATATATATATATATATATATATATATATATATATATATATATATATATATATATATATATATATATATATATTTTGTTTCATACTTCTTAAATAAAAAGTTTAAATCATAAATTTGTCCACCCAAACTCTTCAACTCCTTATCATAAATCTTATTTCAGTTTGTATTTTGTAATGATCAAGACTTGATTGCTATTTGATTATGTGTTTAATATTACTTTTGTTTAAAATTATTTCAAATATTATATTAGAGCCCGATAAACCCGATGGACTCAACCCAACCCGAGTTCAATCCGATCTTCCGGGCTTGGTCTTGGGCTTCATATGTTGTACCCGAGGTCGGGCCGATCTTGGGCTCGGACTAGACTTATGATTCATCGGGTTAGGCTCGGATTGACCTCAAGTCCGACCCAACCCGTCCGAGTTGCACCCCTAAAGAGGAACATGAATGGAAAGAAGAAAAAAAAAAACACCTAGAAATGAAGCTCCATTTGTCATTTGTGAAAAAGCTGATCAAGTTTGACTTGAAGTAACTTTGGGCTATTTGGTTGGGTGGAACTTGGTTCGAACTCGGAACACCACCAAGCTGTTCCAACTTGTCTTTGGACTAGTTTGGTTACCATTTAAAATGACAAAAGTTTTGTTTCAAACGACAAACATCAAAACGGTTTTAACATCAAATATGTTGGGAACCAAACAAATTTGTGAGAACAAAACTGGCTTTAAATTTATGTTTTCGTTCTAAATTTATGTTTTCGCATTTGTTATATAGAAGTTGGTAGAGAACTTTTTCACCTCAAATTGTCCCAATTTTGTGACCGCTGCTGGTCCGTCCTTCACGTGGCGCCTTCTATTGGCCTCCTGGCACGAATTTTTAGAAGGTGAAGTTCGGCAGAGCGGTCAATGGATGCTGCCACGTGGCGACAGACCCATTGGCGGTCACGTAACCCGGAGACAAAAAAATATTTTCTATTTCAAAAATACCATCATCTAATTTCAGACACGAAATATAATATATACAAAAGAAAGTTCACCTTGGGGTATTGCTCTCAAGCCCACGACTAACTTTGTGCAGCGCACGTTGTTTGGTGGATCTATGTGGGACCCTTCCTCCTCTGGTTGGATCCGTCCCAAAATAATTCTACTCGTGTGGTTATAGGAACTTATTCTTGTGTTCCATAAATAATTCCATTTGGACAACTTAAGCAAGTTGGATTGGGTTTGAGTTCAACTCGAGTCCAATCAGATGAATAATAAGCTGAATAATAAGCCTAGTTCGAGCCTAAGCCTAATCTGACCTAGAGTCCAACATATTAAGTCCAAGATCGAGCCTTGAGGAATAAAAAAAAGGACCTAGGTTCTTCGGATTGGGCTCGAGTTGGTCGGATCCATCGGGTTTATCAGACTCTAATATAATATTTGAAATAATTTTAAACAAGATTAATTTTAAACACATAATCAATAACAATCAAGCCTCAATCATTACAAATTACAAACTGAAATGAGATTTATGATAAGGAGATGGAGATGTTGGGTGGAGAAATTTAAGGTTTAAACTACTTATTTAAGAAGTGTGAAACACTATATATATATATATATATAAATTATATGTCAGGTTCATGGTTCTTTGGTAACCCGACACATGAACTCGAGCCTAACCCAAATTTTGATCGAATTTCAAATATTTTAATCCGAATTCAAATTCGGATCCGAGTATATTTAACCCAAATCCAACCCATTAATTCGATCAGACTCGGATTTAGCCCGTCCGAGTTGTACCCCTACCCAAGGCCGGCCCACAGGGTTGGATTGTCCTATCCAGAACTAGTTTTGGTTGTCCCTTAATTCTTATGTGGCCCATACTGAAGGGTCATTTGCGATCCCAACCTCTTATGGGGTCACATTAAATCTGGGAATTGTCCCAAGCAAAGAGGTTGTCCAATAACTCCAATCCCAAGTCTTGTCTGGCTTACCCGAGGCGGCCCTGCCCCTACCTTCCCTCCGTGATCATCCTTTCCTCGTGTCATGAGGAATAGTCCATGAGAGCATTAAAGGGATCGCGGTGGGTGTTATCTTCCTATGGAGAAAAAGGGATCAGATGTGTTTGGCAGTATTGGTGTCATAGGCATGAGGAAGAGGAGAGGAGAGGAGAGGGGAGGAGGATGCCATTGCTATTTAATGTCTTCGGTTGAAGCTTTTATCATCATGTCTGTGTCCGCATCCGCCATTTGTCCCTATTCGTCCTAAAGCTGACGCTAGAGAGTTTGGAGCACTTGTCTGCGGTATGCACTATTTAAGGGAGGCTACACTTTGGATATTAGTCCATGTCATGACTACTTGCTTGCATGGTGAGGTTTTTAGCTCTCGTTCACACATGCATACCGTATAGGGGATGGAGTTATGTGGTATACTAGTAGCATTGATGACTGAAACAATACACCCCGAATACTCTAAATTTGGCAAAACAATACACCCTGAATACTCTGGAAAAAAATTGGACTAGTCCCAATTAAAAAAATGGATGACAAATTTATAATTTTTTTGAACATTTTTTGGACTAGTCCCAGTAAAAGTGGTAGTGCCCTTAGAAAAAGCCTATACTAAGATATTAATACTAGTTGCCTTCCCGTTACGAATGGGTTTCCTAACATTACTACTATTAGAGCATCTCCAACCCTATTGTCTTGTTAATTGTTGTGAGTCTTAGGTGGCTTCTATGTGGCATGAGCCACAAGACAATGTCTTGTTTATGTGGCAAAATTATATCTCAAAAGACAATGAGATAGAAAAACTCTCTCCAATGCAAAAGTATTGAGGAGACAATAAAAATTATTTTTTTCAACTTCCAAGGCAACTCCTCCACTTCTTCAACTTTTTTATAAATTTTTCTATTCATAATTGATGATGTGGAGACAAAGTCATTGTGAAGTGTATTGTCTAGATCCTTGTTAGCAATTCGGCAAACGGAAAAAATTCGGGACGGCAAAAGTACGAGTATAAATCGGCTCAATGCAAATAGAATACGTTCAAAAATTCTGTCAAATATTCGAAAAATAGAAATATTGAGGTTAGAAACTCCACGCTCTTAAATATGTTGTCAAATTTGATTAATAAAACAGGTTTCCAGCACGTTTTTTGTGCCAAATTTTTCAATAATTTATCCAGAACACGTTTAAAACTTCGCATGCTTAAAATTTATGTACTGATTTGGATCTGTCAAAAGTACGCAAGTATTATACGTTTATGAAAGATACGAAAAAATTCGCGTATAATACGAGTTTTATTCGGGTGATTGCTAACAAGGGTCTAGATCTAGACAACCAACTTCACATTCTTCTTGCCATGTCATTGTCATATCAACTTCATATTTTATTCTACATTTGTATTGGAGAAAAATTTTTGGAATAAAAATTTGTCATTCTTATGTGGCAACCATTTTTTCTAAACTAAGAATAGGGTTGGAGATGCTCTTACACTGTGTTCTCCAAAAATAAGTATTCTCCAAAAATAGTTAGAATGATAAGCACAAATTTTTAGGCAAAGTCCTGTCAAATTTATTACTCTTTCTGTTACCATATTTCCGGTAACCGATTAATTACACGTCGGTGGATGGTAGACCACGGGCACTACAAAAATAAGAGAAATTAGTGACTCCATAATACTTCTCTAAGTCTAGAAGAAACGTCACTGCCAATGTTCAGTGTCATCAATGACGCACGGAGGGTCATATTTGCTAGTCGTCTATCTGAAATCCGTCGCTGAAGTTTGTACTTACAACTTACGTGAACATGACTAAGTATTTTTTGTTTTACACACGCACGCACGCGCGCGCGTGTAGTCAGAAAATCAATTTCCGGTGAAAGCGTTTGCCACAATTACCTTTTTCATATATATATATATATATATATCAAAAGTTCTGCGGGGATAGCCACGTCAAAGCCTTCCATGCACCATCGGATTGTCGGGGCCCGCTCGATCCAACGGTCGAGAACGACAGAGTAACACATGCAGGGCAACACATGTACGATACAGGTGCGATGTAGGTGGAGGAGGCCTTCGGGCCAGATTCAAACAACATAAGAAATACTTTAAAATTTTTGATATAAAAATTAAATTAAGATGGGTACGGTACGATTACGAGCAGACGAGATAAACACGAGAAAAACAGTCTATGCAAAAGAGAGAGAGAGAGAGAGAGCAAGAAAGAACTTTAAAATTTTTGATGTGAAAAATTAAATGAGGTGGGTGCGGTACGGTCATGAGCAGACGAGATAAGCACAAAAAGGGAGCCTATGAGAGAGAGAGAGAGAGAGAGAGAGAGTAAGCAGGAGTCTCAATTATTGATCTCACGAGCAAAACTAATATTGATCATTGGATTTAACTTACGTTGGATGGAACTAATGAGATTTATTACCTGGTTTAGATAAAAGAGTTATGTTGACATGTGTCCTAATGACACATGTTAATACAATGATAAATATATTTTATATAGATACTTCCACGAATATATTTGTCAATGCATATTTCACTTAAAATGTATATTGACAAATATAAAATGTGTATTGATAGTAGGATCAAAAAAATATTTTTTATTTACAAGAAGATGCTATTTATGACAATATCGTGTGTCACTTGTAACATTCATAGTGACGATATATGTTGTCACGAAAAGAATACTATCAGTGACAAGATCTTCTTGCCACAGTTGAAAATGTTTTGTGGTGTCATAGTGACAAGGTTTGCTAGTCACAGTTGAAAATATTTTGTGATGCCATGTTTTAGTCGTCACTTTTTTCTTTTAGTTACAGAGGTATATGTAACGGAAGTAAGTCGTCACTGTACTCGTCACAGAAGATATATTGTGACAAGTTGCAAAACTTCTGTGACAACTTTACATATCACAGAAACCATATTTTCTTGTAGTGCAATGTATTATCATGTGTCCTTAAGATATATATCAACATAACCCTGATAAAATACGAGTAATTATGTTCCGTCTAAATAAATCTACCTGTTGCAATTTAATTAGGCATATCAAAACCATAAGGCCTCGTTTGGTTTGCGGTTCCTTGATATTTTTTTTCCTTTGTGAAATTACAATTTCTTTGACATCCAGACATAGAAAAGCAACGTAGAAAAGTAATGACTTTTCTTTTTTAACCTCATGATTATGTGAACCTATAAAAAATAGTTTGCCTCTGTCTATGAATCTCCACTTAATTTCTTCTTCTCTTCTCATGCAATGAAACAAATTCATATGCCACAAACTTCCTGAGACTTTTGGTACAAGCTAGTTTGCTAGCTAAAGCTTTCTTTGTATGAATTTGCACCTATAAAAAGAGTAGGATCCAGTAAACATCTCTATCTATATAGAACTCTGCTATGTTGTCCGTTCGTCATGTGTCGTAACTTTATTGGCAGGTCGATCGACGTAAAACTCATATACCGGGCTCCATTGACAAGTGGATCGGCGTGAAACTCGTATACATGGGCAAAATAGCTTTTTCCATCTATATAACGTGAAACGCATCCAAAAGGGCGCCATGCATGCATCTAACAGCAACATCTTCCCATGGCATGACATTTCTCGAGACTTAAGGCATGGAAGCCCACACAGGCCAGTTAGGTGTATGGCTATGGCTGGCTACACATGAACCGTGCATACTTTTATAAACCTATATTACACAGAATAACAAAAGCTGTCTGTCCGTGTGGCCTAATGGTAGCAGGGGGCCGGCCCAAAGGCGCAGGTTCGAATTCTTCATTAAAAGTCGAAAAAAATGACAACTAAAAAAAAAAAAAAAAAAACTGTCACATGCATTTTAGTTTATTACTGAAAAAAATATTCACCGTCAGAAACTACTCTAGCATCGGCTGGCTTCCTCGTGCTATGTCTGGCTAATGCCACTTTTGTAGCTTATTCTCTTCCGCGCATAAGTATGGGAAATTGCATGAAAGATTTGTTCAAAGGAAGAGAGTATATAAAGCAACTGGTTTGAAGGTTAAGGTGCTGCCGACGAGAAGGAGCTCGACTGCCTAATATGTTTCCAGAAATCACAGGTAGTATATGTTAATCCCGGGGCTTGATCAAAGATGGTAGACTCGATGTCGAGATCAGAGGTTCAACGAACGTTCACTTTCTGATTATTCTCGAGATCCAAGAAGAACACTATAATATAAATCTGATTACAAAAGCAACAATAATCAGAAAGGAAATCTCACGTTCTTCCTCGCAATCGCAGTTGCTGACGGACAGAACTGAGTTCAGAAAATAAATCTCACGTTCTTCCTTGCAATCGCAGTTACAGACGGACAGAACTGAGTTACAACTCAGATGAAGGAGAAGAAAGAAGAAAGAAGAAAGAAGAAAGAAGAAGAGGAAATGTTCTTGCTGGGGTGATTAAGATCACCGTTGCTCAAAGCAAGATTCGCCCCACTACGATCTGCTTCCAGGAACCAGCAAGTTCACGAAGAACTTCTGGAACGCTCGTAAGTCAAAATTTGAGACTTGAACGGGCTTCCTGGACTTTACAGACTCCCTTAACTCTCTTCTTGGTGCATCTTTCAAAGGAGGCCAAGGGGCTCTATTTATAGAGTGGAGTTGAGACTTCACCTCTTCTCCTATCCAATGTGGGACTAAAATACCAATACTCAAAAATAGAGTTTGATATTTTAGATCATCCCACAATCAGCATAGAAGTGTGCCAGTCCACGCCTACCCCCCGAACACTCCCGTGCATGCAAAAGACATCCTGGAGTCCGTGTCCGAGTTCGAGTCCGCACAACAAAAATCAACTTGCATCCTTGTTGGATTTAATCCTTTTTTCCTTCTAGGAAAATACTCCCACATGGCACAAACTTGTGCCCCACTACACCTCATGTGCACACCTCAACACAAGCAATGCATTATACTGAGATACTCACCATTTGGTGTAGCCGATGTGGGACTATCTTTTCTAGTCCAAAGGCAAAAATACCAACAATTCCTCACATATCTCAATATATGGGTTGAGCGTTCCCCACAGTGACTGTCCATCATGCATTAGGAGAGATGTCGCTACGACTTGAATCTTTCCGCATAGGTTAAATAACAGCATGATACATGTCAGCCCCTGATTTTCAATTTTGACTTTATTAGTGTTAATTAAATTATTAATGTCATATTTAGTCTTAAAATAATTTATTATAATTTTTAGAAATTTTTCTAGAATTTTTAAATGATTTTTAAATGAGTTTTAAATACTAAAATACCATTTTGCAATTTATTAAAATGTTTTAATATAGTTTTGTAATTTATTGAAATGTTATAATATTAGTTTGTAATATTTAGAATTGTTTTTATATCAATATGCAATTTGTGGAATTGTTATAATAGCAGTTTGCAATTAACAATTTGTTTTAAATGTCGGGTTGCAAATTTTTATTTACGTTTGGTTAGGATAGGGACCTAGTTGTAAAATCCTAATTCCTAGGGACCCTAATGTAAATCCTAATTCTACCCACCCCCGACGACTGCCACGCCGACGACCGACCCCGCCATTTTCGGCCGACTCTGGCCAGCTCGACACCCCCAACCGACCTAAGCCCCTATAAAACGACCCCCCCCCCCCCCGGTCCTAAACCCTTACCCTAGCACAACCCTGCAACCGCCCTGACCCCCCCTTTCTTTGCCGACAACCTAGCCGTAACCCTAACTCCGACGAACCCCGTCCAGCCCCCACAACGACACTCACCGCCCCCAACCACCGCCGACAAGTTCGTCGTGACGAGGCAAGTCGATCGCCACCCAAGCGTCGCCGTGACATTGCCTCCTCCGTCGTCCAAAGCTTTCAAAACCCTCCCAGCTCGTCGGACACGTGAGTAGCAGTGTGTAACCGTGTCATACGTGTCTCGTACACACGTATTAGGGTCGCCCGGACACGAGGACCCTAGCCCAGTGCTTGGACACGCGAGTCTAGACTCGTGCGTGTCGTAAATGACCCAGACACTTTGACTCTTGTGTCCTTACTGTCAGGACACAAGACTGTTTTATCGGGTTTATAAAATATTAACTAAAACCTAAATAAATGAAACCAGGACCCTAACCCTAACACAAAGCTCGGGCTGACCCCCTGGCCAGCCCGACCCAACTCAAGAACGCGACCCAGAGAGCCGAGTTCGAACCCCCTCCAGCGCTGTTATTTCTTTTCCTTTTTCTTTTCTTTTTGTTTGTGTTTATATGTTTATATATATATATATATATATATATATATATATATATATATATATATATATATATATTTTTTTTTTTTTGTTTGTGTTTATATGTTTATATATATATATATATATATATATATATATATATATATATATATATATATATATATATATATATATATATATATATATATTTTATTATATATATATATATATATATATATATATATATATATATATATATACTGTTATATATACGTATATGTACAGTATTTATATATGTATAAATATATATTCTATTTTAGCATTTTAATGTAAGAGTGTATTTATATATATATGCATATGTATATATGTATTTTGTGCATATATACGTATACTATCATATATATATTGTATTTACTATTATTATATATATTTACTGTTATTTATATATATTATATATTTATTTCTTATATATATATATTTCCTTATATATATATATATATATATATATATATATATATATATATATATATATATATATATATATATATATATATATATATATATATATATATATAACTAATTAGTCTCTCTATTTTACGTAATATTGTACATATATTATACTTTAATATATGTAAGTATACTTGTCATATTTATATGACTACTATGTATAATTTTACCTTGTTAAAATATTAATATTTATTATGTATTTTTACATCTTTGTATTTTTGTGTATTTTAATTACTGCAACCATTTGGTGTCCAAGCCTAGCATGGGTTTTTGGGCTCAAATATGTTTTCACACATTCAAGACCTGTACAAGTCATATTGGACTTGATTCATGGCCTTGGGTCCTGTATTTGAACTCTGGTTCAATTTATGTACATGGACAAAATACGCAGATAATTAATTATTTAATTTCAGATTTTGTACCATGCTGTTTTTGATTTTCTAAAAATACTTTAATTACTGTTAAAATTTTGAAAAAAATAGTATTTAGATACTATGTTAATTTAGCTAATTTATCATAATTTTTACAGTATTTAATTTACAGTTTTGCCACTGTTTTGGCATATGAAACCAGAACTCACTTTTTGTGTACTTATGAAAACTGATTTTTATAAAATACTTATACTGGTTAATAAATTCCAGAAAAATTATAATAAATTTCTATAATTAACAAGGATCATTTTGGTACTTTATTTTATGTAAAATTGAGCTTTTTGTCTATCTCAAAAATTGTTGGAACACAATGTACATTTGATTTATTTATTGAATAATTACGACTTACAATTTTTTGTGTTATTTTGAGTTATAGCCGTATTGAACCTCACCCCTCACTAGTGTAAAGACCCTAGAAAGTTAGTTATAGTAGTGTGTCACCCCACATTGGTCTCCTATGCTAAAGTCATCATTTTTGGCTAGGTGTCCAGTCACAAGTCGTGTTGCACCAATTAGTGTCTTAGTATTTTAGCTTAGTGTAAAAACTAAGTTTATGTATTTATTTCTACAGTGACGAGTTACCAGGCATCTATAACATTTTTATCGCAGCTTGCTTTGCTAGAGGCAAGTACTTTCTACAAACTTTACATACTGTTACATCAATGAACTGCAAATCCAACCATGTTAAATGCTGATTCTTGGGGTAGCAAGTTAAATCTTCACATATTGTACTTTCAGTCACTACCATGTTTAAACCAGTCTTTATGCATCTCTCACATGATTAGAATATGGGTTATGGGGAAACTGATAGTAGAGTACGTGATCATGCCCCCTTTATCGTACCGAGCAAAGTTTCATTTTATATGTTACTGCGCCGTAGGACATTATCCCGCATTTCTGTACGGAGGTACACCTATGCTTGTACACTTGTACATATGTACATTTCATTTACATGTGCCCCTGCACATTGTACACCTATTGACGATCACGTACCTGCTACAGTTTTAAACATTACATATACATCTGTCTCTATGACATATGCGTCCTTGCCATGATAGATATGTGATGCCATGCTTCCAGTTATTCCTCTTATGTTCATTTCTATGTTTCATATGCTAGTTTGTTAGAATTAGTACTTGCTCCCGTCCTGACAGGATAACGTTGTAGGTATCCTTACTGAGGAGGAGTTACTCTGCGACTCATATTATGGAGATACTGTCGAGGACTCGGCTTTGCTTTACGAGGATGTACCTGCGGAAAAACTCGTCTAGTTTGCGTAGTTGCTTGGGATATTTAGTGTAGTCATGTATTAGACTACGTATTTTATAACTGGACATGTATCCAGTTTTATATTTCAGACTTGTACTTTGGACTTATTTCTATATGAGACGACTTTTGTGTTTGGAGCATTTATGACTCTTTATTACTATTAGAACTGTTAGCACATTTAGTCTCATCTTGTTACTTCTAGAACAGCTTAATGTGCTTTATCTCAAGCGTAGGCTGGACATGACTCGGCCCGGCCCAATAATTTGGGTAGCGGGTCGTGACATGTTTTTAGTGGTGGCCCATGCAGGTCGGGACTTAAGTTGTTTGGTTACGTTATTGTACCAAGCATGCCTGCAATTAGGAACTTAAGGTAATTAGACAACATTAGGAATGACGCTTAGAACACCTAGAGGAATACTAGGGTTGCAACATAGGAAATACATCACATGCTTGCTATTATAATTAGATTTTCTTGTCTATGATTGCTTACTTTAACGAGTCCTTATAAGTTCTTTTTATTGTAATTAGATGGTGCTTACTCGTTCATCCCAGTATGTCACACCTGAGAATGGCACACTCTATATCCAGTCAGCTGACCAGTTGACTGATACACCCCCACCTCCACCTACCATACTCTCCCACCCCACAAATCCACCAACCCAGATGCCTCCACCACCTTCCACATCGCAATCCCAGCAGGACCCGATACTTCCACCACCCCCTATCACTATACCTACCCAGGCTTCCGTCACACTCGAACCAACTGCTCACTCTGATCCAGGGGTTCCTAACAACCCATCAGGAGCAGACCACCCTACTCCGCCAGAGCATGGAGCGTTCTGAGGAACGTACCGTGGTCCCACCACCTGTAGAGCCACGACAGAGAGCGGGGACGATCAAGGACTTCATGGGTTTGAACCCCAAGGAGTTCTCAGGGACTGAGGGCATAGTAGTAGCAGATGACTGGCTAGACTCGGTAGAGAGGAAGCTCCTTGGAGTTAGGATGTCGGGTGACCTCCAGGTCGAGGCAACGGGATTTCTGCTGATAGACTTGGCGGGAGTTTGGTTCCGGAATGAGCCATTATTTGCGAGAGGGTGGGCCACTTGGGATCAGTTCAAGACCCAGTTCAAGAAGAAATTCTTCTCGACCACCGCTAGAGTAGCCATGGGGCTACGATTCTAGAACATCCAGCAGGGGAACCGTTCTGTCGATGAGTATGCGGCAGAGTTTAGTCGCCTGAGCCGTTTCGCTCCTAGTCTAGTAGCAGACCCAGAGGAGATGACCCGTAGGTTTTGCCATGGTCTAGTTCCAGACATCGGTATTCTTATAGTGGCGAACGGTACGACTGACTACTACCAGAGCCTAGAGTTGGCCCGGAGCATCGAGGAGAGTCTTCTGTCTTGCAAGAGGCCGGCTTCTGTACACCCCGAGGGACCGTCCAAGCGTCAGGCTTTCCAGCAGAGAGCACCAACGCCGCACCAGCAGACTTACCGTCCCCCTACATCACATCACCCGACCCCGCCGTTAGAGCCCCGGGACCTCAGCAGCAGCAGAAGGGGGCTATGTGTTCTTTCTATAGAAGGCCAGGGCATGACTTTGCCATCTGCAGGAAGAGGTTGGGGCAGTGCTTAGTTTGTGGGTCTGCCACCCATTAGCTTCGGAACTGCCCAGCAGCCAAGGGACCTAGAGGGCTGCTTCCGACTCAGCAGCAGAGGTTTGGGCAACATCTGCAGCAGCAGAAGGGACCCCAGGGTAAGGCTTATAGTCTAGCCCTTGAGCCGGAGCCGGAGCAGGTGTCGGAGCCAGATTACTTAGCTGACGTCATCACAGGTCATGTTTATTTGCATACTTTTCTAGCTCTATGCTTGTTTGATTCTGGTGCATCTCATAGCTTCCTATCATTAGAGTTTATGCATAAACACCATCTAGTAGCTACACCTACTGCGGAGATTAGTAGAGTGATGACGGGAGGCGGACCAGTGCCTATTAGAGCTGTCTATAGATGCTCTATTTTTATAGCCGGGAGAGAGTTCAGGGGACGATTCTTTGTGATGCCACTCTCCAGTTATGATATCATATTGGGGATGGACTGGCTTAGCTATGCCCATGCATCTATAGACTGTCATGAGGGTAGTATTCTGTTCAGTCCCCCAGGCACAGCACCATTCAGTGTCAAGAGGACAGGGCCGGAGATCAGCCTAGAGCCGAACTGTTGTGCGACAGTTGGGGATGTAGCACCGCCATACCCTCTCATTAGGGAGTTTATGGATGTATTCCCAGAGGATCTTCCAGGACTTCCGCCTGACAGAGATGTGGAGTTCACCATAGATTTAGTACCGGGTTCATCACCAGTATCCCGGGCTTGCTATAGAGTGAACCCAAAGGAGGCCGTAGAGATGAAAGAGCAGATTGATGACCTGTTAAAAAAGGGTTTCATTCGATCTAGTGCTTCTCCATGGAGAGCGCCAGTGCTCTTTATGCCTAAGAAGGATGGTACAGTTCGGTTGTGTATTGACTACCGGGCCTTGAATGCCATCACCATTAAGAACAAATATCCTCTGCCCAGGATAGATGATTTGTTCGACCAGCTGAGTGGGGCGAAAGTGTTTTCCAGGATAGACTTGAGATCCGGGTACCACCAGGTGAAGGTCAGGGCAGCAGACATCCAGAAGACGGCGTTCAACACGAAGTACGGGCAGCACGAGTTTTTGGTGATGCCATTTGGTCTCACAAATACGCCAGATGTCTTTATGAATTTGATGAATAAGATATTTCACCAGTATCTGGATAAGTTCGTCGTAGTGTTCATCGACGACATCCTGATATACTCGAAGACGTCGGAGGAGCATGCAGAGCACTTGCGGACAGTTTTGGGAATTCTGAGGCAGGAGAGGTTGTTTGCCAAATTACCGAAGTGCGAGTTCTTTTTAGACCGAGTGGAGTTTCTCGGCCATGTAGTTACTGGAGAGGGAATCTCGGTGGATCCCAAGAAGATTGCTACAGTTGAGACATGGAAAGCTCCGACGTCAGTTTCAGAGATCAGGAGCTTTCTGGGTTTAGCAGGCTATTATAGAAAGTTCGTCCAGGACTTTGCTAGGATAGCTGAACCCATGACGAAGCTGACGCGGAAGGACGCAGAGTACATTTGGTCAGAGGACTGCTAGACAGCATTTGAGGAGCTGAAGAGGAGGCTGACGACCGCTCCAGTTCTGACTTTACCTTCAGGATCTGGAGGTTTCACCATATACAACGATGCTTCAGGAAAGGGGCTAGGATGTGTCCTACAGCAGCATGAAAAAGTGATTGCTTATACATCTAGGCAATTGCGGACTCATGAGCGAAATTATCCTACCCATGACCTAGAGTTAGATGCTGTGATCTTTGCACTCAAGTTATAGAAACATTACTTATACGGAGAGCGTGTGGAAATCTTTACTGACCACAAAAGCTTGAAGTATGTGTTCACGCAGAAAGAGCTGAACATGAGGCAAAGACGATGGTTGGAGTTGATGAAAGACTTCGACATCGATTTACAGTATCACCCCGGAAAGGCAAATGTGGTGGCAGATGCGCTGAGCAGGCATCCGATGGCATGGTATCTGATGATAGATCGGCATTTGCGGGAAGATCTGGAGAAGCTCGGTATCGAGATAATTCGGCCAGGATCGGTGATACAGATGATGGCGCTTGACATACGGTCAGGTTTGATGGAGCAGATCAGGGAGGCACAGTCTACAGATGAGAGCCTTCACAGACTTCGAGCCCAGGCTTTAGCTGGATTGCTAGATGACTTCACCGCAGCAGAGGATGGATCCTTGAGGCATGGCAGCCGATTGTGCGTGCCGAAGGGAGAGCTGATAGAGGCAGTCTTGCAGGAGGTACACCGATCGAGATATTCTATTCACCCTGGTGCTAACAAGATGTACCGTGACTTGCAGGAACATCTTTGGTGGTACGGGATGAAGAGGGATGTATCATATTTCATCTCGAGATACCTAGTTTGCCAGCAGGTCAAGGCGGAGCGCCAGAGGCCAGCTGGTTTGTTGCAGCCGTTACCCATTCCCGAATGGAAGTGGAAACACATTACGATGGACTTCGTCTCAGGGCTTCCTCGTTCCCAAGGAGGGAATGATGCCATTTGGGTCATCGTGGACAGGCTGACGAAGTGTGCGTACTTCATACCCTTCAAGGTGGGGCTTTCTACCGAAAAGTTGGCGGAGCTTTACATGCAGCAGATAGTTCGCCTACACGGAGTGCCAGTGAGCATCGTGTCCGACAGAGACAGCAGATTCACGTCCCACTACTGGAGGAGCTTGCAGGAGGAGTTGGGCAGTCAGCTCAAGTTCAGTACGGCGTACCACCCACAGACAGATGGGCAGTCCGAGAGGAAGATACAGACGCTGGAGGATATGCTGAGGACTTGCGTGCTGGACTTTGGAGGATCATGGGAGAGCCATCTGCACTTGGTAGAGTTTTCATACAACAATAACTACCAAGCCAGTATCGGTATGTGTCACGCCCCGCTCCCGCAGGAGCGATCGTCCTCGCTAAGGCGTGATGCCGCACGGGCCTAGGTTGTGCCTGTGCAAGGCTATGTCCAGAAACGACCGATTTGAGCTAGGCCACAGAGTCGCACAGAGTGTCCCCATTTGCCGTGGAAAGTAAATGAACACAATTGAAGCGAATTTAAACACTTTATTGATTTTCAAGAAGTTTACAAGTGGCGCTAGGCCGAGTTTACAAGTCTCTCAAGCTCTCTCTCTCTGAAACATAAAAGGCGTGCCAAGTGGCTTACAACATAGAATGATTCATGGCGATGTTCCGATACATTATGTCCTGTATATGGTGCTCCAGCTCCTTGCAACGCTCCAAGGCTCCAGAGGTAGCTCCGCGCCTTAGCGCGTTCGAGAGAAGCTCCGTACCCGACGACATCTCCTGCATCCTGCAAGCAGACTGTGGGGTTATCAGTACATTGTTATGCACTGGTGGGAAGGCTAGCTCGCCCACAATGCTATCATTACCAAACACGTTCTATTTACTTTTGTGCACCGTCTATCATTCATTGTCTTTCTAATCTTGCCTTAGGGTCAGTTTCATGGCATAGTTCATAACCTATCTCGTGTTGCCAAATTCAATGTGTTGCATGGAAATACATGCACGACTTATCCATACTTACCGTCCGGCCTTCCCTGTCCAAAGTAAACCAAGTTAGTCAACAATTCATAGGAAATAACATAACGTGATTCATGTGAACTTTTCAATGTCAAGGGCGTGTCCCTATCTCGGGTCCTAGCGCATCGTAGGCGTATTTTCTATCTCATTTTCACGAAGTACTTTTGATCATTTGTATGTTACATTCAATATTTGTTCAGAGGGCGCTTCATTTAGTTAACTTAGACTACTTTGATTTCAATGCAAGAACTTGCACGTGGATTGCCACCAGCAAGCCCACTTAATCTATATGCATCGGTCGCTGGCATCACAAGCCAATTTGGACATGTTTCCCCTTTGGTAATTTTTCACCTATCATGGCGTGCGGCTGGAACACCTTGATAGTCTCTTTGAAATACCCCGCACTTACGTTTCCTGTGGTGGCCAAGCCCGCACCCAGGTTGCCCGTAAGCCCTTTTTGATTCCGCCTAGGCCGGCAGATCCCCCCTTTGATCATGCCGCTGAATCCTTTCTTCTTCACGGCCACGGTATTCCCCCCTCGCCTGTGCCGTTTGTCCACGACCATTTCGTATTAACTTGTCTTTTTAACTTAACGGCTGTCTCTGAGCCGTAGGCTAACCCTTAGCCTTAATGCATTATCGACCAGGTTGGCGTCCGTGCAGCGCGGGTAGCGAGTCCCGTTGCACGTGCCCCTCACACCTGTCGCTAACTTTCTTTCTTATTTTTCATTCATTCATTCTTTCTTTCTTTCACTTGTTCGTTCATTCATTGATTCATTCACATATTCATTCATTCATTCATTCGTTGATTCATTCATTCACTTATTCGTTCATTCTTTATGCAACTCCCCGTGCGGGAGTCGCCTTGGCGACCCATCGGTCCTATAGTCTTTCAATGTTGCTACACTCTACTCGGAATGACTATGTTGATAGTCTTTCCATTTCATTGTTGTAAACCATTCATTGTTTCGTTGTTGAACGCACAAGGGACTTGAACGTAAGCTTGTGCCTTAGCACGAGCGGGGAGCACGGTGCGAGAGTTCTCACATTTTTTATATTCTTTTCCATATTCTATACAAGCATACAAGATGGGATTATTCTCTTAGCTAGGTGCGTTGAGTCATTTATTCGCATGTACGGTGTTATCGCCTAGCGATTCTAGCATTAGTGTCCGTATTGTTATGTGTCTAGGCTAAGCAAAGACGGGTTCATCGGAGCCACCCACCTTAGCGATGTTCGCATCGGCCGAGCGATACTCCGAGCGCGTCTTTGAAAGTCTAAGTCTGGATTCATCTTTGACGGACCAATGTAAGCCTTGCATCGATTCTTCCTCAGGTCGACGTAACTCTTCGGGTCGACGGCTCATTTGAGTCGTTGTACTTGCCGTTTAAATCGACGTTCCGCTAGGGCAGAGCGGGTCATTACAGTATGTCTTCTTTCGAGGCGCTATATGGACGACGATGCCGTACACCGCTCTTTTGGGATGATGTCGGGGACAGAGTTATGCTTGGGCCAAAGATGATCACAGATGCAGCAGAAAAGGTTGGGATGATCAGAGACAGGCTCAGAGTAGCTCAGGACAGGCAAAAACACTAGGCTGATGCTAGTCGCAGACCGATGGAGTTCGCAGACAGTGATATGGTGCTAGTGAAGATATCACCTACTAGAGGGACGATCCGGTTCGGACGAGGAGGGAAGCTGAGCCCCAGATACATCGGGCCGTTCGAGATACTTGGCAGGATTGGAGAGGTAGCTTACAGGGTTGCACTTCCACCCAACCTAGCAGGAGTTTACGATGTCTTTCACGTATCTCAGCTGAGGAGATATGTTTCGGACCCCAGCCATGTGCTAGATCATTCAGAGTTGGAGATCGGGCCGAGCCTTACAGTTTCTGAGCAGCCAGTGGAGATGTTAGACAGGAGGGAGAAGAGGCTGAGGAACAAGGTTATACCCTTAGTACGAGTAGCTTGGAGCCGTCACTCTCCGGGTGAATCTACTTGGGAGAGGGAGTCGGACATGAGGGAGAGATACCCTTACTTGTTCGTTCCAACCGCTGCGAGGAAACCACCCGTTCCCGCCTGATATCTTAGAAGTTAGTTTCGATCATAGCCTTAGTCATTTTGTTGCGTTGCTTGCTATGTTAGAGAATTGTAGGGTCTTCAATCCTTGTGAATTTCGAGGACAAAATTTTTCAAAGAGGAAAGACTTGTCAGCCCCTGATTTTCAATTTTGACTTAATTAGTGTTAATTAAATTATTAATGTCATATTTAGCCTTAAAATAATTTATTATGATTTTTAGAAATTTTTTTAGGATTTTTAAATAATTTTTAAATGAGTTTTAAATACTAAAATACCATTTTGCAATTTATTAAAATGTTTTAATATAGTTTTGTAATTTATTGAAATATTATAATATTAGTTTATAATATTTAGAATTGTTTTTATATCAATCAGCAATTTGTGGAATTGTTATAATAGCAGTTTGCAATTAACAATTTGTTTTAAATGTCGGGTTGCAAATTTTTATTTACGTTTGGTTAGGATAGGGACCTAGTTGTAAAATCCTAATTCCTAGGGACCCTAATGTAAATCCTAATTCTACCCACCCCCGACGACTGCCACGCCGACGACCGACCCCGCCATTTCCGGCCGACTCTGGCCAGCTCGACGCCCCCAACCGACCTAAGCCCCTATAAAACGACCCCCTCCCGTCCTAAACCCTAACCCTAGCACAACCCTACAACCGCCCTGACCCCCCTTTCTTCCCCGAAAACCTAGCCGTAACCCTAACTCCGACGAACCCCGTCCAGCCCCCACAACGACACTCACCGCCCCCAACCACCGTCGACAAGTTCGTCGTGACGAGGCGAGTCGATCGCCACCCAAGCGCCGCCGTGACATTGCCTCCTCCGCCGTCCAGAGCTTTCAAAACCCTCCCAGCTCGCCGGACACGTGAGTAGCAGTGTGTAACCGTGTCATACGTGTCTCGTACACACGTATTAGGGTCGCCCGGACACGAGGACCCTAGCCCAGTGCTTGGACACGCGAGTCTAGACTCGTGTGTGTCGTAAATGACCCAGACACTTTGACTCTTGTGTCCTTAACTGTCAGGACACAAGACTGTTTTATCGGGTTTATAAAATATTAACTAAAACCTAAATAAATGAAACCAGGACCCTAACCCTAACACAAAGCTCGGGCTGACCCCCTGGCCAGCCTGACCCAACTCAAGAATCCGACCCAGAGGGCCGAGTTCGAACCCCCCTAGCGCTGTTATTTCTTTTCCTTTTTCTTTTTCTTTTTGTTTGTGTTTATATGTTTATATATATATATTTAAATATATATATATATATATGTATTTCTGTATATATATTTTATTATATATATATACTGTTATATATACGTATATGTAATATATATATATATATATATATATATATATATATATATATATATATATATATATATATATATATATATATATATATATAAATATATATATATATATATATGCATATGTATATATGTATTTTGTGCATATATACGTATACTATCATATATATATATTGTATTTACTATTATTATATATATTTACTGTTATTTATATATATTATATATTTATTTCTTATATATATATTTCCTTATATATATATATATATATATATATATATATATATATATATATATATATATATATATATATATATATATATATATATATATATATATACACATAACTAATTAGTCTCTCTACTTTACGTAATATTGTACATATATTATACTTTAATATATGTAAATATACTTGTCATATTTATATGACTACTATGTATAATTTTACCTTGTTAAAATATTAATATTTATTATGTATTTTTACATCTTTGTATTTTTGTGTATTTTAATTACTGCAACCATTTGGTGTCCAAGCCTAGCATGGGTTTTTGGGCTCAAATTTATTTTCACACATTCAAAACCTGTACAAGTCATATTGGACTTGATTAATGGCCTTGGGTCCTGTATTTGAACTCTGGTTCAATTTATGTACATGAACAAAATACGCAGATAATTAATTATTTAATTTCAGATTGTGTACCATGCTATTTTTAATTTTCTAAAAATACTTTAATTACTGTTAAAATTCTGGAAAAATAGTATTTAGATACTATGTTAATTTAGCTAATTTATCATAATTTTTACAGTATTTAATTTATAGTTTTGCCACTGTTTTGGCGTATGAAACCAGAACTCACTTTCTGTGTACTTATGAAAACTGATTTTTATAAAATACTTATACTGGTTAATAAATTCCAAAAAAATTATAATAAATTTCTATAATTAACAAGGATCATTTTAGTACTTTATTTTATGTAAAATTGAGCTTTTTGTCTATCTCAAAAATTGTTGGAACACAATGTACATTTGATTTATTTATTGAATAATTACGACTTGCAACTTTTTGTGTTATTTTGAGTTACAGCCGTATTGAACCTCACCCCTCACTAGTGTAAAGACCCTAGAAAGTTAGTTATAGTAGTGTGTCACCCCACATTGGTCTCCTATGCTAAAGTCATCATTTTTGGCTAGGTGTCCAGTCACAAGTCGTGTTGCACCAATTAGTGTCTTAGTGTTTTAGCTTAGTGTAAAAACTAAGTTTATATATTTATTTCTACAGTGACGAGTTACCAGGCATCTATAGCATTTTTATCGCAGCTTGCTTTGCTAGAGGTAAGTACTTTCTACACACTTTATATACTATTATATCAATGAACTATAAATTCTACCATGTTAAATGCTGATCCTTGGGGTAGCAAGTTAAATCTTCACATGTTGTACTTTCAGTCACTACCAGGTTTAAACCAGTCTTTATGCATCTCTCACATGATTAGAAAATGGGTTATGGGGAAACTGATAGTAGCGTACGTGATCATGCCCCCTTTATCGTACCGAGCAAAGTTTTATTTTATATGTTACTGCGCCGTAGGCCATTATCCCGCATTTCTGTACGGAGGTATGTAGCGCCCCGCTTTTGATAGGCGACGAAACGTCATAATATGCTTGCGCCGAGTCAGATCGACCGGGAAGTTAGATGGCCATCTGACTCGATCGCTAAGCTTGGTAAACGTTAACGCCTTGCGGCATCGATTCAAATCGATTTGGACGGAAGTTACGAGAATCGATCCAACTAATAGAACGACTTCTGTTGGAATAAGTCCTAGATGCAGCGGGCTGCGTCTCGACGAGTGAGCTCTCTATAAGAGTCCCTTCGACGGGACCGAACCGCTGTATGGTTTTCTTGGAGCTTTGCCGCTGGGCTTGATTGAAGTGCTTTCGCGTCGTTTTCATGGATACAATTACAAATTTCGATGCAAGGAAAAAAGAAGGAAATCTAACAAAGTGTTGGTGCCATTGCAGGAGCTCGCGTAACTAAGGATTGATGTTGCGTAGCGCTTCGACGACCCGCACGAAGCAAAGTAATCGGTGGGTGATTCGGCCCCTTCTTTTCTACTCTGTCCCGCAAACTTATTCCTTGCTTCGAATTCATTCAAATCGAACGATGCCAAGTTAATTGCATGCCAATCCACTAAGTCCAAGAACTCGGGAAAACGTATCGATTTAGAGAAATTCACTCTAAAAATACAAGTCTATCACATAAACCAGAAAGTTTAAGGTTCTAGTAAAAAGATAGACTATTTTACGTGCTGCAAAATATTATAAAATGTCGATCGTGGGTTATGATGCCTCGGACAATTTGGTGCCTACGGGACGCTAAATCGGGAGTACGACTTGGGGAAAAATGAATCGTTGCATAAGTTGGGGGAAATGATAATGCCATTCAATACTGTCCGCGCTATACAAAACTGTTGCATATGTTAAACTGTTCACGCATTGGCATTGTCATGGACAGCTTGTGCACAAGTTAATATTTTTCTTCGAATCGATATACGGGGCATCGGAATCGAATCGACCTAGGGAGAATGAATAATCGTGCTTCGGCACTAATGTATTGCGGGACCGTCAGTCATGCTTGCAACCTAGACTGAGCTGGCCGAAATGCCGTTGAGATAGTCCCACGTGATGTGTAACATCAATGACCGCATATAAGATAGTAGCATGCTCACCTATTGTCTTATGCAGGTGTAAATATTATCTCTATTTTTATGCAGGGACGAGCACGACCGTGGTAAAAAAATATGATAAACTGCTATGGTTCACTGTATACTTTATTTCGCAAAGATGGCTATCGAATATGAACTGAATTCATTTAGTTCTAATAGAAAGACAACTCTAAAGCATGCCTACCCTAACAATCAGAGTCGGTTTAGACGAGTGGGTTCGTCTCGTCCACTTAGCAAGTGTGCTAATCCCATTCCCCCAATTTCCCCAGGTGCGACGGGCGCGCTCAACTAAACTGGAGCTGAAGTACGGAGAGGCGTTTTGAAGCTCTTCCTATGCTGAAGTATTTTGAAGCCAATTCAAGTCGACGGCTTATGTATAAAGGGGCGAATGTATGGGACGACAAGCGTTAGTTCAGACAACTTGGCGAATGTATTTTCTTATGTGTTCAATCAATGTAGCCGCAACGGCATCCAATGTAAATTACTACTTGCACTTCGTTGCAAGCTATGAATGAAAATTATTTCTATCTTCCTATACTGCGTCTTATATTCTGATGTGATTTGTGAAGTTTCGACTTGGCGTATTTATATCAAAATCAAAAGATAACCATTTGAGAACTTGTCATCTTGTCTTGCACGAGCGCAACTCCAGGCTCGTGCGGCATCACGCCTTAGCGAGGACGATCGAATCGGCAAAGTAACACCGGGGACGAACGGTTTGTCGACTCGGGGCGTGATAAATTGGTATCAGAGCACAGTTATGTTTCCTCAGATTTTCGAAAGATGTTTTATTGTTGGAATGTCCGTTGCGATGGCTCGATTGAATGCTTGTCGACATGCTGCATGAAATAAAAGTTCCATACAGGTAAGCCCGTAGATATTTTGAAAAATACTAACGGGTTTACTATGTTTTGTAGGAATGACAAAGAAAAAAAACAATCCCGCCCCAACCCAAACTGTAGATAGTACGTCGAGCACAAAAAGTATTGAGCCTAGCAAGACGACTATGCAGAAGATGCTACAGTTGATGGAACTACAGCAGCAGCAGCTTCAGACACAATTCAAAGCCCAATTTGAGGCGCAACAGAAACAGATGAATGCCCTGACTCAGATAGTGAGCAGAATGGCGGGCAATACCAAGACGACGGACGAAGAGCCCGAGGAAAAGCAAGGCGACCAAGAAGAAAACGAAAAAGAAGAAACTCAACCGCAAACGATAAATTCTTCTTCCTTGTTCAAGGCAAAAGAGTTCCGCAAGATGAATCCACCAAAGTTCAACGGCCGAGCGGAGCCTGATGTGATCGTGGGATGGCTCGCGGAGATGGAGGACCTGTTTAATCTGCTTAGCATTGAAGGGTCCCAGAGAGTAACTTGTACGGCGTTACAGCTGCAACTGAGGGCGTACGACTGGTGGGCCGCTAAAAAGCAGGAAATCTATGAAGCCGATACAGACGCCACGATTTCCTGGAAAATATTCAAAGAAGCCTTCCTCGAACAGTACGTTCCTCGCGCCGTCCGTCAACAAAGGAAGACGAGTTCATGACGCTGCGACAGGGAAATATGTTTGTCGACGATTATGATTCGAGCTTCTCAAAGCTGACGAAGTTTGCCGGTACCTTCCTGCCCAACAAGGAAGCATGGTGTGAACGCTTCCAACAAGGCCTAAATGACGAACTGCGAAGGGACGTCATGAATCAAAGGTGCCGAACATACCGTGAATCCTATAATGTCGCTCTTGATAGTGAGCGCATCTTTGGCCGTATGTCGAGTAGAGGCATCCGTAACCACTTCAACAAGCGTCCTAACGACGCCGGTGCCGGGAGATCGGGAACAACAAAGCGTCCGAACAGATTCGATGATCGAGGCCATGGCAGTCAACACTGCACCAGGTGCGGTAGGCGTGGGCACCGAACCGTCGACTGCGTCACGAGATCTTGCTACAAGTGTGGCGAGGTAGGCCATATAGTTACATATTGCCCGCACAAAGGTCCGAATCAACATAACCCACCGAGGAACGTCCCGAATCCGCATAAAGCACCGATACTGCAAGGCGCGAATGCGGTGCCCGTCAACCATCAGAACCAACGCCACGGAGCTCAAGGCCGAGTTTATGCCTTAACTCGGGACGAGGCACTTGCGTCCGATACGGTTGTAACAGGTATATTACTCTACAAAGATATACCTGCTCGAGTATTATTCGATTCGGGTGCGACGCATAGCTTTATATCTGCTGATTTTACGAGAGAAAATAAAATAACCATGCAATCACTAGATATAAATATTAGCGTTAGCACTCCGTCGGGAGTCGATATGCCTGCGAACTTTATTTGTAGGGATGGCCACATTTGCATCGGAGGAAGATATCTATCCTTGGATGCCGTCGTACTAGACATCAAAGATTATGACATCATCCTGGGCATGGATTGGTTGGGCGCTTGTCGTGCAACGATCGAGTGCACGGAGAAGAGAGTGGTGTTTCGTCTTCCTGGCAAGACAGAGTTCTCATATTCGTGCGGTACGGTCTCGAAGAAGGCAATGATGGTGTCGGCAATCTCGGCGAGGCGTATGCTGCGTTCCGGCTGCGCGGGATACTTGGCATCAGTCCGAGACACGCGGAAGGATAATACAAACACAATGCAGACTGATGTTGTGGCAGATTTTCCCGACATTTTTTCTGACGAGATGCCAGGAATGCCGCCGGATCGAGAAAGAGAATTCAGCATCGACACCTTTCCGGATACACGGCCGATATCCAAGGCGCCTTACCGAATGGCTCCAGCAGAACTGAAGGAGATGAAGGTGCAATTACAAGAGTTGCTAGATCGCAGATTTATTCGCCCTAGCGTCTCTCCGTGGGGTGCTCCTGTATTGTTCGTGAAGAAGAAGGATGGGTCGATGCGGCTATGCATCGACTATCGTGAACTCAATAAGGCGACCGTGCGGAACAAGTATCCATTGCCGCGAATCGACGACTTGTTTGACCAACTGCAAGGCACGATAATATTTTCAAAAATCGATCTTCGTTCAGGCTATCATCAATTGAAGATCAAGTCCGACGACATATCGAAGTCTGCCTTCCGCACTCGATATGGTCATTACGAATTCCTCGTCATGCCGTTCGGTTTGACGAATGTCCCAGTCGCGTTCATGGATCTGATGAACCGAGTCTTCCGACCTCAAATAGATAAATTCGTAGTCGTATTCATCGACGATATCCTTGTCTACTCAAAGAATCGTGAAGAACATGCGAAACATTTGAAGACGGTACTGCAGATTCTGCGTGAAAACAAATTGTACACCAAGCAGAGTAAGTACGAGTTCTGGATGAGTAGCGTGACATTCCTTGGGCACGTAATCTCTGCCGAAGGTGTCACAATAGACCCAAAGAAGATTGATGCGGTGGTGGATTGGAAATGACCTGCCTCGGCTAGCGACATTCGTTGTTTCCTGGGCTTAGCGGGCTACTATCGTAGATTCGTGCGAAGCTTCTCAAAACTAGCGTCGCCTCTGACTCGCCTCACCCCGAAGGGAGTAGTATTTGAATGGAGCGACGACTGTGAATCCAGCTTTCAAGAGTTGAAGCAATGACTCGTCTCAGCTCCAATCCTTGTACTTCCAGACGGTCTAGAAGGCTTTCAGATATTCAGCAATGCGTCGGGAACTGGCCTCGGGTGCGTACTCATGAAGAGAGACAAAGTCATCTCCTACGCTTCACGGCAGTTGAAGCAGCACGAGAAAAAAACTATCCGACGTACGACCTAGAATTGGCGGCGATCGTCTTTACGTTGAAGTTATGGCGGCACTACCTCTATGGTGTGGCATGCAGAATCTACACAGATCACAAAAGCCTGAAATACTTATTTACACAACGGGAACTCAACCTACGACAGCGACGATGGCTCGAACTCATAAAAGATTACGAGCTAACGATCGAGTATACACCGGACAAGGGAAACGTGGTGGCCGACGCACTCAGCAGAATGTTTATGGAAATACTGGCCATAAACAAGGAGATACGACGAGACCTTGAAGCGATGGGTATCGAACTCGGAATTGAGTATCGACACCTGCACCTAGCTCAGCTGAAGTTAGGATCGAGCCTGCTTAGCAAGATAAAGACCGCACAGGAGGATGACTCATTCCTGAAGAAAATGTGCGAGCTGATTTCAACGGAAAGGGCGACTGACTTTGCGGAAGACAGAGACGGGACGATGCGACTGAAGGGAAGGCTTTGCGTTCCTGAAACTGCCGAACTCAGAAAAGAAATTCTGACGGAGGCACATTACGCGAAGTACTCGTTACATCCTGGAAGCACCAAGATGTACAAGGACTTGCGCACAAACTTTTGGTGGCACGGCATGAAGAAAGACGTGGTTACGTTCGTATCGCAATGCATGGCATGTCAGCAGGTGAAGGCGGAACACCAACGGCCAGGCGGCGAGCTGCAGAACATCACCATTCCCGAGTAGAAGTGGAACAATATCTCGATGGATTTCATTGTGGGATTTTCGAAGACGCCGCCGGGGAATGACGCGATTTGGGTCATTGTTGATAGATTGACCAAGTCGGCTCACTTCATCGCAATTAAAGTAGGATGGAGCGTCAATCGGTTAGCACAAATCTACGTCGATGAGATTGTTCGACTGCACGGGGTACCAGCCTTTATAATTTCGGACAGAGACGGGCGATTCCTATCGCGTTTCTGGACGAGGCTCCAAGCGGCGATGGGGACCAAACTGAACTTTAGTTCGGTGTACCATCCCCAAACAGACGGTCAGACAGAGAGGGTCAATCAGATCTTAGAAGATATGTTGCGTCTGTGTGCGATCGACCTAAAGACTAGTTGGGATACGCATTTGCCGCTTGCGGAGTTTGCGTATAACAACAGTTATCAGTCGAGTATTCAGATGGCTCCATACGAAGCGCTCTACGGGAGGAAGTGTCGTTCGCCGATATGCTGGGATAAAGTCGGAGAGCGACAAGTGCTCGGACCGGAACTTATGGAGCAGGCCGTCGAAAAGGTTCGCTTGATTCGAGATAGACTCCGCATCGCACAAAGTCGACAAAAGAGCTACGCAGATCTTCGTCGACGTCCGCTAGAGCTCTTGGTCGGGGACCATGTGTTTCTGAAAGTAACGCCCATGCGCGGTGTGATGCGGTTCGGCGTTAAGGGCAAGTTGAGCCCGAGATTTGTAGGCCCCTTCGAGATCATTGAGCGAGTCGCGACGGTTGCTTATCGGATCGCACTACCTCCTGCCTTAGCTGATGTGTACGATGTTTTCCACGTTTCACAACTTCGAAAATACGTGCACGATCCAAGTCATGTGGTTAGCTTCGATCAGTTGGAGCTACGTACTGACTTGTCTTACTCGGAGGAGCCTATTCAAATTTTGGACCACAAGAAGAAGGTGCTGAGAAATCGGTCGATGTCCTTGGTCCGCGTGCTTTGGCGGAACCATACAGTCGAGGAGTCGACGTAGGAGATGGAGGCGGAGATGAAAGAGAAGTACCCTACTATGTTCGATTAAATTAAGGTCAGACCTTTGTTCTTAAGTTTCGGGACGAAACTTTTTTTTAGTGGTATATTATGTAGCGCCCCGCTTTTGATAGGCGACGAAACTTCATAATATGCTTGCGCCGAGTCAGATCGGCCGGGAACTTAGATGGCCATCTGACTCGATCATTAAGCTTGGTAAACGTTAACGCCTTGCGGCATCGATTCAAATCGATTTGGACGAAAGTTACGAGAATCGATCCAACTAATGGAACGACTTCTGTTGGAATAAGTCCTAGATACAGCGGGCTACGTCTCGGCGAGTGAGCTCTCTATAAGAGTCCCTTCGACGGGACCGGACCGCTGTATGGTTTTTTTGGAGCTTTGTCGCTGGGCTTGATTGAAGTGCTTTTGCGTCGTTTTCATGGATGCAATTACAAATTTCGATGCAAGGAAAAAAGAAAGAAATCTAACAAAGTGTTGGTGCCATTGCAGGAGCTCGCGTAACTAAGGATTGACGTTGCGTAGCGCTTCGACGACCCGTACGAAGCAAAGTAATCGGTGGGTGATTCGGCCCCTTCTTTTCTACTCTGTCCCGCAAACTTATTCCTTGCTTCGAATTCATTCAAATCGAACGATGCCAAGTTAATTGCATGCCAATCCACTAAGTCCAAGAACTCGAGAAAATGTATCGATTTAGAGAAATTTACTCTGAAAATACAAGTCTATCACATAAACCAGAAAGTTTAAGGTTCTAGTAAAAAGATAGACTATTTTACGTGCTGCAAAATATTATAAAACGTCGATCGTGGGTTATGATGTCTCGGACAATTTGGTGCCTACGGAACGCTAAATCGGGAGTACAACTTGGGAAAAAATAAATCGTTGCATAAGTTGGGGGAAATGATAATGCCGTTCAATACTGTCCGCGCTATACAAAACTGTTGCATATGTTAAACTGTTCACGCATTGGCATGGTCATGGACAGCTTGTGCACAAGTTGATATTTTTCCTCGAATCGATATCCGGGGCATCGGAATCGAATCGACCTAGGGGGAATGAATAATCGTGCTTCGGTACTGATGCATTGCGGGACCGTCAGTCAGGCTTGCAACCTAGACTGAGCGGACCGAAATGCCGTTGAGATAGTCCCACGTGATGTGTAACATCAATGACCGCATATAAGATATTAGCATGCTCACCTATTGTCTTATGCAGGTGTAAATATTATCTCTGTTTTTATGCAGGGACGAGCACGACCGTGGTAAGAAATATAATAAACTGCTATGGTTCACTGTATGCTTTATTTCGCAAAGATGGCTATCGAATATGAACTGAATTCATTTAGTTCTAATAGAAAGACAACTCTAAAGCATGCCTACCCTAACAATCAGAGTCGGTTTAGACGAGTGGGTTCGTCGCGTCCACTTAGCAAGTGTGCTAATCCCATTCCCCCAATTTTCCCAGGTGCGACGGGCACGCTCAACTAAACTGGAGCTGAAGTACGGAGAGATGTTTTGAAGCTCTTCCTATGTTGAAGTATTTTGAAGCCAATTCAAGTCGACGGCTTATGTATAAAGGGGCGAATGTATGGGACGGCAAGCGTTAGTTCAGGTAACTTGTCGAATGTATTTCCTTATGTGTTCAATCAATGTAGCCGCAACGGCATCCAATGTAAATTACGACTTGCACTTCGTTGCAAGCTATGAATGAAAAGCATTTCTATCTTCCTATACTGCGTTTTATATTCTGATGTGATTTGTGAAGTTTCGACTTGGCGTATTTATATCAAAATCAAAAGATAACCATTTGAGAACTTGTCATCTTGCCTTGCACGAGCGCAACTCCAGGCTCGTGCGACATCACGCCTTAGCGAGGACGATCGAATCGGCAAAGTAACATCGGGGACGAACGGTTTGTCGACTCGGGACGTGACAAGGTACACCTATGCTTGTACACTTGTACGTATGTACATTTCATTTATATGTGCCCCTGTACTTTGTACACCTATTAACGATCACGTACCTGCTATAGTTTTAAACATTATATATACATCTGTCTCTATGACATATGCGTCCTTGCCATGATAGATATGTGATGCCATGCTTCCAGTTATTCCTCTTATGTTCATTTCTATGTTTCATATGCTAGTTTGTTAGAATCAGTACTTGCTTCCGTCCTGACAGGATAATGTTGTAGGTATCCTTACTGAGGAGGAGTTACTCTGCGACTCATATTATGGAGATACTGTCGAGGACCCGGCTTTGCTTTACGAGGATGTACCTGCGGGAAAACTCGTCTAGTTTCCAGTGCTCAACGCCTGGATTGCTAGTGAATCGACTCAGCATTTCCACAGCAAAAGCTATATCAGGCCTAGTGGCAGTAGTAGCGTACATCAAACTCCCGATTACGCTTGCATACTCCAGCTGCCTGACTCTTTCCCTTGAATTAGGCTTCAGTTTCATATCACACTTGTACGGCGTATCGATCCCTGGAAGATCCTGATACCCGTAACGAGTGATCATCTTCTCAACATAATGAGACTGTGACAGTTCTAGTCCAGTGTCTGTCCGGATGATCTTGAGTCCCAAGATAACATCAGCATCCCCCAAGTCCTTCATACTGAACTTCGTCGAGAGGAACTTCTTTGTCTCTGTGACACAGCTTATATCCGTACCTAGGATTAGCATGTCGTCCACGTATAGACAAACGATGACTCCTCTTCCGTCAGCAAACTTCGTATAGACACACTTGTTTGTTTTACTGACCCTGTAGCCATTTGACCTTATGACTTTGTCAAACTTCTCATGCCACATTTTGGGAGCTTGCTTTAAACCGTACAGAGATTTTACCAACTTGCAGACTTTGTCTTCAAGACCTTTGATGACGAACGCTTCTGGTTGTTGTATATAGATCTCTTCGGTCAGCTTGCCATTCAGGAATGCCGTTTTCACATCCATCTGATGTATCACCATCTTATGTATCGTTGTGTGAGTAATCAACATTCTGATGGTGGTCATCCGAGCTACTGGAGCATACGTGTCAAAGTAGTCGATCCCCTGCTTCTGAGAAAACCCTTTTGCCACTAGCCTGGCCTTGAACTTGTCAATGGTTCCATCAGCTTTCATCTTCTTCTTGAAGATCCATTTACATCCGATGGATTTTGCTCCTTCAGGAAGATCAACCAACACCCAAATGTTATTTGAGATGATGGAATCAATTTTATTATCAATCGCCACCTTCCAGAAAACATTATCTCTGGTCTTCATCGCCTCAACATAGGTAAGCGGATCTGCTTCCATATGATAGGTGATGAAGTCATCTCCGATGTTCTTCGGCCTCCTCGCTCGCTTCGACGACGGCTCAGCGAGTTCTGGTTCAACCGTTATTTCAACAACATCTTCTTGGACTACTTCTTTATTGAAAACTTCAGTTTCTTGTGCACCCTTATTGTTCTTCGGTTTATCTATAAGAACAATATTCTTGTGCCTTACAAATTGTCTTCACGAGATTCGATGATATGATTTGACTCAATATCAAGAAATCTTCGAGTATCACTCTTCTCGGCATACCCCAAGAAGATCATCTTCGTAGTCCTAGTCCCCAGCTTCTGAATCTTCAGATCTTGGAGCTTCACATAAGCCAGAGATCCCCACACTCGAATGACATTCAAGTTAGGTCTGACTTTAAACCAGTATTCATGAGCAGTTATGTCCGAAGTTGCATACGGTACTCTATTTAGAATAAAGGAGGTCGTCAATGCAGCTTCTCCCCATTAGCATTTAGGAAGACCCGTAGTTAGCAGCATTGAGTTTATCATTTCTGTCAACGTTCTGTTCTTCCTCTCCGTTATCCCGTTAGATTGAGGAGAATACGGAGCAGTAGTCTCATTGATGATTTCATGTTCTTTGCAGAACGATACGAATTCATGAGACCTATACTCTACATCTCGATCACTTTTGAGTAGTTGTAGATCTGTTTAACGTTCAGCTTCAGCCCTGAAGTCTCTGAACTACTCGAATGTTGCATCCTTCTACTTGAGAAGTCATACGAACGTGCATTTCGAGAAACACTTCGAACCGGCCTCTGTGGAGAATTGATAAAAGTCACAGATATCTGAGTGTACTAACTCCAGATGATTAGTACTTTAGTTCAATCGTCTGAGCAGCTTCCCAACAGTCTTGTATCTGTACAGACCTTAAACTCCTCCACCTCCATACCCCCACATTCCGAAGATAAGGTCCCGGTAGGACAGCTTGAGTCTGCTTCTGTCATAGAACAACTCTCAGTCCACTCAATGAAGTAACTTTATCGCCATCAGCAGAAGTTCGAACATTCCTTCAACACCGAACCTCTTTTCGAAGCATATTCCTCGCCAAGAAATTACCATCTGGCTCCATCTTTTAAGTCTGTATCAGATAACAGACTTTCTGAGATCAGATCGCCAAAAAATCTCTGGTACGTGCAACACACATTCCAGTGTCCTTGTCGGTGGTTAATAACCACTGTTTCGATCTTCAAAACTTCTGCTAGATATATGTTCGCCATCGAGACCTTCGTCATAACATGGCTCGTCCTTGGTGAACAGTTCTTTTGAGAGCACACGTGGTCAGATGCACTAGTGTCAGACCACTAGTCAGCTACCACGCTAGATAACTCAACCTGTGCAATAATAGCAACCAAGTTAAGTAATCAAAATAACCAAGTTTAGCTATACCTGCTATTTTGGTTTGGGCTTAGATTTGTATTCACTCATGTAGTTGCCATTCTTGTCACAGTTGAAGCAAGTCACGTGGGACTTGGACTTCTGTTGCTTGAACGAAGGACCGTTCACTTTTAGATTAGTGGAGTCCTTCTTCTTGTGATGAGAAGCCACCTGCTTCCCCTTGAACTCTCTTGTCTGCACCAAGTTGGCCTTAGCCAATTGTTTGGACAGAGAGTCCATCTTCTATTGAGATCGCATTTCGTTCTCAACGTGGATCTCTTGTAGAAGATCTTCCAAGCTAATGTCCAGCTTCTTCCGATGCATTCTAGCATAGAAGTTGCTCCAACCAGCAGAAAGTTTCGAGACTATCCCTCCAACGACAAACTTGTCGACGAGGGACATGTTCTCGTCATCTAACTTTTGGCACAACTTCAGGAATTCCTTTACTTGAGGTAGCATCGCCATCTCGTCTTCGAAAAGCCACTTGTGGTACTTCTTGACGATGAAGATTTTTGGAACTGTTCTCATCATCTTCATATAGCTTACCCAAAGGATCCCAGATCTCTTTGGCATTCTCCTTCTTGGAATATGACTCAGCCAGAGAGTCTTCCATAGAATTGAGAATCAGCAGTTTATATATGCTGTTTTCTCTCTTCCATTTGCTCTGCTTGACGAGTGTAGCAGCAGTAGCATCGGCAGTTCCTCCTTCTGGAATTGTCGGTTCATCCTCAATCAACACATGGTCTATGTCCACGAGTTGAAGATTAAGGGTGACCTTCCTCTTCCAGATTTAGAAATGTTCTCCGTCGAATTTCTCTAACTTGTTAAAGCTGGTATCGATGAGAGAAGCACGAAAGTTTTCCATCTACAAGGATCTTGCTTTGAGATTGTTAGTCTCGGGGCTTGATCAAAGATGGTAGACTCGATATCGAGATCAGAGGTTCAACGAACGTTCACCTTCTGATTATTCTCGAGATCCAAGAGGAACACTATAATATAAATCTGATTACAAAAGCAACAATAATCAGAAAGAAAATCTTACGTTTTTCCTCGCAATCGCATTTGCTGACGGACAGAACTGAGTTCAGAAAATAAATATCACGTTCTTCCTTGCAATCGCAGTTGCAGACGAACAGAACTGAGTTACAACTCAGATGAAGGAGAAGAAAGAAGAAAGAAGAAAGAAGAAGAGAAAAGGTTCTTGCTGGGGTGATTAAGATCACCGTTGCTCAAAGCAAGATTCGCCCCACCACGATCTGCTTCCAGGAACCAGCAAGTTTACGAAGAACTTCTGAAACGCTCGTAAGTCAAAATTTGAGACTTGAACGGGCTTCCTGGACTTTACAGACTCTCTTAACTCTCTTCTTGGTGCATCTTTTAAAGGAGGTCAAGGGGCTCTATTTATAGAGTGGAGTTGAGACTTCACCTCTTCTCCTATCCGATGTGGGACTAAAATACCAATACTCAAAAATAGAGTTTGATATTTTAGATCATCCCATAATCAGCATAGAAGTGTGACAGTCCACGCCTACCCCCCGAACACTCCCGTGCATGTACGAGACATCCTGGAGTCCGTGTCCGAGTCCTCACAACAAAAATCAACTTGCATCCTTGTTGGATTTAATCCTTTTTTTCCTTCTAGGAAAATACTCCCACATGACACAAACTTGTGCCCCACTACACCTCATGTGCACACCTCAACACAAGCAATGCATTATATTGAGATACTCACCATTTGGTGTAGCCGATGTGGGACTATCTTTTCTAGTCCAAAGGCAAAAACACCAACAGTATAACTATGGGGCATATGAATTTGTTTCCTTGCTCAAGAAATTAGAGAAGAAGAGGAAAGAATTAGAGGAGGTAAAGAAATAGGAGGACATAGACTATTCCAAGGATTTTGATAATACCGAATAAAATCACAGCCGTTAGATTTATTATAGATGGAACATGATGGCTCATATTATATATCAATAATGCTACGTCTACTACCAAATGCTTACAATCCTCTTACAACCACTCACCAATTTGCTGGCCCACATGTCAGCAATGGGTGAAGGTTGTAAGAGGGTTGTAAGCATTTGGTTGTAACTGTAGCATTACTCATTATATATGTACCAACTAATAAATGTCATATAATCCACTTCCACCCAACTTAAGTTAAATTCAACGATTTTGCTCATCGGAGCAAGGACCAGTGCCGGTCTTTAAAATTTGGGGCCTGAGGTGGTACCCCAAAGCTTCATGTTCATATTATATTTTTTTCCGCACCAGCCAATAATTTTTTTATAGGAGGCATATTTGCTTCTTTAGTCTATTATTGGCAAACAAAAAAAATTACCAAATTGTTTTATTATATGAGGCATATTTTCTTCTCTAATCTAATTTGCATCACATATCACATTTTCAAATGAATATTCTAAACACGATCACTATGCAATCAAATAACATTATCATAATTGTCCAACAAATAATAATAATTAGTGACAAATAAACAATTAATAACAAATATAAAAATATTTTCTTTCTTAGTTTATCTATTAGTTGATTTCAATCTCAATAGGAATAACAATGCAATCAAATGACAAGAATATTTTTAAAAAAAATAAATTAGTCAAACTCAAATAAATCTAATCAACAACATTTTTAGTCAAGAATATATTTTTCCAATAAATTATAGTTTAAAAATAATTATGAGGCTTTACTGATAATCTATGTGACTCCTCAAAATGTAATGTGGCAACGGAAAGGCATCATTGCACAACAATTAAGAAATATACCAAAATATGGGTGCATTATTGAAACAACAACTTATATTATTATAAATAAAAAATTAAAGTTTTACATGTACAAAGGGAGGGACTGACTGTAAGACTCTCTTCTAATATTTGTCTCTTCAAATTCGGGCCACAATAGTAGCTTACAAATTTGGGCCATTTTAGTATCATGGTGAACATGATACCACTTGTCTCTTCAATTCAAATCTAGTAAGTATAAGTCCACATTATACTTACTACTTGTCTCTTCAGTCAGCAAGCGTTTTTAGTTGCCATAGCTAAAATTTCAAATCTGAACCTTTTTTGTTCGACTTATATAGACTAAAATTTTTTTTGATGCCCTACAAAATTTTGGGCCTGAGGCAACTGCCTCATAGGTCTCATATTAAGTCCGGGCCTGGTAAGGACACTACTGTTTTGATCCAAGCTTGTGCCCGTGGGCCAAGTGTGTCACCCCCATTTTTCGTTCTACGTATTTTCAGTATACGTATACAGAATCCTGACATGTATTTTATTTTCCTGCCTGGCTAGCTAATTTCAGTTTAATCTGACTAAGGTTCATCATGGCATATAATGGTTTAACTTGGTTTATTTTGGGTTGACTTGGTTTATTCTTTGGTTCATCATGTTAAACCCACTACAATCCCCCTTTATAACCTACCTAACTTTTCTCTCTCCTCTACTTTCTCATTAACTCTTCTTCCTTCTCCATTAAACCCACCACCAACCAAGAACACCCCTTAGGCAAGTGCAACTTGCTTCCACAAGAGAACCCATTTTTATTGTTCCAATAGCTTCTTCTCATGTTTCTAAGACACATTAGAACTTGCCATTTTCCATTTTGAGGCTTTGATTTTTGTAGATCTAGAAATTGGTTACTTTTAGATTTTGGTGGATAGAGTGTGTGCGTGTGCAGCGGAAAATAATTACCAATTAAAAATATTAAGCAATTATATACTATGGCAGATAAAAGACGGTAAATAAAATACGGTAAAGTAAGAGTCAAGAATTCAAACTCAGTGACACAGCGATGTATACTGGTATCCCTCTGAGAGGACTAATCCAGTCTCGAGTACTCTTGCTCGATGTTAATCCACTATGACACAAGCTTTAACTGAGCGCTTGCAACTCTTACAACACCGTGCTTGGTGACAAGTGCACGACCGACTTCACAACACCGTGCTTGGTGACGAGCGCACGACCGGCTCCAGAAGGCAATTGGAAAACTGGAACGTTTTCTGAATACAACCTCCGATACAACTCTTCAACACCAAACTCTAGATTAAACAGAAACTGTACTGGCTTGGCTAAGAGTCGTAAAGGCTTAGATATGAAAGTAAAAGCTCAGAACACTTTAGATAGAGAAGAGAAGAGAAGAGATGTAATTGGATTGTTTAAATGAATGGCAATCTCAACTCTATTTATAGTGTTTTTGGGAGACCGAACTCGGGCAGAGTTCGGGCAGAGTTCGGATGCTAGGATTTCGCATACGAACGTTGGATGCAGATTTGGTGGGAACTAAAATTCAAATAACCCAGACCGAACTCGGGCCGAACTCGGACCGAACTCGGACCGAACTCGGTCAGAGTTCTGTCAGAGTTCTGCTGGTTCAGAACAGTAAGGAATAAACCAAATTTGCATAGGTTTTGGGCCTTTTGGAATTGTAGATTTTTTGGAATACGTAGGTAGGCTTATTTTTGTTTGTGGACTGAGAAAAACCTAAGCCAGTACCGATCCGATCAATCTCACATTTTTCTTAGACTCAATAAATGGAAAAATACAGAATAAATATGAAAACCAATAGCCCTTTTGATGACGTCTTTTTCCTGACATTGAAGACGTATTTTTCCTTGACGACAAACGTCCAAAGATAAACAGATCTGAAAATCTGAATACCTTTCGGCGGTTCAGAGAAATCTTCTTGTATTATGCCGTCTTTGGCCCATCAATAAGTCTTTGTTGCATATGTCCTGGTTTGATCATGTTTGATCATGCTTACAGCATGTCTACAAATACATGTTAGAAGAACAAAGCAGTATGATGCATTATGATACAAACATAGCAATATGTTATAGAATATTTAGGACAATGCTAATATAAGGACAATGCTAAGTTTAAGTAGCAACAAGATAATGATTACATGAATATTAGTGACATCAATATGTTAAACTTAATTGATTAGCCATATTCAAAAACATGATATAATCATTGGGCTAACAATCTCTCCCTTTTTGATTATGGCAAATCCTTTAAGTTTAATATATATACAATAGATGCATGTATCACTAATAAACACATAATACTAGAATATTGTGTACTAACTTAAACTTATTTCTCTCCCTTTGACATGATCAAAAAGAAGCTCCCCCGTAATTAGAGCTAAAATGAACTCAAGCATAAGTAAAGGAGGAAAGCAAAAATAATCATGATCAAGGATTAGGAGAACAGTGTAACGACAAGTTTAGAAAATTGCATAACTAAAGAGTAAAAACTTGTCAACACAGTATAGTTGGTTAAAAAAAATAGTTTACCAACTAAAAATTAAAAATAATTTTAAAACACATTTTGTTCATCATATAGTGTTTTGAAATAGACCAAAAAAATATCAATATAGTAGGAATCAATCATTGGTCATAAATGAATCATGAGGAATAAAAATTCGCAGATCTAGTATGTATAAAAGAATCAAAAAATATAATAAGACTTTCAATAATGATCACAAAAAAATATGATTCATAATTTGCCCATACAAATTAGTGAATCAATTCCATAAAGAGTATAATCATTGAAAAAAAATTCAAAAGACGTATACTAGAATCTATGCAAAATCTATACCAAAGTTCATGCATTTGAATTCAATTACCATAGCATGATAAATAAATATCCACTAGATAAAACTGAAGGTAATGAAGACAAAATACTTGAGAAGGAGAAATTCAGTCGACTTGAATGCTCCCCCGCAAAGTATGATCACTCTAAATATAGATAATCATGAACTTTGAGATAAAATCTCAATAAGAAATGCCAAAGCAGTTTAAACTCAATCAAATAAGAATAATTAAATATATTTTTGGCAAGATAACTTTTAGAAACTCGAATGAAAGAAATAAATAAATAAATAATAATCATATATTCTCTCATAAAATACAAATCTAAATATCATGAACAACTCAACAAGATATGTTAGGTAAAAGAAAATATGCCCATGATGAACTACTTATACCACATATTAAGGGCATAAAGAAATTAAAACAATTAATTTGCTCCCCCTTAAAATATGCGTATATAGTTCAAAAATAATTTATATGCATAAAATAGATAAAATAAATAATCACAAGATCTAAGGAATATCCAATATATGCATCTTTCTATCCTTTGATCAAATGCATACAAAATTCCAAACTCAAAACAAATATCATCTTTAGGCAAGAAAGGAATTATCCAATGAATAACTACTTACAGATGAAGAAAATATGTCTTCAATAAAAAAATATAACACAAATTATTTCATGTAAGTAAAAGATTTTTGAAAGCTGTCTTTAATAATAACATTTGAGTACCGGACAGATTCAATAAATCAAAAAGAAATCAAAAAAAGCTTTTCAAAAAAAATATGGAATTTATTACGAAAAACTGTCTTAGTAAATGTTCGAATGCGTCCATTTAGTCCTCAGACTGAAGGCTGGCGATTCGAATCACGAAAATAATTTTAATAAAAGAATCCATAAATCATAAATAACTCCATTTGAACAAATAAACATAACTAGATATATGTCTAAAGAAAAGTGTATTCTAGATATATGGCATGTCAAGGGGCTAATTGACTTGAAATAATTAACTGCTCCACCTTTACATGGTTATATCCAAAATAATAATATAGATAAAATTTAAAATATAATTCAGAGACATATTTTAGGAAGTAGGAAACTAATTCAAAAATATAAGGTCTTCTTACCAAAGTTCATTTCTTCCCTTTTAAAGCCTTAGCACGGTGTCCACCTAACAACCGTAAGGTTTAAAGAAAAGAAATACTTTGAGAGAGAGACATTCAATATGCTTGACTTCTCCCTTTCAAAGAGTTACTGTTGTAGACAGTAAGTAACTTGAATAAGAAGATAATAATACAAAGCTCAAAATCATTGAGTATTACACAAGCTAAAGATAAAATCACAAGATCATAATATTCAATGAGTAGTCACGAATACGTAAAACAATCATCTTTAGACAAAAAGAAGAAATATCCATTAAATGAACATTTAAAAAATAAAATAATTAAAAGATATTTCAAATTAGCATGATGAATAATCATATAAGTCAAAAGATGACATAAATTGATCTATGCTATAGAATCTCACATTCGACAAGATAGATCAACATATGCTACCTTTTTGTGAAAATATAAAGAGAGAATATTATTCATCAAATCTAAAATTCAAAATCCATCAGATAATAATTGCAATTAGATCTCAATAAATCTTTAGTTTATAAAGCGTTGATCAATCTTGGATTAGCTGTAGAGGTACTGTCCCAGCTAACGGAGGTTCACCGGGGAACACTTAAGTACCGCTTCGCTTCGACCGTAGTCGTGGTGACAGACAGACCTTTTGTAGGCTTGTACCCAAAATAAATCTCTTCTTTAATAACCGAGGATTTAAGAAGAAATACTTTATAGAAATAAATTATATTCTATGGACTTAAAAAAATCTTATAACAATGTAGCATACGGTATAAGACATTTATCCATATGTGCTACAAAATTATTGGGTAACAATAAAATATAAAATATTTTTAAATCAAAATGTAGGACCTAGATACGTTGATGTATTCTGGAACCTAGGGGACTGGGTTCAGTACCTTGAATCCAGAACTAGACGATAGTTGCAAGTACACCTTAATAAATCTTAAGTCTATAAAGTATTGATCACTTCGGGGTAGCTGTAGGGGCCGGTTCCCAGCTAGCGGTAGTCCGAAGACTAGTGCACCGTATCGCTTCAGGCTATTTACACCTGTATGACAGAAGGACCCTTTCGGCTTGTTCCTAAAATGATTTCTACTCTTAAGAACTTAGATTCAAAGGAATATATGCAGTATCATCGAACATCGTCGAAATCCAGAATCCCTTAAATATAAAATAAGTAATTATCCAAATAATGGTTATATCAAGATTAAAATATCATGTATCCAAAAAGTCAACCAAAAAGCCAAGAAAAATATACACCATTCGAAGAGGCTTTGAGGAAGAAGATAATAAAGAGAAGTACATGAATTTATTCAAAAAAATAGCTTACATATGAGATAAGCACAAGTTTGAAACTACTTTTCAAAATAATGTAATATAGAACTT
The DNA here is from genome assembly GCA_029216955.1 of Iris pallida. Classification (NCBI taxonomy): domain Eukaryota; kingdom Viridiplantae; phylum Streptophyta; class Magnoliopsida; order Asparagales; family Iridaceae; genus Iris; species Iris pallida. Next base: position 1,004,092 of record JANAVB010042420.1, on the reverse strand, counting down.
GAACTAAACTCATATATCCCCATAAAGATATTTATACAATATAAGAAACATGTGAGCAATATATGAATGAAAATAAATTATTCATGTATCCTTAATAAGTATAAGAAAAATATCACAAGGTCAAAAATATGCATAAATAAACTTTATCAGACAAAGATGAAATTGATTCGTAAGAAGTTACTCAAAATACGATGTAAGAATCAATAGTGAATATACTATGCAAGCACAAGGTTAATATAAAAGTATATGTATATACTTTTCAAGTAAATAGGAGACTTGTGCTAAACATACATACTCACAAAATACCGATCAAAGTAAATGTGACATGTTAAAGACAAATCGATAAGAAGTGACCATTAAAAATATTAAAGACAAAGAGTCAAAAGCATAAACCAACAACAAAAGCTTCTATGGACTAGAGTGGTATGCATCTTCATAGATAAATACTAAGAGAAAAGAGCATACCTAGATAAATGTGTCACACTAATAAAATAAAGACTATATAGTGTGAAATAATCATTTAAGCTAATCAACTAGTCATGCTATGATTATAACTCACAAAAATGATAAACAATTAAAAGATATCAATGAGTGCTAATATCAATACATCAATAAGAACATGCTAAATATTAAAAACTATTTAGGAAGCATGTTACCGAAGTGGTTCTAGTGACCACACTTATGTTGGTGCAATTGCTTGGAAGATGACATTTGTAGCTTTGCAATCACCAACATGCTCCATGGTTCTAAGGTTCAGCATAAGTACATCCACCTGAAATATTAGGTGAAGACTTTGGTATCCAATACTTGGATCCATATTTGTTAGCTTTGAGAACCCATTTGCACAAGTTCATATCAACAAGTTTTCTAATCTGACAATAATTAGAAACATGTCCATTCATACCACAATAATGGCAGAAAGTATTAATATTAGGGCTATGTGCAACAATATGAGAACGTGCAGTAGTGTGATATGATGTGCGTGGATACTTATAATAGAAAGCATGGTTATGTGAAGCTTTAGCTTTGCTTGCTTCCTTTCTAGAAGATCTGACGTGTGTGACTTTGTGATGTGCTAAGTGTCTTGTGTTAGACTGAGTCGTAGGTTGTACTACCTGCTTTCCCAGTCTAATCTCTAACTTTTTAGAGTTAGCACAGATCTCATCATATTTAGCAGAAAGAGCATCAATTCTACATGAAGCAATAGAATACTTCTTCTTTTTCGATTCTAGTTCCTCCTTAAGTTTAGCATTTTCTTGAGTGCTTTTCTCAATGCATTCAAGTGCCTCATACAATCTAAACTCAATTGTGAAAATCTCAGTAGAATTATTAGAAGTAGAAGTATTTCTAGCATCATTCAATAAGCAAGTAAGCTTTTCATTCTCACGCTTATAGGATAGAATATCCTTTCTAGCTTGCTTATACTTATCTAATACTTTCTTGTGTTCTTCTAACAGATCACTGAAAGCATCAGATAACTCATCATAAGAAAATTCATTCTCTTCAAGAAGGGAGTTATTCTGTACCTCGTTAGATAATGCCATTGAGCATAAATTTGCAGCTTGATGAGGTCTCTCTTCTTCTTCAGAATTTGTTGCTTCACTTTCACACCATATGCTCGTGCTAATGTGCTTGTGAGATGATGATCTTCCTTCTTTTGATTGTTCGTAGTGACTCTCCTTTCTAGTAGTAGTACAATCTTCTTGGATGTGGTCTATCTTCTTGTAATTGTCACATAAAAGCTCTTCTTCGTATAGGAGATTGTGTTGTACCTTAAATCCCAATTCCATCATGCACATATTTGAATCATTATGAAGACTATCCTCCTCTCTGGAGTTGCTAGCACTGCTTTCGTATCGGCACTCATAAGTAGTCTCAAGAAGTTTCCAAATTTTATGAGATGTTGTGCAAGTAGTAATGAGATTGAATACATTAAAGTCTACAGCACAATAGAAAGCATGCTTTGCTTTTGCATCAAGGCTAGCTAACTTCTTCTCTTCCTCTGTGTAACTATAATAAGGCTTGTTAATAATAGAGGATGTGAGAATAGAAGTGATAGTAGGCTTTTGGTAGCCATTAACAACAATTGACCATAAGTCAAAGTCTTGAGACTTCAGGTACAAGCTCATCCGTGTTTTCTAATAACTATAGTTCGTTCCATCAAATAGTGGGAGTCTATTTATGGATTGCCCTTCACCGTTGAATATTGAATTCACGGCTGCCATATTTATACTCTCTAGAGTGTTATATATGAATACAACCCACTCTGATACCAATTGTAGGACCGTTGAGCACCTCTAGAGGGGGGTGAATAGAGTGTGTACGTGTGCAGCGGAAAATAATCACCAATTAAAAATATTAAGCAATTATATACTATGGCAGATAAAAGACGGTAAATAAAATACGGTAAAGCAAGAGTCAAGAATTCAAACTCAGTGACACAGCGATGTATACTGGTATCCCTCTGAGAGGACTAATCCAGTCTCGAGTACTCTTGCTCGATGTTAATCCACTATGACACAAGCTTTAACTGAGTGCTTGCAACTCTTACAACACCGTGCTTGGTGACAAGTGTACGACCGACTTCACAACACCGTACTTGGTGACGAGCGCACGATCGGCTCCAGAAGGCAATTGGAAAACATGAACGTTTTCTGAATACAACCTTCGATACAACTCTTCAACACCAAACTCTAGATTAAACAGAAACTGTACTGGCTTGGTTAAGAGTCGTAAAGGCTTAGATATGAAAGTAAAAGCTCAGAACACTTTAGATAGAGAAGAGAAGAGAAGAGATGTAATTGGATTGTTTAAATGAATGGCAATCTCAACTCTATTTATAGTATTTTTGGAAGACCGAACTCGGGCAGAGTTCGGGCAGAGTTCGGATGCTAGGATTTCGCATACGAACGTTGGATGCAGATTTGGTGGGAACTAAAATTCAAATAACCCAGACCGAACTCGGACCGAACTCGGTCAGAGTTCTGTCAGAGTTCTGCTGGTTCAGAACAGTAAGGAATAAACCAAATTTGCATAGGTTTTGGGCCTTTTGGAATTGTGAATTTTTTGGAATACGTAGGTAGGCTTATTTTTGTTTGTGGACTGAGAAAAACCTAAGCCAGTACCGATCCGATTAATCTCACATTTTTTCTAGACTCAATAAATGGAAAAATACAGAATAAATATGAAAACCAATAGCCCTTTTGATGACGTCTTTTTCCTGACATTGAAGACGCATTTTTCTTTGACGGCAAACGTCCAAAGATAAACAGATCTAAAAATCTGAATACCTTTCGGCGGTTCAGAGAAATCTTCTTGTATTATGCCGTCTTTGGCCCATCAATAAGTCTTTGTTGCATATGTCCTGGTTTGGTCATGCTTACAGCATGTCTACAAATACATGTTAGAAGAACAAAGCAGTATGATGCATTATGATACAAACATAGTAATATGTTATAGAACATTTAGGACAATGCTAATATAAGGACAATGCTAAGTTTAAGTAGCAACAAGATAATGATTACATGAATATTAGTGACATCAATATGTTAAACTTAATTGATTAGCCATATTCAAAAACATGATATAATTATTGGGCTAACAGACTTGACCCTACTTGCGTTTGCGCAACCTGTTACCCTGGCGCAACTTGGCTAATGCCACTTGTTGGCCATAGTACCCCTTGCTCCTCCCCCTTGGGCGCATTATGTCCCCATATCCCCCTTTTTAGGATTTTTGCACCCACTTTATATCCTTACGCCTTTTGATATAAACTCGACATGAACCCGATGTGATCATGACATTATTTATGAATGTTAATCTGAACACGGCTTAGTGATGGAATTGCATGATCAGTGACCCGTTGTGGTGCACTTACATAAACACGAAATGGCATTATGACCTTACTGGATAACTCTTGATAGTGACCCGCAATGGTACATTCTTGACAAGTAAATTGACATGATAATTCTTGATGATGGTCCGTTGGGACGCACCCTTGCCTTGATAAGTAATCTTGATAAGTAACATGACATGATGGTGACCCGCCGTGGTGCATCCTTGACAAGTAATCTTGACATGATAACCTTGATATGCTGTTACGACAGCTAACCTGACATGCTAAGTGAATTCTTGACACCGTGGGTGATTGTATTGAATATGCTTGTATAAGCAACCAGTCTTGTCTCGCATCATGTCTAGGACATGCATCCCTGGTTACCACGGTCAGGGATTCATACTGAATCTGACTAGGTTAACGACTAGATTGATCACGTAGAGCATATAGAGAGATATTTTGGCTACAAGCAATCTCGTTATCTGGGCGCCTTTCTTGATGGACTTGTAGCCTACCGACGAGTAGGGAACATTTCCAGCTCACTGCTATGTGGGGCACTACATGAAACGATTACTATGCACACTGTCATGTGTTGCATCCAAGTCACCTAACAAGACATGATAACTCTAATCTTGAACCTTGCGTCTGGATAACCTGGATAGTCTGCAGGGCTTGTGGCCGTAGGCATACCTCATTGCATCTTGCTAGTAACTAAGCTTGTGATAACCCTAGTTAGTTAAGTATCAAGCCGTACTCTTTGCTTGGCCGTGAATGATGGATGGAGTCCTATCTTGTCTAGTCTTGCCTAGATCCGGTGCATGGATATCTCCGGACATGCTTATTTATGTTCTACTTTATCGATAATTGGTTCGAAGCTAAGTTCTGTTCAGGTGAAGGATTACAACCCCGGTCCTTGTTTGGTTTACGGGTTGTAACTTGGTTACCGGAATAGTCCTCTAGTTATCTTATCGTTTATCATCCTATTTTCTTTAACTCATGTCTTATGTTATTTCACCTATGACTTTATGTGCTGATATGCTGGTTTTTGTTCTTAAGTGAAGCCCCTTTGTGGCACTTGCTCTTTCTGGGGTCTGACCCAGCTGGTTTTGTATGGCCAAATTTCGGAGCAGCTACCGAGGATCTCTCAACTTTCCTGCCAGATGGTGAACACTAGAAGGAATCCCGACAACGAGTGGGTTTTTATTTTGCTCTCCCACTCCATTGTACAAATATTCTTTTGAGGCGTTTAGCCGCTGAGCAAGTGTTAGCTCGTTGCAACTTTACTTACTATCTGCCTACGGGCTGTAACATGATTGACAAATCCTAGGGTTGATCATATATGACTTAAACTCTTGCTAGTTTTCGTATTTTGTATGACTAGCTTCATGATCATCTGAATATGTAATGTATGGGACGCCTTACCTTGTATGTCTGATGATCTACCATCTTGTTATATCTACTTGTTGCTTGAGATTGAAACACTAGGCTTGTTATTGACCTTAAGAGACTGATGGCTTGTAGAAAACCCTCATACATCTAGACAGCCGTGATCGTATTGCGAGATGAGATTCACTTCAATGTACGTAGCTGGCTGTGTCTGTCCCCCGCTCTCCAGTATTCTGGTTCTGGGGCGTGACAAAGTGGCAACATTTTATTGGCCCTTTTGTCACGCTCCGCTCCCGCATGAGCGATCGTCCTCACTAAGGCGTGATGCCGCACGAGCCTAGATTGTGCTCGTGCAAGGCGGGTTCCATAACGGCCAATTTTAGCGGCTACGACGGGGTCGTCGCACAGAAGTCCCATACAGAGACATTGAATAATAGCAACGAAATTTGAAGCAAAACACAAGTCATTACAAAATACTCTTTTATTGATATTGAAACAAAGGTTACAATAGGGCACAAGGCCAAGATTACAAGTCTCTCAAGCTCACTCATCTCACATTACAAGTCACTCAGCTCTCTCTCATCTCTCATTACAAGTCACTCAGCTCTCTCTCATCTCTCAATACATATCTTGAGCCAGCGGAAGCTTCGGAAGGCGACGTCCATACATTATGTCCCGTATAAGTCTTGACTCCATGCGGCCGTATGCTTCGAATCGCCAAGGAACTCCGTGCCTCGACGCATCCAAGCGAGCTCCGAGCCACGAGATTCTACCTGTGCCTGCACATGGAAACTATGTGGGTGTCAGTACTAAACTGTACTAGTGGAATCAGCTCCTGCACATGGAAACTATGTGGGTGTCAGTACTAAACTGTACTGGTGGAATCAGCTCCTCGCCCACCCATACAAAACCAATACGTTTGATTTACTTTGTGCAACATAGTCCCTTCTTATCAATTGTCTTTCTACTCTTGCCTTAGGATCAGTTTTAGGACAAACGCCTTGGCCTATTTCGTGTTTCAAGACCATCCCGTGCTTGCAACATTGACGTTACCCTATCAAGCCGTGTTTGCCTTACGACACTTGGCCTACTTCTTTCTTCTGAGACCGCCTCGCCGACCTATAACCGCGAGCATACTTCTTTCTTCTTAGACCGCCTCGCCGACCTGTAGCCGCAAGCGTACTTCTTTCTTCTTAGACCGCCTCGTTGACCTGTAGCCATGAGCGTTCTTTCCATGTTACCATATCATTTCATTCAACTCAATGCCTATTTGATAGTCCTTTCTCCAAAACTCATCGAATCAACCGTGGTTTATGCCTTAAACACTAAGTCCGTGCAACGTGCCTTAAGCCAACCGTATTCTATGCAACACTCCTGCCCAAGCCGACGGTCGTGGGGCTACTTAACTTTGAGAAACCACGAAAGAGCGGGACGATACTTGTAATGTCTTAGGTCGATCGGCATAACTTTGCCCAATTTAACTTTGCATGACTTAAACACACAACGACTCGACGAACAAAGGCTGCGTCAAGCCTTGTATTGCGGAAACGTGCCGCGCATGCGTTCGACTTCTGAACGACCAAGTCATTTGGGTGCCTAGACTTATATTATAAGCCGTACAACGCAGCTTAACTCATGGGGCAAGCCAAGGCTATGCCAAGCCTTGGACGATAGGACCGTGCATGCTCTATGAAGCATTTATGCGGGCGACACCTATAACTTAGGCTACGTTCATACTTTGCCTACTCAACCAACTTTTCTTCTTCCAAGCCACGGGACAAAGGATCGAGTGTCATTTTCAAAGCACGCCGCGCTCCAACTCTAAGCCGACCGTTAGACCTTTCCATATTCTAACTCAATTCGACCCGTTGGGATTATTTCCTTTAGCTATGTGAATTCGTCTCTTTTATTATCAAGCCTACTTGTGCAAGTTAAAAATATACGATTTATTATGTGAAGGCTAAGATGAGATAAGTTCACCAAAACTATCCCACCTGAGCGAGCGGTCGTCTCGACCGAGCGATGTCTCTGAGCAGCCGTTGCAAGGCTAAGTTCGAACGCCGTCGACATTCCTATTCCTCCGATTGACTGAACGGGATGGGACACTACATCATACACCACTCAGAAAAGTTTTATCCTCGAAACTAACTGAGTACTTACTTATTGACTTATCACTTTACTCAACATTCAAGAACTCTTGCACACACTACGCCTATGCGTTTCCCTCAAATCCGAGCCACGCTCGTGCTACCCTCAATCTTTTCTTTAAAACTCACGATCTCAAAATTCTCGACACTTTTCTGTTCCTCAAATCTCACATGAATTCAACGTATCACTTAGTTGGATCGTGCACAAATTCCAGGCGTCCCCAAAATACATGTATTTCAGCCAAGCCTTGTGATAGAAAATTCCATCATCACTACTCGAGTCGGATCATGCACATATTTAAGCGTCCCTGATATACATGCATGTCAACCGATGCTCGCGAGTGGTGCCTCCACAAATCCTACCACTTCGTACTCGGACGTCTGTCTAACCGCTAGGCTATGTCTTTCCGTCAGTATTGGAATCATAGTTCCCAAACAACAATATCAACGCTGACCCCATCCTAAGGTCAAACCAAATTTATAGTACGGGGTTTTCTACCCAAGCTTGCATCACTCCGATTTCTAAACTTCGAGCATCGATTCTCTACACACATCCTAACGTTCGTCGCACGGGGTCCGAGTCGTTCAGCAAAGCCATCCTACGATAACTCACGTTCAACCAATTTTACGACGTATCAAAATCGCTCATTCAATAAGTCATCTTATATAGTCTGTCCCTTCAAACACGTTCGATATAATCCGCCTGTCGATCATTCTCAAGTCAAGCACGCTACGACATAATTCATCGCTAAACCATAATTCACATTTCATATTTCCTAAGTCATCTATTCCAATTCACGTAATCGGTCATAAGGTCGTCTAGCTTAACAATATGTTGCGCCCCGATCTCACGCGAGTCAGATTATCTACGGTGGGCATGAATCACCATGCACGCTCTCGCGAGATAATTATCCTCATCGGGACGTAACTCTTGTTTTGCGTCTAGATTAATTCATTCTCGATGTGCGGATTGGACCTAGTCACTCCTCAAGTCTATTCAATCATCAATCACAAGCCAAACATCCTCGAATTTTCCTTCGCATCAAACCAACAAGTCGAGACAATCAACATTGCCGCTGATTTTCCGAGTTCAATCATTCCCGCGACATGAATCACCATGTCAACGCTCACGCGGAACGATCGCCCCAAATCCAACGTAACGCATGTGCGAGGCTAGAGTTGCTGTAACGCCCCAATCCCAAAATACGTAGGACTAGGAACGTTGACATGCCAGCTGTATACATACGAAATACATGGGCCTTGTATGTATACATAAGCTGTAAAATATAGTAGAACCATAACTAATCTCATCCACACAAAATAAATAAATAAAAGATATCATATAATGATAATGAATTGTATCGATACAATATGTTGGGAGGAGACAAATCTACTACCAACAAGTAAAGGAAAAATACATAAGAAAAGAAATGAATTTGGCGAGCGAAGCGAAGACGATCCAATTGTATTCATCCTCGAAGATATAGCGATGATCACGGCTAGGGCTAGAACACCTGCGTAAGACAAGAGCACAACCTGGCGAGATAACCAGGTCCTCAGAGGGACGTAACAAGACACATAAAATCATGCCAATAACTGACTAAATAAAGCTCAACAGTAAAGTATATGTGACTACACAAATAAAGGTCATTAACCATTCTAAGTGAAAATGTATTTTGAAGACAATGTTCCACACAAGGGCTCTCGAGACTAGAAACACGGCGCGTTAGCGTTTCAACCAAGGCACTAGTGGCGTCTAGAGAAAAGTAAATGCACGGCCACTAGCTCTTGGGTGAGTCACTAACGGCAGCTAGACGAAAGTAAATGCACGGCACATTTGTGTTTCAACCGAGGCACTAGTGGCATCTAGAGAAAAATAAATAAATGCACGGCCACTAGCTCTCGACTGAGTCACAAATGGCAGCTAGACGAAGGTAAAGGTGTGAAAGCCCCTGCGCCTAATAACTGTCTTCACCCTTCCCATGCACTACTCGTGCTGAATTCATACCACGATATTCCTAATAACCGCTAAGTCTTCTAGGCAATTATATTAGCAGTTATACCCTAACGCTCGTCCTGTACGCACCGATGTACGGTCGGTACACAAGTCCGAATCTATATGAGACACGTGACATCGTGGCACACATGTGTCGAGTCAATGAATGCGGCACAAACAAAGGTGGTCCCTAAACTCTAGGCCAAGTGCATAAAGAAAACTAAAGTATAATAATTTGCAACTGCATATGGTTTTGAAAGAACAAGAAATAAAATATGCATGATATTGAGCAAAAAATTAAACAGTAAAGACAAGGTGTCTTGCCTGGTGTGAACGCCTGATGTGGTGCGATGATCTGATAAGTTCTGTTTTTGTAAAATAGCTGGGGTCGATGTGGAGATGTCCAAATTCACGAGAAAGTAGGAGTGCCCTTTGAGTCATGATCGATATTCAGTGGAATTCACAGAGAAAATACCTATAGTATTTTCTAGAAACCTATTTTATAGTATTTGAAACTAGATTTATTAGTAAAAAAAATAATTTAACGTAAATATTTGAGAATCTAAAAATTATTTTAGGCAAAAACACTAAGTTTGTAAAAATATGAATTTAGATAGGAAAAAAAATATTATTTAGATAACTTCTTTGAAAATTATAGAAAAGAAAAATCGTTTTTAGGCTAAATTGTAATTCATAGGTCAAAGAACTATATTTTAATTATATAGAAATGCTGCAATAATATTCAACAAAAAATATTTTTATGAGTCAAAAATATTTTTAGATAATTACCTTGAAAATCCTGAAAAATCAGTTTAGGGCTAAGAATCTTAATTTGAAAATATATGTAGGGTTAAGTTCACTACAGTATTTGTTACAAAATAAGTTTTTAGGATTTTTATCAAAATAACTACTAAGCAACAACAATTGTAGTACTAAAATAATAAGAATATTAATAATTAACAGAATACTCATGTTTTTCCTACATTATCAAAGAACAAGGATTACAAATAATAATAATGTTAATAATAATAATAATAATAATAATAATAATAATAATAATAATAGTAATAATAATAATAATAACAATAATAATAATAAATATTATTATTAATAACCCTTAAATATTACAACACATACCCTTAAAAAAATATAGTACTAATAATATTAATAATAGTTATATTAATAAATCCTAAAATCTACCCAGCCCATTCTTCCCCCTCCAATCGACATTAAGAGAGAGAGAGAGAGAGAGAGAGAGATGGAGAGGAGGAAAGGGATTCACCGGAGGGGGCTGCGCCGGAGGCGGCGCTCGCGGTCGGTGGAGGAGGCGCGGGGAGAGCTGGCAGCGGGATGGTCGACGGAGGCTGATATGGGGTGCGGCGCTCGGGACTCGGCGGAGGGAGCGAGGAACGGAGAGGGAAGGGGCAGCGGCCGAGAGGGTTTTGTCGGCGGAGGCGAGCTTCGCCGAAGGCAGCGGAGAGTGAGGAAAGGGGAAAGAAACGGAGGAGTGGAGAGAAGTCGGGTGGCTCGACCGGGCTCGTCGGCGGACGGCTGTTCGTGAGGAGGGACTGAGGAGTCGACGGTGGGGGATCGGGAGTGGGGTTCGTTTCCACGGACGCGGTTGGTGCCGGTTACTGGACGGGAAGTAGAGGTGCGGGGCTCGGCGTGGGGCAGAGACCGGAGATGGCGCCGGAGATCGGTGGATCTCCAGATCTGGTGGCCCAGGGACAGCCGGAGAAGAGGGTTAGGGTTCCTTTTTTTCTTTTTTTTGGATGTTGGGTGGCGATCGGCTGTGGCACCGGCGGCTAGGTCGCCGGAGTTAGGTTGCCGAGGTGGGGTATAGTTGGTGGTAGTTGCTGGGTTATTTGTGGTGGCGCTCGGCCAAGGTGGCCAGGGGTGGGGTCTGGTGAAGGTTGTGGCGGTGGTGGTGATGGCGACGGATTTGGGTGGTGGATGGCGGTGGCTGGGTTGGTATTTCCGACGGGTGGCCGAGGTATTTGGCTGGGACAGGGAACAGAAGGCGGAGGTGGGTTTGTGTTGCTGGTGGTGGTTCGGGTTCGCCTGGACGGCGTGTTGGTAGGCGGGATGATTGTCTGCGGCGGGACGGCTGGTGGTTCGGTGTATGAGAGGCGGTTGGATGGGTGTGGTGGTGGTGATTGCAGTGGTTTGGTCGGGAAAGAAATGGCGGAGGACGACGGGTTTCTGTCTAGGTTAGGGTTAGGGCTAGGGCTAGGGCTAGGTTTTGATGATGTCGGGGAGTGTCCGACACGGGGAAGGAGCTGATGTGCCTGTAAATATGGAATAAGATGTTGGTCACGGACACGATACACTTATTTGTGGTGGAGAAAATATTGTGGAGGAATAATGAATGATAGAAATTTGGAGGAGTACCTGCCTATTTATAGGATGTGGAAATTCCCAGTTGGGTAAGGACTAGGAATATTTAAAAACTAGTAGATAAATATTATTTGACTCAAATCAATTTAAGCTAATCCTTTATAAATTAAATATAAATTTAAATTCAAATTCTAATCCAACTCAATTAATTCTAGAAAATTTTAAATCCAAATTGATGATTCCAATCTTTAAATTAAACTTATTTAAATTAAATAAAATCTAATCCAAGTTTAAATTACCGCAATAAATTCAAAATATTTTTTTTTCTAAAAATAATAATAAATAAATTTTTTAAAATAACATTATTATTTTAAAAAAATAAACTAATAATTAATTACAAAATATGTATGCACAAATAATATTTACAAATATATACTTTTCTAGCATACCATTTTATAAGAATATATTTTATTATTATAACTGTCTAACAAGGCTTTTCATAAATAAAATTATAAATTTAATTTAAAATTTTGATAGGTAAAAATAATTATTATATATATTTTCTTGAAACTATAAAAATAGGAAAAATATTTTTTCAAAAAAAATGTGTACGCTCGCATACATTCGCACTCGTTGAGCAATTACAAAAATAAAATAAAATTTCCGTGCGCGACGTACAATATGACTACGCGACGTACAATACAAATATTTTTAAATCAGTACCAAATTTTAAATAAAAAAATTATAGAAATTTAGGGGTTTTACAGTTGCGCTCGCGCAAGGCAAGAATGTCGACGATGTGGTTATCCGCGTAACCCTCAAGACACATTTATTTTCATCCAACATTTATCTCAATCAAAATCCTAAGTACAACACCCAACCGAACGATAACACTTGCACGATCGTCATCCGCCGAGTCAGAGTACCCCCGAGTTATCGCATATCGATCTTTGATACGCCTCAATACCATCGACGATATGCGTAACTTGACGATCTTCCTTTGCAACAAATTCTGAGTCGTACGAATAGTGCTATCGTCCGACTAGATAATCTCCTCGATATTCAAATTCAAGTTCGGTCATCATCCCTCGAGTCATTCCCAACATAAAATTCCTTAAACCCAAATTCGTGTATTGTTCATCCGTCTATCTTAAGTCATCGACCAACGTATTTTCTCAATTCGTACCATTCCTTGCTAACTCAAATCATCGAGCAACATTCAATCCAATCCTTAGAGTCATTTGCGTAACTTTAAAATAAAACCTTTTTTATGCACGCTATCTCCCCGTTGTGCTAACTTTTCGTATACGATCAGTATCAATTTTCTCGATCAACTCATCCATTCGCACACCCTAACTTTTTTCTCGATTCGATTTTATCTACTCGCTCATTTTCGTGTTTCATACTTACGTAATCCTCAATCCCGTGCACGTTTCGTGTGCGTCAATTTCTAGGTTGTTCGAATCGACTCATCACAATCTTCAAGACTATAACTTGTTCAATGATACTCAATCTATGGCTTTGTATACACACGATGCTTACTGATAGACTCACCGACACCCCGCATCCTCAATTGATCGATCGATATCCCTGAGGCTATCGTATATACCACTCAGGGATGAAGTCATTCAACAAATCCTCAACTTATTATTCGATTCTCAAATCTATCTCCTCGAATTTCCGTTTGAACGAATCCTTAAGTTTTAAGCACGCTCTCCTATATCGCATCGAGGATAACATCGTCGCTCGATAGCACCCCCTATCGATAATCATCATATTTACTCAATCGAGTTCAACTCATTCTCGTCCGACACAATTCGATTCCCGCACTCGACTGTTCTAAGGTCGACGCAACTTTGGTGTATATGCCCAGTCCGACTTAGACAATAGTGCTTATGTAAACCATCTTTTTGTTTTGTTGTGAAAAACTATTTTCCTATATTTTTCAAAATAGATAGACTTATTGTATGGACATCCCGTGGGACAATTGTGAGAGAGCGCACCAAAGATATCAATATTACGGAAGCAATCATTCAGAGTTTGCGGAAACAACGGAGTTAAAGAATGAAGAACAGTTTGGCAACTCTAGAGGGGGGTGAATAGAGTTTATATAGAAAAATAGCCAATTAAAAATAACTCTTTCACCGATAATAAATAATCAGAGTAAAGTGCGGAAAATAAATGAAGAGCAGAAGAGCATACACAAACACAGCGATTTTAACCTGGTTTCCCTCGTGGAGGACTAGTCCAGGCCTGAGAACTCTAGCTCAGGATTAAATCCACTATTTGTGAAATAGTAGTTTACAACCCGTGCCTTTTCTTCAGAAGAGTACGTCAACTTCTAACAGAGGATCGCAGTGGCGATTTGCTTGGAATTGTCCAAGCGACTTCTTCGACTCTTGCACAAGAATCCTAACTGAGAGATGCTGAGCACTCGAGACTTAGGAGGCTTGTGGCTAGTAGATGGGAATGGTATGGCTTATTGAGCTTATAAGAGAGAATAGAAGAGAAGATTGGATGGATTGAAATGAGAGAATTCATGCACTATTTATAGTGTTTTTATAGGCAGAATTTGGCCAGAATTCGGGTAGGAAAATTCAAAAATTTGGCCGTTGGACAACTAGCAACCAGCTATCCCTAAAATTAGGGTTCCTGATTTCTAGGGGACAGAGTTCGGCCCGAACTCTGTGTGGAGGCAGAGTTCGGCCCGAACTCTGTCTCCAGAGCACAGAGTGGTTCTAAGGGGACCAGTGGACAGTTTTTGGTTCAGTGGAGCTTGGGATTTTGGGTAGGTTATAGACTAAGTTCCAAGAGCTCAGCATGACTCAGAGTACACAAGTCTAGACTCAATGAAATTATAAAATACAGACTTCAGAACACACTGAGAGCCGGAGACTGAGCTGTCATCTGTCTTGAACTGAATGCAGTCGTCGTGTGTCGTATTGAATTAATACAAATATTATTTAGTCAATGTAGTCAATATTTGGTTGACTGTGACTTTGTGTCAACAATCTCCCCCATATTGATAATTGACAAAATAATATATGTATATTCAACATTCATACCTGGACACAGTTGATTATAGCAACATAGCTCCCCCATACTCGATGCCGAGCTAGAATGTAATAGCTCCCCCGTAATCAGTGAACGGTGCTGAGCTAAAAGCAATAGCTCCCCCGGAAATAGTGCATGAAACCTGTATAATATCTCCCAAAAAGCACAAACAAGCACAGATATACCAAAAGATAGGATATGATACTAATACCAAGAGAATATATCCAGACATATATATCCAGCCAGAATATACATAGTTCTCCCCCTTTTGGCAGTTAGCAATATAGACTGCAGATGAATGAATAATAGAGAAACTGCAGAAGATAATTATAGTAATACAACCACTCCAAGCAGAGAAGAAACAGTATAAAAATAATCAAAAGAAGTACTAGCATAAAGTGTCATAACCAAATGTCAAACACATAACCAGAGTTTAAAAGCATCCAAGTACATAAAACTGAAACTAACTAGAAATAAAAATGCATCAACTAATGTCATCATCAGCAGCAGCAGCAAGTAGTAGCCAATCTCCATCACGGAGCACGAGAAGGTCCTGGAACATCTGAAGGACCAGGGAAGGAGCGACGAGGGTCCACAAAAGCATCATCCGGATCCATGTAACGCATAACCCACGGATCATCAATGCGATGACCCGCGCGCGCTGGATCCCTCTCCATGGGAATGTGCAGATGCTGAGACAGGGAATATCGTATATCATGCAGAGAGTTGCCGAGAGCACTCATCTGCAGAGTAGTACGATAGTCCAGCTGTGTCCAGCGATCGTCCTCAAGAGTAAAACGATCCCGGAGCAAAGTCTGAATAGACTCAAGAGTGGCAGGTGGAGGAGGTGCATCCTGACCGAGTGGAAGAGAGTCAGGCTCCGCATCATCAGAATGCTCAGAGGCCTCAGGAGAAGCGACGACTGCCTGAGTACGTCGTGCTTTGGACAGAAAAGCAGGAGCAGGCAAGAACTGACAGTCATGAATAGGAATGATGAATGCACGAAAAACCATAGGAAGGTATAAAGGATAAACCAAGGCTCTTGGTTTCTTCCTATAATTTATCATCCAATCCATCATTGTCCTAGGAAGATTGAAGGGGATACGGTAATGAAGGTGATATAAAGCAGAGATCTCAAAGTAGGTAACTTCATCAGTTGAACCAGCCTTGGGTAAGATGGTGTTAAAAATTATTCGATGAAGCTCATAGAAGTAGGGGTTGAGATGCTTGGCCATAAGTTTGCGAGGACTTATGTTAGGAGCACATAATTCCTCCTTGAATCCTTCAAGAGAAGTATCGCCAACAAATTGAAATTGACGTGCTTCCACAAGTTTATCCCAAGCATCAAGATTAACAAGATCAAGAAAATCCCCCAACTCAGAATTATTGAAGACTATGTCAATACCGGCAACCCGGGAATAGATGTGGGTTGCATCGAAAGTTAAATTGCAATAAAACATTTGGATTGCACTACGGTAGATGACAAAATTTGAAGCAACTAAAGCATCCAAACATAGATCACGAAACAGAGATTCAAATTGAGCAAAGATTGTAAAATTTATTGGATGTCCTCCGAACACCGGACGAGTACGAAAGTCGCTAAACCATGCATTAGACGCGTCTAGCGACACAAATAATCGTTCGTCATATGTATTAGGGTCTTGGGGATTAGGCGGGTTGAACAACGGATGAAGGGGTTGTTGTTCACCTACTTGCTCAACGGGAGGAGGAGGATTCGAAGAGGAGGCACCCTCGGTTCGGATTCTCTTCCCACGATTGGGCAAGCGTGGAGCCATTTGCAAGAAATTAGAGAACTTGAAATGGAGAGAAAGAAGGAGATATACCTGAAAATAACAACAAACAGTGGAAGAGAATGATGAGAAACCCTTTTTCCTTAATTTTGAGAAGTAATGGAGCCTTCTAGATCAAAAACTAGGGTTAGGGTTTTGAGAAAAGAGTTTGGAGAGGTGAGGAAGGAGGCAAAGGTGAAGGAGAGAGAGGGAATCCCGAAATAAAATAGGGGTTTGTCTTTGGTCGGATGACATATGGACCATAGGATCTAAATTGATCCAACGGCAGAGCCAGATCCCGACACTGGAACTTAGGGACCGAACTCGGCCCGAACTCTGTTAGGGGAAGAGTTCGGCCCGAGTTCTGGATCAGTGGTCCAGAACTAAAGGCAGGCTGAAAAGATAGAAAAATTGATTAAGTGTTGAACAAAAGAGATTTTGAGGATAAAAGATTGATGAAAACAATGAAGTACATAGAGAGGTACACAAAGGTCATAATGAACTTTAGGAAAAATCAATTAGGCAATAATAAATCGGAACAAACCATATAATAAACAAGGAAATATATTATAATTCAGTATTTCAAATTTGCCATGGGTTAGCTGCAGGGGCCGGATCCCAGCTAGCGGTAGTCCTGAGGACTAGTGCACCGTGTCGCTTAGGCTTTTACGCCTTTTTGTCAGAAGGACCCTTTCGGCTTGTACCCATAATAAATTCGTCATAAAAGAATCAAAATATACTCGATATTTACGCAAGTAAGTCTCAACTTATAACTGCTTCATCCAAAATTCCGAGTTCACGACAAAGAAAATTGAAGCGCTCTTCGAATAATGGCTTAGTAAAGAAATCTGCTAGCTGATGATCAGTGTCAATAAATTCTAAGTTAATCGTGCCATTTTGCTGATGATCACGCAAAAAGTGGTGTCTGATCTCAATGTGTTTAGTGCGTGAGTGGCAGACAGGGTTCTTAGTCAAATTGATGGCACTAGTATTGTCACAGAATATAGGAATATGCATGAAAGATAATTTATAGTCTTCAAGGGTTTGCTTCATCTACAGAATTTGTGCACAACAACGCCCAGCTGCTATGTATTCAGCTTCTGTTGTGGATAGTGCGACAGAGTTCTGCTTCTTGCTAAACCATGAGACTAAAGCCTTTCCTAATAAATGACACGTGCCGCTAGTACTTTTACGGTCGACCTTGCATCCAGCAAAGTCAGCATCAGAGTAACCGATGAGGTCAAATGATGTTGACTTGGGATACCATAGGCCCACTGTAACCGTACCCTTAAGGTATCGAAAGATACGCTTAACCGCGGTCATGTGAGATTCCTTAGGATTTGCTTGATATCTAGCACATAGGCAAACACTAAACATGATATCGGGGCGACTAGCAGTTAAATAAAGTAAGCTGTCTATCATACCTCGATACTTACGTTGATCAACGGGTTTGCCGCTCTCATCTGGTTCGAGTTTGGTTGAGGTAGCCATTGGAGTGCTGATTGGTTTGATGTTGTCAAGATCGAACTTCTTCAGCATGTCCTTGGTATACTTCGATTGACAGATGAAAGTTCCATTAGCCAGTTGTTTTACTTGCAGACCAAGAAAGTAGTTGAGCTCTCCCATCATGCTCATCTCAAATTCCGTCTGCATACACTTGGCAAATTCTTGACAAAGAGTTTCATCAGTAGACCCAAAAATAATATCATCAACATAAATCTGAATTAATAAAATAGTGTCTTTGAAAGATTTTATAAACAGTGTAGTGTCAATTTTCCCTTTTGAAAAACCTTTCTCAAGTAAGAAGCTACTTAGCCTTTCATACCAAGCTCTGGGGGCTTGTTTGAGGCCATAAAGTGCTTTCTTTAGCTTGAACACGTGGTCGAGAAATTTGTGATTTTCAAAGCCAGGAGGTTGTTTCACATAAACTTCCTCCTTAATAAAACCATTCAGGAAAGCACTTTTCACATCCATTTGAAATAATTTAAAGTTTTAAAAATTAGCAAAAGCACAAAGCATCCGAATGGATTCTAGTCTAGCAACAGGAGCATACGTCTCATCGTAGTCGATACCTTCCTCTTGGTTGTATCCTTGAGCTACTAGACGAGCTTTGTTACGTGTGACTGAACCATCTTCATTTACTTTGTTTCTAAAAACCCATTTAGTACCAATTATCGAGTGATTAACCGGTCTAGGAACGAGTTCCCATACTTGACTTCTCTCGAATTGGTTGAGTTCTTCTTGCATAGCAGAAATCCAAAATTCATCATTAAAAGCTTCAGAAATATTTTTAGGCTCTACTTGTGAAATGAAGGCAGTGCTAGCAACGGAGTCTCTTAGTGATGATCTAGTAGTTACTCCACGTGAAACTTCTCCTATAACTAAATTTTCTGGATGAGAAGGTTTGAAAGAGAATTTCTTAGGCAAACCCTCCAGAGAATTAGTTTCGGTTGAAGTATTCATTGGAGTAGAAGTTGATGGCTCAACGTCATCATCAAGGGTACTTGCTGCACTGTTGTCTTCATCAAAAGTCACATTTGTTGACTCTTCCACAATAAGTGAGCGTTTATTGAAAACTCTATATCCCTTACTCTTGGCGGCATAACCAAGAAAGATACCATCGTCAGCTTTGGCATCAAATTTGCCTAAGTTGTCTTTGGTGTTAAGGATAAAACATCTACAACCAAAAACTTTAAAATAAGAAACATTGGGGGTTCTCCCAAACCAAAGCTTATAGGGTGTTTTCTTCGTAATGGGACGAATAAGTACCCTATTTAAAATGTGGCATGCTGTACTTACAGCCTCTGCCCAAAAATATTTCGGAAGAGAAAATTTATTCAACATGACTCTAGCCATATCGCCAAGAGTCCTATTCTTTCGCTCCACAACACCATTTTGTTGAGGAGTTCTAGGACAAGAGAATTCATGATCAAAACCATTTGCATTACAAAAACTTTCAAAATCATAATTTACGAATTCGCCTCCATGATCACTTCGGATTCGAGTAATCATGTAGCCTTTTTCGTTTTGAACTTTCTTTACAAAAATTTTGAAAGCAGAAATAGCATCGCTCTTATTAGCGAGAAAGAAAACCCATGTAAATCTCGAAAAATCATCAACAATAACAAATGCATAAAGTTTGCCTCCAAGGCTAGCTATTCTACTAGGACCAAATAAATCCATATGAAGTAGTTGCAAGGGTCTAGTAGTACTTACAGAGTTGATAGAATGAAATGAGGATTTAGTTGCCTTATTTAGTTCACATTCGGCACATACCGTGTCCTTTTTGAACGTGATGTCAGATAATCCTCTCACTAGCTTCTTGGTAGAAAGCCTGGATATAGCATCCATATTGGCATGACCAAGACGCTGGTGCCAAAGTAGTCGTTCGTCTTTGTGGGCATATAGACATCTACCTGCATTGTTAGTATTTATAGAAAGATAGAAAATGTAGATGTTGTCCTCTCTTTTCCCTTCAAAAGCAATGTCTCCTGTTGACCTATCATAGATGTAGCAACTGTTTTGTCCAAAGTTAATATCATATCCATGATCAACAAGATGACTAATGCTGAGCAGGTTATGCTTTAACTCGATCACTAGGCAGATATCCTTTATTACAGGAGAAGGAGGATGACCAATGATACCATTACCTATAATGTGCCCTTTGAGATTGTTACCGAAGGATACGTATCCTTCTCTCTTCATCGATAGTGATGCAAAAAGATTTGCGTCTCCCGTCATATGTCGCGAGCATCCACTATCGAAAATCCACTTACTTTCAGTTGAGGAGGGAAGGTCCACCTACATCAAGAGTAGATGTGACCTTTGGTACCCGAGTTCTTGAGGGTCCTGAAAAGTTAGTCTTTGGGAACCAAGCATATATCCTTTTATCTACAAGTCTTCTAACTCTGCACTGTGGTGAGATGTGTCCATGTAATCCACAATAAGTACAGATAGCATTCTTATTTATACTAGGAGCATGAGAATAATATCTATAAGCAACAGGATGAGGATGGACATGATGTGAAGAGTTAGCATGGTGAAGATGATTATGCATGGAATAAGTGGCATGGTGATGGTGTCTATGAGGCATAGAATGATGGTATTGTCTATGATGTGTGATATGCTGATATTGTCTAGATGGCATGGCATGATGATTTTGTCTATATGGTATATGAGGACCTTGTCTATATGGCATTGCATGATGATTTTGTCTATATGGCATGG
This sequence comes from Iris pallida, assembly GCA_029216955.1. Taxonomy (NCBI): domain Eukaryota; kingdom Viridiplantae; phylum Streptophyta; class Magnoliopsida; order Asparagales; family Iridaceae; genus Iris; species Iris pallida. The sequence continues at coordinate 983,320 of JANAVB010042420.1, read as the reverse complement.
CATGATGATTTTTATGTGTGGAGTGATGTTGATTGTGTCTTTGTGCATGATGAGTGTGTACTGAGTGAGAATTGTTCTTGCGTGCACGTGGTTTGTGAAAGTTTGTGTATATAAATGCATGGTTATGTGCTGCATGAGAATGACGTGATTGACTAGCATGAGTGGTATTGTGCCCATGTGATTGGGTTTGAGGTTGAACAACCTGTTTACCCAATTTGGTTTCTAATCTTTTAGAAACAGCTTGCAGTTCATCAACCTTAATATTTAAGCCATATATCTTAGTCATGGAAATCTTGTGTCTACTCTTTTCTTCAGCAAGCAACGTGTTGAGTGTAGTGATTTCTTGAGTTTGTTGCTCAATACGTGCTTCAGCATCATGCAAGCTTAATTTAAGCTTGGATACTTCATCAGTGTCATTAGTGGGTGACGTGTTTCTAACATTATCAAGAAGTAAAGAAATTCTTTGTATCTCATCTTCTAGACTTTTGATTTTGTCCTTGGCATGTTTATATTTACCGATGACCTTTTATGATCATCGAGTAAATCAGTGAAAGCATCGCCAAGTTCATCAAAAGAGAAGTCATCCAGAGTTTCGTTAGAAACCTTGTTGGAATTTGCCATTAGGCACACATTTGCTGTATCTTGAGGAGAGTCCTTTTCTTCCTCAGAGTCACTCGCTTCACTTTCATGCCAGATGCCTGTGTTGGCATATTTCTTTGATGAGTTCTTTTTGTATGGCTTCTCATAGCGGTTGCTCTTCTTCAGGAATGGGCAGTCTTTTCGGACATGTCCAGTTCTCTTGCAACCGTAACAAGTTGGTTCTTCTTCATCGTCTTCTTGAGATTCCTTCTTCCTTCGATTGAAGCGAAGGAATTTCCTGAAGTTGCGAACCATGAGAGCTTGGTCTTCATCATCCGAGTTATCTTCTTCGGTCTCATCATGATTAGCTCTTCGTTGATGAGCTTTGAGTGCGATCTCCCTGGTCTTCGGAGCAGGCTCTTCGAAGTCCTTGAGGTCAAGCTCGTGAGTCATAAGCTTACCCATCAAGGTCTCCATTGACATTATTGTGAGATCGTTTCCTTCTATGATGGCTGTCACCTTAGGGTTCCAAATCTTTGGTAGCCCTCTGAGTAGCTTACGAATCTTCTCGTGGTTTGAGTACTGCTTTCCAAGCGAGGATAGAGGATTGATGATGTCGAGGAATCTTGTGAACATTTGAGTGATCGTCTCACTTGGCTTCATCTTGAAAGCTTCATATTTTTGAGTGAGACGGCTTATTTTGGATTCCTTGACCTGTGTGGTTCCTTCATGCGTCACTTCTAGAAGTCTCCATACTTCATGAGCAGTGGTGCATGTAGAGACCCTATTGAACTCATTCCTGTCTATAGCACAGAATAAAGCATTAATAGCCCTAGCATCTAGACTTGCCTGTTTCTTCTCCTCGACAGAATATTTGTCGTGTGGTTTCTCAATGAGGTCACCATCGACAACTATTCTGGCGGGCTTTTTGTAACCGTCAGTGACGACAGTCCACAGGTCAAAGTCTAGAGACTTAAGATAGAAGCTCATCCTTGTTTTCCAATATGTGTAGTTAGTCCCATCAAATAGGGGAGGCCTATGAGTGGACTGACCTTCACCATGATTGGAAATCAAGGATTGTGTGGTTGCCATGGATCAGCTCTTAGGATGTTAGTCCTTATAAAGAGAACAGAGCTTTGATACCAATTGAAGAACAGTTTGGCAACTCTAGAGGGGGGTGAATAGAGTTTATATAGAAAAATAGCCAATTAAAAATAACTCTTTCACCGATAATAAATAATCAGAGTAAAGTGCAGAAAATAAATGAAGAGCAGAAGAGCATACGCAAACACAGCGATTTTAACCTGGTTTCCCTCGTGGAGGACTAGTCCAGGCCTGAGAACTCTAGCTCAGGATTAAATCTACTATTTGTGAAATAGTAGTTTACAACCCGTGCATTTTCTTCAGAAGAGCACGTCAACTTCTAACAGAGGATCGCAGTGGCGATTTGCTTGGAATTGTCCAAGCGACTTCTTCGACTCTTACACAAGAATCCTAACTGAGAGATGCTGAGCACTCGAGACTTAGGAGGCTTGTGGCTAGTAGATGGGAAGGGTATGGCTTATTGAGCTTATAAGAGAGAATAGAAGAGAAGATTGGATGGATTGAAATGAGAGAATTCATGCCCTATTTATAGTGTTTTTATAGGCAGAATTCGGCCAGAATTCGGGTAGAAAAATTCAAAAATTTGGCCATTGGACAACTAGCAACCAGCTATCCCTAAAATTAGGGTTCCTGATTTCTAGGGGACAGAGTTCGGCCCGAACTCTGTGTGGAGGCAGAGTTCGGCCCGAACTCTGTCTCCAGAGCACAGAGTGGTTCTAAGGGGACCAGTGGGCAGTTTTTGGTTCAGTGGAGCTTGGGATTTTAGGTAGGTTATAGACTAAGTTCCAAGAGCTCAGCATGACTCAGAGTACACAAGTCTAGACTCAATAAAATTATAAAATACAGACTTCAGAACACACTGAGAGCCGGAGACTGAGCTGTCATCTGTCTTGAACTGAATGCAGTCGTCGTGTGTCGTATTGAATTAATACAAATATTATTTAGTCAATGTAGTCAATATTTGGTTGACTGTGACTTTGTGTCAACAAAGAATTCAATCGATAGTCCAAGGACGTAAAGCCGTGCTCTGATACCATTATGTCACGTCCCGCTCCCGTAGGAGCGATCGTCCTCACTAAGGCATGATGCCGCACGAGCCTAGATTGTGTTCGTGCAAGGCGGGTTCCATAACAGCCGATTTCAGCGGCTGCGACGGGGTCGTCGCACAGAAGTCCCATACAGAGACATTGAATAATAGCCGCAGAATTTGAAGCAAAACACAAGTTATTGCAAAATACTCTTTTATTAATATTGAAATAAAGGTTACAATAGGGCACAAGACCAAGATTACAAGTCTCTCAAGCTCACTCATCTCACATTACAAGTCACTCAGCTCTCTCTCATCTCTCATTACAAGTCACTCAGCTCTCTCTCATCTCTCAATACATATCTTGAGCCAGCGGAAGCTTCGGAAGGCGACGTCCATACATTATGTCCCGTATAAGTCTTGACTCCATGTGGCCGCACGCTTCGAATCGCCAAGGAACTTCGTGCCTCGACGCATCCAAGCGAGCTCTGCGCCACGAGCTTCTACCTGTGCCTGCACATGGAAACTATGTGGGTGTCAGGACTCAACTGTACTGGTGGAATGAGCTCCTCGCCCACCCATACAAAACCAACACGTTTGATTTACTTTGTGCAACATAGTCCCTTCTTATCAATTCTCTTTCTACTCTTGCCATTGGATCAGTTTTAGGACAGACGCCTTGGCCTATTTCGTGTTTCAAGACCATCCCGTGCTTGCAACATTGACGTTACCCTATCATGTCGTGTTTGCCTTACGGCACTTAATCAGAGACGCAACTACGCGATGAGGCTCCATTTCCATATGATCGTGCTAGGAATCCATCGTACCGTGCCTCGCAACTTAGGATGACTAAACCATATCGTCGCCTCGCGGCCCTTGCTACTTTGTTTACCAACTGACCCAATCAAGATTTGTGAATGTTAGTATCACTCAACCAACTTTGCCTTGCGGCGGTTTCCCGACTTAAACTCAAATAACTCAACCAACTTATGCAACTTATATGCTGACAACTCAAGACTCGACGCCATATCTCGTGCCAAAGCACGTCGCCTATGTTGTAGCCATTCTTAAGCCCAAATATTTGTATTCTAACTGCACACACATTCAACAACTCAACTCAATCCAAAGGCACACACGCGGATTGCCGCCATGCCGACTCATCTATATGATTTGGTCACTGACTCCCAGAGCCATCGTGGACTCCTCTAGCTTTTGTTAGACGGGCGTCCCTTTCAGCGCAAGGTAGATAGCCCCGCTGCAAGTCCCCGCCTAACCCATGCCCAGTACAGCTAATTACTCATTTCTAATCGCGGCCGCAACGGTCCCGTGGCTACCGGGTTGCCGTACAGGAAAACGACCCACCTTGTCGACAAGTTGTCCATGACCATGCAAGACTTGACTCAAACTGACGTCTCATACAGTCATGCTACTTCTTTCGTCTGAGACCGCCTCGCCGACCTATAACCGCGAGCATACTTCTTTCTTCTTAGACCGCCTCGTCGACCTATAGCCGCGAGCGTACTTCTTTCTTCTTAGACCACCTCGCCGACTTGTAGCCGCGAGCGTTCTTTCCATGTTACCATATCATTTCATTCAACTCAATGACTATTTGATAGTCCTTTCTCCAAAACTCAGCGAATCAACCGTGGTTTTTGCCTTAAACACTAAGTCCGTGCAACGTGCCTTAAGCCAACCGTATTCTATGCAACACTCCTGCCCAAGTCGATGGGCCTTGAGATTGTGGGACTACTTAACTTTGATAAACTACGAAAGAGCGGGACGATACTTGTAATGTCTTAGGTCGACCGACATAACTTTGCCTAACTTATCTTTGCCTGACTTAAACGCACAAAGACTCGACGAGCAAAGGCTGCGTCAAGCCTTGCATTGCGGAAACGTGCCGCGCATGCGTTCGACTTCTGAACGACCAAGTCATTTGGGTGCCTAGACTTATATTATAAGCCGTGCAACGTAGCTTAACTCATGGGGCAAGCCAAGGCTATGCCAAGCCTTGGACGATAGGACCGTGCATGCCCTATGAAGCATTTATGCGGGCGACGCTTATAACTTAGGCTACGTTCATACTTCGCCTACTCAACCAACATTCCTTGTCCCAAGCCACGGGACGAAGGATCGAGTGTCATTTTTAAAATACGCCGTGCACCAACTCTCAGCCGACCGTTAGACGTTTCTATATTCTAACTCAATTCGACCCGTCAGGATTATTTTCTTTAGCTATGTGAATTCATCTCTTTTATTATCAAGCATACTTGTACAAGTTGAAAACATGCGATTTACTATGTGAAGGCTAAGATGAGGCAAGTTCATTGAAACTACCCCACCTGAGCGAGCGGTCGTCTCGACCCACTACCAAAATACACTAAATTAGCGACGGATATTTAGCGACAGAATTTTTCCGTCGGCGTTAGCGACGGCTTCGTAGCCGCGCAGCGACTGATTACCGACTACACGCCTTTGCCATTTTTATTTTAATTTTAGGGGGAGAAAAGGTCGCACATCCGTCGCTAGACTGTCGGAGTTATAGCGACGGATCTCCAGTCGTCGCTATGTAGTCGATTATTTGGCGAAAATTGTGTAGAGAATTGGCGGGACATATCTTCGACTACGTAGCAACGAATATTCAGTCGACACGTAACAAACAGGGCGACTACCGGGCGACGGGTTTTTTCCGTCGCTAGTCCGTCGCTATATATATGTACCAGACTTTAAATAAAACGGCGGGAGGAACTTTTCACAATCCCCCCAAATTCACTCTCTCTCCTCTCTCTCTCTCTCTCCCTCGCCGGTGTCGGCTTCGGTGATCGACGTCGGTGTCGTCGTCGGCGTCGACGTCCTCTCCTCTCTCTCTCCCAAAGGTAACCCCCTTTCTCTCTCTCTCTCGATCTCTCTCTCTCTCTCTTGGGGTCTGGGAGGCGGGCTTGGGGTTGGGGCGTCGGAGGCTGGGCGGCTGGCTTGGGTCGGGGGCTGGGCGGTGGGCTTGGGGCGGCGGCGTCGGGGGCTGGGCGGCTAGCTTGGGTCGGGGGCGTCGGGGGCTGGGCGGCTGGCTTGGGTCGGGGGCTGGACGGTGGGCTTGGGGCGGGGGCGTCGGGGTCTGGGAGGCGGGCTTGGGGCTGGGGCGTCGGTGGCTGGGCGGCTGGCTTGGGTCGGGGGCTGGGCGGTGGGCTTGGGACGGCGGCGTCGGGGGCTGGACGGCTGGCTTGGGGCGGGGTCTGGGCGGTGGGCTTGGGGCGGGGGCGTCGGGGTCTGGGAGGCGGGCTTGGGGTTGGGCCGTCGGGGGCTGGGCGGTGGGCTTGGGGCGTCGGCGTCGGGGGCTGGGTGGCTGGCTTGAGGCGGGGGCGTCGAGGGCTGGGCGGCTGGCTTGGGTCGGGGGCTGGGCGGTGGGCTTGGGGAGGGGGCGTCGGGGTCTGGGCGGCGGGCTTGGGGCTGGGGCGTCGGTGGCTGGGCGGCTGGCTTGGGTCGGGGGCTGGGCGGTGGGCTTGGGGCGGCGGCGTCGGGGGCTGGGCGGCTGGCTTGGGGCAGGGGCGTCGGGGCTATTTGCATCCGACGCACAGCCATAAGCACTCTTCATATATATATGCAACCGAACTACTGGACTGGGCGGCGGGCTTGGGGCGGCGGGCTTTGGTTGGGGGCGGCGGGCTTTGGTTGGGGGCGGCGGGTGGCTTTGCTTCTCAAATTCATCTGAGTTTATATATTGGCTAAATAATGTGTTATCCATATTGGGTGTTCCATTAGTTTGGTGGTGTTCGGATTAGTAAATGTGAATATAGGGTTTGGATTCATGGTGTATATATATGTTCACTGTCTCAAGGACAGTGCGAGTTCTATCAGTTGTGTGCTTCTGTATAGATGTATATATCTATACATCTAGCTGTGATATACATATGTGTATGTGACAATCTCAGTTAGCGACGGACTAGTTACCGGTTAGCGACGGATATTTTCAGCTCTATTTGCATTAATCTACGGTACGACATGGTGATCAGGACATAGTCCCTGCTGCCATTCGACTGGCGAGGCAGAAACTATATAGCCGTAGATAAAGTTGACAGTCTTCCGACCCTCATCCCTCGGCAATGATGATACGACAACCTATCACTATATCTAATATAGTAGTAGATGATGTCTTAGTATTACATTATGTGAGTTCATCTTGATTCTGTTACATTCTTCAGATACTAGATACGATAAGAACATATACTATACCATATGTACAGAACATAGATGATTCACACTAATGTATGCTAGAATGAATTTTGGGTTGTGTTCTGAGCCATCCGTTCTCACACTTAATACACATAGGAATTAGTAGTGTGAGAGCGCCGGAGAGAGTGAGAGCGCCGGAGGGGGGAGAAGAGAGAGAGTGAGAGAGTAAAATGGTACGACATAGTGAAGTAGTACTGTATTTTGGCTCCAATTCCAGCTCTATTTGCATTAATCTACGGTACGACATGGTGATCAGGACATAGTCCCTGCAGCCATTCGACTGGCGAGGCAGAAACTATGTAGCCGTAGATAAAGTTGACTGTCTTCCGACCCTCATCCCTCGGCAATGATGATACGACAACCTATCACTATATCTTATATAGTAGTAGATGATGTCTTAGTATTACATTATGTGAGTTCATCTTGATTCTGTTACATTCTTCAGATACTAGATACGATAAGAATATATACTACACCATATGTACAGAACATAGATGATTCACACTAATGTATGCTTGAATGAATCTTGGGTTGTGTTCTGAGCCATCCGTTCTCACACTTGGCAAAAAATCAAATTTTTTATACTTTATCGGCTTTCGAAAATGTACTCAAATTACATGATGGTTCCTTTAGTTAGCTTGCTTATGTTACAATTATATTATTTGTGACTATCGATCTTACCAGATAGCACCCATGACCCGAGGAGCGGCACGTCGTTTGAGGAAAACAGTGAATGTTGAGGTGGCTCCTCCTACAGTTAAGGAGGAAGTGGCACCGGTTGCTAGTGAGACCGGGAGTTCTATTCATCCAGCACCGGTAGCTAGTGATACCGGGAGTTCTCTTCAAGCAGTCCTTGCAAGGGACGACATCTCTCCTCATGCCAAAAATCTTGCTTTTTCGAGGTGGTTGCGTGATCGTATCACTGAGCGTTTGCATGAGCAGCGTGGTTCTCATTAGCTATTAGTACTTATTTGTATTGGACTATTTGTATTGAGTTGTTTTTGTATTAGACTATTTGTATTGGACTACATATATGAACTAGAACTGTGTCAATCTCTGGATTGTATTGGACTACGACATGGTGATCAGGACATAGTCCCTGTAGCCATTCGACTGGCGAGGCTGAAACTATGTATCCGAAGATAAAGTTGACTGTCCTCCGACCCTCATCCCTCGGCAATGATGATACGACAACCAACAAAAGAGAATACTCTGAGAGATCCATCTGAGTATGACGTATACTCTGAGAGATCACCTTTACAAGAATGATATCAGTAGTGGGATTGAGTGCTGGAGGAGATATTATCAGAGTATACGTCCTACTTAGATGAGTCTCTCACCGTTATTATTTTTTTCTGACGGCATGGTGGATGTGCTCCCTCAACAGATTCTTGCTCCGAGCCAAAACTTTGTCCCGGAGCTCAAGTGGACATCCTTGGTGTAGAGCTCTGTAGGGTGTGAAAATTATGACACGCTGACATGAAACTCAGTCCAAGTCATACGCTCAAAGCCATACGCTCAGTCCAAGTCATACGCCCAAGGCCATATGCTCAGTCAAAGGCCATATGCTCATCCAAAGGCCGTACGCTCAGTGAATATTTTATTATTTTCTGAGATGACAGCACAGCATATATTTAGTAAAGGATGAATCTGACACTTCGTCTTTCGTGCAAAGACAGCTATCCAATGAAGACTAGCCGTCGTATAGGTTTTCGAAGAGTCGGTTTTGTCTTTTACGAGGACAGCTCAGCATCTCTCATAAATGTAAAAGCCATCATTACTGTCAGTTTTGACAGTCTGTCAGCCATCATATCCGCAGTCACGACGCTCGAGAAGATTTTGTCAGTTATTGGAAGATATGACGTATTAAAGAAGATTGATGATGGCCACGTGTCTACTTATTCAAACATGCCACGTGTCTACTTATTCAAACATACGACTCCTTCCAATTAAGTGAGCGTATGGATCTCATACGACTCCTTCCAATTAAGTGAGCGTATAGATCTCATACGACTCCTTCCAACTAAGTGAGCGTATAGATCTCATACGACTCCTTCCAACTAAGTGAGCGTATAGTTTCCATACGACTCCCTGTCAATAATGTGAGCGTATCAGCTTTATATGGTTCTACGCTGTCCAAGTCAGCGTATGCAAGACATGTGCCTTCAAAAGCTAGCGTATGATTCTTCTTCTAAGGCAGCGTATCACAGCAGTTGTGTCCAGAATGGTTTTCAATGAGCAGTTAACACACGTTTGTAGGATGTGGAAAATTATGAGACACTGTCATTTTAATCCATACGCTCAAGGCCATACGCTTATCAAAAGCCATACGCTTAGTGGATATTTTATTTCTTCTTAAAGTGGCAGCACATCATATATTAAATGAAGAATGAATCTGACGTCTCGTCTTTCGTGCAAAGATAGTTGTCATGAAAAGAGCAACCGTCGTATAGGATTTCGAAGAGTTGGTTTTGTCTTTTACGAGGACAGCTCAGCAGATCATTAATGCAAAGTTATTATTACTGACAGTCTGTCAGCCGTCATATCTGCAGTCACGACGCTCGAGAAAATCTTTTGACAGTTATTAGAAGATATGGCGTATCAGAGAAGATTGATGATGGCCACGTGGCCATTTCTTCAGTGAGCGTATGAAGTCTATACGACTCCTTCCTTCTTCAGTGAGCGTATGAAGTCTATACGACTCCTTCCTTCTTCAGTGAGCGTATGAAGTCTATACGACTCCTTCCTTCTCCAGTGAGCGTATGAAGTCTATACGACTCCTTCCTCATCAAGTGAGCGTACGACTCATTTCTTCTCCAGTAAGCGTATCAGCTTTATTTTGTTTCTACATCATCCAAGTCAGCGTATAACTCTCCTTCAACGAGGCAGCGTATTACAGCAACCATATCCAGGATTACAGTCAACACACGTTCTCACGTGTCCTGTACCCAGTTATCCACTTCTCTAGAAGTTATGCAACGTGGCATCCATGCCATCAATCTCTCCTGAACATGCTCCACTACTTTCAACCGCACGCTAATGTGTCTCCATCAGAATTAGCCACGCGTCCCTGCAGTTATGCACACGTCAAGTAACTACCTGAGCGTATGCTTAAGGACAGTTATCCTGAACTCTATAAAAAAGAGTTTCTTCATCTTCATCAAGGACTACAGTCAATTTAAGAGAGAATAGAGAGATTGCCCAGTTGCTGTCCAAGTTCTTCAAAGTTCGAGTCTTCTTCATCGCATCGTCCAAGGGATAAAGTAATCGTCTTCTAGATTAGATTCCTACAGTTGTAATTTTCTCAGATACAAAATAAATAAAGTGAATTTATTTATGGAAAATAAATTGGCGACTCTGCTGGGGAAAGCTGTCTCCTCCAACGAGATAGCAACAACTCAATGCGATACTTCATCGATCGGCTTGACGAAGAAGACGATGGTTGTACAATTCGACCAATCGGCTTATGAAGAAATGCTCAAGGCGAAGGAGGGCCGCACTGCTTCCTCCGCTCTTCCTGCTGCCAAGAAGAAGGGACGCTCCGTCTATGTCCCTAAGTCTTCTGCAGCAGTCCGAGACGCTTCTGTCGCTTCTCATGCTGACAAGAACACGTCTTCAACTTCCATGAAGCACACTTCGGCTTCTCGGAACACGGCAACAGTGGCTTCTCCTAGTCACGCTGACAAAGTTGGTTCTTTAACCAAGTCAGCATGTACAAGGAAAACCATCTCTGGACATGTCAAAGTCCCTTCTTCCTCTACTCTTACGACAGCAGTCGGCTCTTTAGCCATTGATGACTCTGAGCGTATGACATTCAAAAGGCAGCGTACGGCGAAGGCAGCGTACAAAAGCCAACATCAGGCAGCGTACGCTAAGCCAAAGCCAGCGTATGCTAATAAAAAGGCAGCGTATGACCAGAAGTCCAAATTGAAGTCAGCGTATGCTAACAGATACAGTCCTTTGACTGTTTCTCAAAATCAGGCTGGGGGTTCTCTTCCACAGAACATACAAATGATCCCCCCTCAACTTGCACATCTTGTGCCAACCAAGGAGAAAGACTCTTTAGTCAACTCCTCTACTCCTAAGGTCTTTACCTCTGGAGTTAATTTGACTAGTACTCTTACTAGATCAAACAATGGAAAACGCCTTTTGGCTAATTCCACCAAAGATGGATTATTACCGACTCCTAGTCGGAATAATACTCATCTTCCTTCTCTCAAAATTTCTCGGTCTGAGAAAGGCAAATTACAAGTATCCAAGACTGATATCAAAGTCAGATCTCCTACGGATCTTCGTAACAAGCTTAATCAGAATCGGCTCGGTTCCACTGAGACAAGTATATTAGACCCTGATGCAGAATATGCCAAGAACTATGTGGCTCAAATTAATCAGTCTTTATACACTCAGGAACCAAGAAGACAGAAGAACAAAAGACAAATTTCTACACAGAAACTATCTTCAATTACTTCCCAATCTGTTCCTACAGATCTCCGGGAATATTTGTAAAATAAACAGAATTGACACTCCATCAGGCTATGATATTGCTCATATTTACCATGAAAAATATGGTTGCAACTTCCAACCTCGAGTTGTAATTCAATGTTGTTGTTCACCAAAAAGACAATCTGTTTTCGAACGAATTCAATATGAACCAATGTTGGATGAAGATGAACCTCTTTATGCTTCTGTCAATATGACCTCCAGAAATATTGGGGGTAGCATATGGTCTGATGCTATATCAGACTCTGAAGATGGTGTTTATCTCGGCACCCGATCCAGGACTGGAGCCTTGACCAGAGCCTCTTCTTCTTCTCATCCAAGTGGTAATCCGGAGATCACAGAAGACTTCCTTGGAGAGTCCAATTTTCCAGTATTAACTCCCGTAAAAAGCCCTGGGAAAGATACTGATTCACACAGTGATGATTCAGAACAGACTATTTCGTCATCTATTCCTCGAATGATTACCACTTACATGGCAGAGGGCGATCATGAACCTTCAACTAACACCGAAGCTCACGAACAAAGGATTTCTTCCTTAGAACAACAGTTGCGAGCTATGGCAGATACGTTGAATGCTATGCACACTCTTATGCAAGCTCAGCATCAAACTCAGCAAGTCCAACAGACAGCTCCTCCAGTTATATTAAATACTCATGTTGTTCCAAATCCGAAACCCTCTACTATTCCGGGGGTACAATCTAATGTTCCTGAATGACCCACTCCAAGTCAGTCTGGAGCTGGGGGTGGTACATATGCTGCAGTCCCTCATCCTAATTACACTCAACAAGTTATAACTCCCCAATCTTCTGGAATTGTTTCTGAAGAGTTAAAGAATCTCCGAACTCAATTCGAGGCATTCAAACAGAAGGATGGTTTGCAAAGGTTAGGTATCAAGCAACCTTACCCGATAGAATGGAAGCAGGTATCGTATCCACCAAAATATAAACCTCCAACCATCTCTTTCTATGATGGGACAACCTCCCCAAGTCAGTTCATTAATCATTTTGAAGTAATGACTGATCAACTGCAACCAAGTGACGCCCTCCTTATTCGGGTGTTCATTGAATGTCTCAAAGGAACGGCTTATGAATGGTATAGAAGTCTCCCTGATGGGTGCATTACCTCATTTGCCGGTTTCAAGCAAATGTTTCTTGAACGATTCTATGAAGGGCTCAACGACATGACCATGTCAGCCCTCATAAGAATTAAACAGAAAAATAATGAAACCACCGAGGACTTCATTGAAAGATTCAGAAGAGAAGCCCTCAAAATGCCTCTCGGAACTCCCGATGCTGTTACCATCGACACTTGCAAGTCGAATCTCTTACCAATTATCAGCATGTGGACAGGGTCTACTCAGTTCCAAGATTGGCCTTCTTTCATTGTCAGTACCAAGGCTGCTGAAGTCAGTGCTGAGACCTTCAAGGGTCTGGGGGTACAAATGGCTCCCAAGGAATCAAATCAGAGTGCTAGCAATAGTACTCGACCCAACAACCGCAAAGGAAAAGAAGCTCTTGAAGTCAATCTCCAAAGTAGTAGTCAAGAGGTAAAGACTACCCAAGCTACTCCAGCTCCAACAAATCAACAACAGAGATCTCCTCGGCCGAAGGAAGAATATTCTTTCGACGATGATGATGTTCAGGGTATCTTTGAATGCTTACTCAAAGGTAATAAGATTCAATTGCCAGAAATTAAAAAGCCTGATGAAGCCAATAAGACAGATCATCCAAAATACTGTCCATATCATAGAATGCTGGGTCATACAATCCGGTCTTGCTATGTATTAAAAGGAAAGATCCAAAAGACGATTAAATCAGGAGCTGTGACACTAACACCCAAAGACAAAACAGTCACAGCAAATATAATTTCAATGCAGTTCGGTAACTTCCCTCCCTTAATGGTAGAAAGTGGGATTGTTCCTATTCCCAAAGCAATTCTCGAAGTTGTAAATATCCCACCAGCACAGAATGACGGACTTGTTCCTATCACAACTAAGAAGGGAGAGATCATGTGGATTCATCCGAATTTAATAACGGAGTTTGAAACATCTTCCTCTTCTCCTCGGAAGACTTCCTCATCTAAAAAGAAGCTCGGGAAGACTAAGTCATGCAATGTGACTTCTAGTTTCACACCCGATTTTTATCTAACTTCTACTTTCATCTCAGCAGGAAATTCATTCCCTACGGAGACAAAATCTGTATCTCAATTTGAAGATAGGTACAAGCCTGCTTTTCATCTATACAGTTCACAATCTCGTGAATTGATGGCGAAGATGGATTATGATCTAGCCACTGCTCCTGGTTTGAACTCAGGCAAGGGACTCCGAGCACCTTTGGCCATCACTATGAGACATAATCAATCTCGTGTTGGCCTTGGTTTCTGGAATGAAGCTCTCATCAAACATAAAAGAACCAAGAGCAAAATAAAGAATTGCAACATGGTTTCCATAGATCCTGAACCAGAATCTGAAGTTGAAGTTCATGCTGGAACTCGGTCAGGAAAAATATATCTGAAAGATTATGCTGAAATTCCTGAAGAAACTTCTGAAGTCCCTCCGGTTACAGCTTCAACTCCAGTCTCTACTGAAGAGCCTTTAAATGTTCCTGTTGAGACAGTTCCTTCTAAACCAACAGCAGCTGACAAAGGCAAACAACAAGTCCGCTTCGACAAACCATTGAAGAAGTCATCTCCTACAGGACTTGAAAAGCCTTATAATTTTGATATATTGGCTCAACTAGCCAATACCCCAGCTAAATTATCAATCTTCGAGCTCTTACGCCTCTCTAAAGAGACTCGAGAAACTCTAAGTGAAGCACTGCTGCAAGAAGAAACCTGCCTAACTCTTCTCAAGAAGGTGGAAACAGAATCTGTTTCTCATTGCCATAATGTATTAGAATTTATTCCAAACATTATCTTTACGCAGGACGATATGCTGCTAGAGGATAATCGACATGACCGTCCTTTATATCATACAGGATATATTGATTCTATGAAGGTTGATCGTCTCCTGATTGATCCAGAATCTGCTCTCAGTATTATGCCAAAAGCTATGCTAGACGCACTGAAGATACCTGTACATAGCCTTTCCAGCACTATCACTACCATCTTGGGATTTAATCAAGGAAAAAGTGAGCCTTTGGGCAAGATTCGCCTCAAATTTCAAATAGGCGATCTTCGTACTAAAGTTACTTTTTACATCATCGACAATCATGGTTGCTCATACAATGCTCTGTTGGGGAGACCATTCTTGCATGAACATAATGTCGTTCCTTCGACCCTTCATCAGTGTTTCAAATATGTTGATGATAATGGAGAAGTTCAAAAGGAGGTTGCGGATCTCTATCCATTCAAAGGAGTTGAAGCTTACTTCAATGACGCTCGCATGTACAAAGATGAATACTCAAAAGTCTTGCAAGCTATGGATAATGATGATGAGATAGCAAAAGTTGGCACTTTTGTTATTCCTGTAAAAGAGCGTATCACTCCTCCGCAGTCTGTTAAATCATCTGAAGAAGGTTCACTGATAATTCCTGTCAGTGGACGTATTACTTCATCACCTGCTCAGGCTTCACAAGGTTCACTGATAATTCCTGTCAGTGGACGTACTACTGTACCGTCTTCCCAAGCTCCATAAGGCTCACTGATAATTCCTGTCAGTGGACGTGCTACTCCCCCTCCACCTTCTCAGGCTAGACCAGATACTCTAGTCATTCCAGTCAGTGGACGTACTACTTATCTACGATCTTCTTCAAGGGAGCTCACCTCTTCTGAGCCTTTTGTTATCGATCTTAATCGAAACAAAACTTCTGATCGCTCTTCTTCTCTCCCTTTTGTCATTAACTTGACTAAGTCTGATAAGGCTCAGCCTTCTGTTGTAAATACAGTATCTAATATTAATGAAGCATCTCCTTTGCAGTATATTGATGTCTGTAATCATGTACAAAGTTATTTACAATTGCTAAATAGCTTAGAGTCACTAACTATAGGGGTTGTTCAAACTCTTCATACAGACGTATCATTGGAATCCATACAAAAATCATACTTCGTGGTCCCTGCTAGAAAAAAGGGAGAAAATCCAATCTTCTTTTATAAAGGACCCCAGAATCCTCCTAACTTGGAAGAAGATGACATAAACGATGATACTGGAAGGTTACAACTGCGTCGCTACAGTCAGCAATCTAAAAATATCATCAAGAATATGGGTTATGACTTCAGAACCAGTCTCAATAATGGAAAAGAAAGAAGAATGCCTGTTCGAATTCCTCCATTAAAATACGGAAGGACAAAATGTGGTTTAGGTTACATTGCTCCTACTTCCTTTATCAACATAGTCCATAAAGATTCAAAGTCCGATGAAGACGAACGATCTGAGTCTTCTGATTCTCTCTCTTGGGATTCTGACACGAGTATTGGCGATCTCCATCGTTCTATTCTATCCATCAATATGGTCTCTGTTGATGGCCCGCAGGAAAATGATGAAGATGAGGATGATTTTGAAATATCACCCGAATCGGAACAATGGGCTCAAAGATTAGATAATCAATGGGAATTCAGGTTCGAGCAGAGGGAACCTCCTACCGAAGATAAACTGATCCAAATTGATGTTGGTGAAGAAGGTTCTCCTAAACCAATATTCATCAGTGAAAGTCTTTCAGAAACAGATAAGCAAGACATGATCAAGCTTATTCGTGATTATATTAATGTCTTTGCCTGGAGTTACGAAGATATGCCAGGACTAGATCCGAAGATTGCAATGCACAAACTCAATATCATGCTAAATGCTAAACCGGTCAAACAACAACAGCGACGATTTCGTCCAGACATCATGGATGTAATTGAAGCTGAAGTCAACAAGCTTATGGCTTCTGGATTTATTCGAGAGGAACAACATCCTGAATGGGTGGCTAACATCGTTCCTGTCCTTAAAAAGACTGGCAAGATTCGGGTTTGTATAGACTTTCGTGATCTCAATGCGGCTTGTCCTAAAGACGAGTTTTCTCTTCCAATTACTGATGTCATGATCGATAACACATGTGGTTTCGAACGAATGTCATTTATGGATGGGTATTCGGGTTACAACCAGATCAAAATGTTTCCAGATGATGAAAAACACACTTCCTTCAGAACGTCGATCGGTACATACTGTTATACAGTGATGCCGTTTGGTCTCAAGAATGCAGGAGCAACATATCAGCGAACAATGAGCATTATATTCTGCGAACATCTCCGGAAAATAGTCGAATGCTATATTGATGATATTGCGGTCAAAAGTCGACGAAAGGAGGATCATATCCAAGATTTGAAGACTATCTTTGATTTAATGCGTCAGCATCAACTTAAAATGAACCCTACTAAGTCCTTCCTAGGCGTCTCTAGTGGTAAATTTCTCGGCTTGGTCATTACCGCTAAAGGTATACACGTGGATCCCGAGAAGATCAAAGCCATTCAAGAGATGCGTCCTCCACGCACCTTAAAAGAGCTACGAGGATTTCAAGGAAGAATTGCTTATATCAGGAGATTCATTTCCAACTTATCAGGACGCTGCAGACCATTCAACAAACTTCTGAAGAAAGGTGTATCTTTCGTCTGGAACGAAGAATGTCAAAAAGCATTTGATGATATTAAACAGTATCTCATGAACCCTCCAGTTTTGGTACCTCCCGTCTCGGGGATACCATTCCTTCTATATGTTCGAGCTATGGATCATTCTCTTGGTGCATTACTTGCCCAGAAAAATAAAGATGGCCATGAACAGGCTATTTATTATCTCAGTCGCACAATGACGGGTGCTGAACCGCGTTATTCTCCAATCGAGAAAGAATGCTTAGCATTAATGTTTGCTGTTCAGAAAACGCGGCATTATATTATCGGTCAAACGATTCATGTCATTTCCAGAGTGAATCCCATCAGGATTATGATGAAGAAACCTGGTATTCTCAACTCCAGACTAGCTAATTGGGGAATCTTGTTAGCTCAATACGATATGCATTATATTCCTCAGAAGTCAGTTAAAGGACAGGCTTTTGCTGATTTTCTGGCTACTCATGCAATTCCAGAAGATTCTAAATTATATGATGAGATTCCTGATGAAGTCTTGGATTCAAATCTGATTTCTGAAGAAGTTCCTACCTGGCGTCTATTCTTTGATGGAGCATCTAGAATAGGTCCTAACGGCGATATTGTCGTTGGAGTTGGGATTGTTCTTGTATCCCCAGAAGGACTAACTATTCAGAGGGCTTATTCTCTAGATCAATCATGTTCAAACAATGTAGCCGAATACAATGCATTACTCATTGGTCTTCAACTTGCTAAACATCTAGATATTCAATATTTGGAAGTTTTTGGAGACTCCAAGCTTATTGTCAATCAGATCAGAGGAACGTATGAAGTTCGTCACCAGGATTTGATACCTTATCATCGAGCAGCACTCTCTATAGCTTCATCTTTTGAAGGTTTCTTTATTGAACATGTTCGACGAGCCTATAATGCAGAAGCTGATGCTTTAGCTAATCTTGCTGCTGTATTAGCTATACCAATCAGACGTCAGCAAGTGATAGTGGTTTATAACCGAGAACTATTCTGTGTTGAGAATAATTTGGCTTTGGCTTTTCCCTATAAACCAGACGAAGATTCTTTCAACCTTGATGCTGGATTAAAGTTTGACAAAATATCCTCGTCTTCTTCCGATTCTACTATGGAATATGTCTTTTCTAATGAAACAGAAGCCACAGTTGAAGACTGGAGACGCCCGTTTCTAGATTTTGTTTTGTATGATATACTTTCTGATAATCCGAATGAAGCAGCGTCTATTCGACGTCGATCTCTCAGATTCTATTATAATCATACGACGAAAACATTATATCGTCGGTCTTACGACGGTCTTCTCCTCCGATGCATTGCTGGTGAAGAAATACAACAGATAATTCGTGAAGCACATGATGGTGTTTGCGGAGCTCATCAACCAGGTCCTAAACTTCAAGATCGTATCCGACGTATGGGTTATTATTGGCCCACGATGGTGGCTGACGCTATTCAATATGCTCGAAAATGTAAAGCCTGTCAAATTCATGCAGACTTTATCCATCGACCGTCAGAGTTCTTACACCCAACAGCGGCATCATGGCCCTTTGAAGCTTGGGGCATGGACGTCATTGGTCCCATCAATCCACCATCATCAAGAGGACATCGGTTTATTTTAGCAATAACCGATTACTTTTCCAAATGGGCTGAAGCAATCCCGTTACCTGAAGTTAAAACTTCTAGTGTTATCAACTTCGTCAAACATCATGTTATCTATCGATTTGGTGTTCCTCGGCGTATTATCCATGATAACGGACCGCAGTTCGTCAGTCAGAAATTTACTCGATTCTGCGACGATCATCGGATTAATAATTTAGCTTCTACAGCATATAATCCAGCAGCTAATGGATTGGCAGAAGCTTTCAATAAAACAATCATCAAACTCTTGAAAAAGTTCGTTTCTTCCAACAAACGCAGCTGGAGCGAGAAGCTTGGTGAATGTTTATGGGCCTACCGCACCACAGTTCGCAATGCGACCGGATGTACACCTTTCTCTTTAGTATATGGGTGTGAAGCTGTTCTTCCCCTTGTCACGACCCGCACCCGTTTTTTTTTTTTTTTTTTTAAAACGGATACGAGACGTGTCCAAGCCAGCCTACGCCGCAGTGTCGGCGGTAGAACGCTGTCACGGCCATGAAGATCAAAATCACAAATAATGCTCATTCACAAAATTAATTTAATTTACAATGATCACAAGTTTTACATTTGTAGAAAAATATAAACTTGTACAAATAAATGAATGACTACAACTCAACTATCTAGCTAGTCTCTAGGCTTTGTCTGCAAGTATTCCCGTCACTCCCCAAGCTAATGAATCCACGGCTAACCTGAAAATGTTGGTTTCCAGTCAGGAATGGAACGAGCACAATTCACGGAATGCAATTTCAAATAAAGAAAATGACTATAAAACAAAGGTTAGACATCAATCATGGGTTTTAAAAATAAACAGTAAAGCCATAAGAAAAATTAATATTAATAAATAGACCAATATACTCTTCCACCGTTAGAAGTACCTTTGATATGTGATCGGTCTCGGGACAATTATGCGACAGGGTCTACACGGTCTAAAGTTACACGGTCTACAGTTACACGGTCTACAATTACACGGTCTACAGTTACACGGTCTACAGTTACACGGTCTACAGAAAATATAGCAATAAAGAAACACTGTCTACAGAATAATAATCACTAACTACACAGTTTAAATGCAGTAAATAAAGCACTGTCTACACTGTCTACAAGAAATAAATAAACACTGTCTACACGGTCTACAAGAAATAAATAAACACTGTCTACACGGTCTACAAGAAATAAATACAACACGGTCTACACGGTCTACACGGTCTAAGGTCAGATCACACATCCTTGGTACTTCTCATTCCCGACTCAACAATTTATAATAGAAAATAATCACATAACCAATGACTAATCAATGAAATATAGTAAAGATCAATATCGAAATGCAAACAATAAACTGTACTCGCCTGTGGTCCTTTGCTGGTGAAACCGACAATCTGAACTACTCAATGTGCCACTATAGTCAAAACCCGTACAACAGTCCCCGGAAGCTGAAATAAACAATACCAATGATCTCAGAATAGTCCAATTAGCTAGGATTGCCTGTCCTTACGTCCAATTCTGGACACAGGGGCAAAATGGTAATTTCGGACCAAAACGATGTCCGCCGTTGGACCCGCTTTGCACCGAAAAGCGTGCCAGAGTCAACGGTCTCTAAAGTCGTCAAACTACATGTCTACGGATCCAGTTTTTCGATACGAACCCTACCGTATGTCCAAAGTTGAATTCCGGCGGGCCGTGCACAAAATCGCCCGTTGAGTGGGACCGTGGGGCCCGCAAAACGACGATTTTATCAACGGTCTCAGAATCGGACCAAACTTGGCATACAGGACCAGAAAAACGATACGGTTCTGTTGGCGCAAGTTTCGTCTCGATCTGACGAGCGTGCACAAAGTAATTGGAGAATTTGCAACGTGCACGATACGGTGAATTTCGACGGATACGCATCAAATTCGTCGCGCACACGCGACCAATTTGAATTCCGCCAAAGCCCACACGACCACGAAGCCGATACGCAGCTTTCGATGCTTTCGGTTCGCGACCACGTCGCCCGGTTTGGCGGGACGCACGTCGTGTGGATGAATTTTCATGTTTTGAAAAAATAGATTTTTGACCAAGTTTACCTCTGTATATTTCTCTGTACAAAGCGAAACATTACAACCTTCCTACTGGACTTTCCTAGACCTATATGTTGTGGTTAACTTCTGTTCAGGAAGTTTGTGGATTCGAAGAACAGGTTGATGGGAAACTCGACGCCAAGTTGGGTGTTCGAGAGGGGTTTCCTGTCCTGTTTTGGACAGGATTTCGCCGATCTTCGGGCTCATTTTTCGATGTGGATGACGCAAAACAAATCTAAATATTTGAAAGGAAACGAAGTGGGTTATGTCGGGGTCGTACCTGTGTTTGCGGAACGCAAAACGATCGAACGATCGCTTAGTAATCGATTAACGAAAACCCCCGCTTGCTCAGCTAACTCTGCTGTTGCATTGCCGTGCTCCCGTGCGCGCTGTACAGCCGCGCCTGGCCGGCCGGCCGGCGACCGTCCAGGCGGCACGCGCCCGCGCCAAGGTCATGGAGGGGGGGGGGGCGGCCTGTGTGTGTTAGGGTTTTGATGAGAACTTCTCGGTTTCTCGTCTCAATCGGCGCTCGGTCTGTGCATATTTATATAATCCGAGCATTGTGAGTCTCCTTAGCTCTCGGTTTTGCCTGGGCTCGGGAAGAGCAAGTTTGGGTCGGGCTGCTCTGCGTGGGAATAAAAAGGGGTGGGAGGAATTTGCTATAGCCCGAGAGGGCTTGGGCCAGGGGTTTGCTTCCTATGTTTTTACTCAATACATATATATTATATATATATAAACTATACCTTTATACCTATATATATTTTAGGTATATATACAAATACGCATTTATATATATATTTGATATATATATATATATATACGCTATACATTATACCTATATATATTTTAGATATATATATATTCACATACACATTTCTATATATATATATATATATGTATCTATCTATATATATACATATATACTATTTTATATACCAATATACCCATATATAATATTTATATATATATATACACTCATACACATATTTCTCTATATATAATATATTTATTTGACGAAAATAATATAACAAATATTAATGATAATTTCCTCAATAACATAATAATAATAATAATAATAATAATAATAATAATAATAATAATAATAAAATCAATGCAATCAATCTATAATGGTGTTTATACCCTTAGACTCACCAAGACCTGTAATACTTTAAATAAAATTATAATTACAAATTCTCCTATTATCTATATGTAGAAAAGCAAGCTTATATCTACAAGTATATATATATGAATACTAGTAATAATATCCATAAAAATCTAATTAAACTACTCCAATATTATCTATTCCTAGATTAGGGCCTATTTCCTATAAATGTGAACACATATCTCATAACGTTTATTCGACACAATATTATAATCCATTATAATAAAATAATATTATCTAGTAATAACCTTAGCAATATTGATAATGAAATAATTAATAAAAATAAAATATTTCAAAATTCCCGGGAAGGGGAGCTACAAATCTACCCACCTTAAAAATAATTTCGTCCTCGAAATTTCTAACTCATAGACATGCCTAAAAATTCAAACATAAAAATTAAAAAGAATAAATCCACTACTACCTCCATATCCTCGAATTTTAATTTCTCAGAAATATTTTTTTTTTATCTTCCTCCTTGCCATTTCGTAACTACGAATCATCGAGGACTTCTACCCACCTTAGGTCACGCTACTCCCTCAAAGCACCGGTCACAAAACATTATAATCTTCCAACAAGTAGCTCAAATTCTTCCAATATATAACTATCGCCTATGGTATCTATAATCCTCGCATATCTATCAAGCAACCCAAAATTTAAATATCAACTAACTTATACTATACTTCTGCTAAATTCTAAACAACACGGTTATCGACCCCCAAAATAGGAAGGACGAGAGTCAATGGTACGAAAAGACGAGGAAGAATAACTGAGAACAAGCACGAAGTTTCAAGAGCGGTCGAGGATATCAAATGATGCCGACAGAAATAACGTTTATGAAACATTCACTTGTTGCTAGGTTGGCTACTCTAGTCCAGTCACTTGCTAATTCGAAAAAACTTTCGTTTATTTAGAGGGCTTGCACTCCGTGCAACACAAAAATTTCGTTCTCGAAATTAATCTAAACAAGGTTCTATAATAGGACGGAAATTTGTGAAATCAAGTTTGTGATTTTCTCCGTGGTTATTTAAACACACGAACAAGGGATAAAATGCAATACAAGATTTTGTATCGCGACTTCCAGGTAGATGGAGTAAGGGTTACGAACGACTTCGCATTCTAAGAAGTGGAGACTACTTAATTGGTATAGGGACCTAATTCAACAGTTCGATCCTATAGTCCAAATATAGTGGTATGCATGGATGGATTTTTACTAGGTCTTAATGGTTTCCTGATTGGACATCAATCGATGGTTGGATGAACCTTGGATTTCAATTTATATGGACGGGACAAGTTTCCAAATGATAAAATTATTCTACTAGGTTAGGGTACCCTAGAATAGGCTTTAACTCCAATGGTTGAACTAGTTGGGCAGTCGGAATGGTTAACTAGGTCTCTAAAGCCCAAAAATAAGTCTTCAGTGACCTTTGTGTTTAAGTGGCACAAGAGGCCTCTATCAAGTGGCACACTAGTGGTATGTGCGTAGTGGGCTTCGAGTAGATCACCACCATGTATTGGGTCGAAGGGATTGAGTCAAGGTTGAGTCTCTAATTATCATTGGGAAGTTTATCGGTATTATGGTAAGAGTTACAGCTAGTCCTTTTTACCTGAAAATCGTACCATAAAAATAGAGTACAAGGGGACGTGTTTGAGTGGGACATAATATACCTAGATGAAGGTGGACTCGTCTAGATCTTGCATGCAAAATTTGTTGAGAGGAAACAGCTGGTCTCGTGCTCCGAATATTAATGGCACGGCCGGGGACACCAAATGATCTAAAGGAAAAGTAGGAGTCCAAGGGGCACTAATAATCATCCTCATGAGAATTTTTCTAAACAATAGGTAATCCTCGCATACCCCACAATTTAGAAGCTTATAGTCTACCCACCTTAGAAATAAGGCATGGGTTTTGGAATAATGAGGTTAGGAGAATTCCACGGTCCGGGTATTGTACCTCGACTCTTGTCAATAAAGAATAAGGCACGGCGTAACGGAATACCGTAGATATAAGTCAAGTCAAGGATCGTTCGTCAAAAATGGAAAATGAGTGTGTACAATGACACATGGTTGATAAAATAGAATGACCTACTCGTCTATTAGTATACTAAAGTTATCGACAGGGTAACCAACTCTAAAGCACATCTTACGAAAGATTTCCTAACAACTGAGTCGCGAATATCTATTGACGCTCAGTCTGTCAGACTATTGTCACAAGAGTTGTGGTGCTCAGGTATTGCTATTGACCACTGGTAGGTCATAATATGACAGGGTATTCAAGCTATGGTATTGACTAAGCTAGTGACTGGGGTGTTCCAACACTAGTTAGGTCTTTACATAACTAGAGCAATATTTGTTGGAAACCAATCTTGGGATGAGTGTCACGGTAAATGATTACCCTATTGTCCACTCATCTCATGTCTAACTATGGGCTTCGGTCGAGGAAGGGTTGGTTCAAGACTTAAGGGTTGCTAGTTAAGACAAGCTTCCAGCAAATAACTAGAGGCTCACAACATTTGATTTCTAGAGAATAGATAGTCTCCTAAGTTGGCATTTGACTAACGGTAAAACCCTAATCCTTCTCAAATTTAGATGGCTAGAAGGTCTCGAAAGTAGTTTGAGGGTCGAAAGGAGAACGAGTAACTCAATCTCATGGCTGGCCGATGGTAGCTACACTTGTGTATACCACTATCACAGCTATGGGGATATTCCGTATCTCTCTACCAATTTTGAGCTTCTGCCTTTCCGAACCAGTGAAAGAAAAAACAATAAGGAGTTCAAGAAAGATGTTACTGAATACAATCACGTGATTCAAGGGCGAACGTATAATTCAAGGGAAATTGTCAAAGCAGTCGCGGATGAGATCCTAGGTACCTGTATATCTCCATCCACGTTGGGTAATTAAACGAAAGAGCGAACCAAATGTATCATGGTTGATCAGACCATAATACACTGATTCTGATTAGACAATAAGTTAGCAGGCGTCCCCACTAAACATATGCCTCAAATCAAGCTCGAGAACAGAGTGAGCTTGCAAAACTAAGCTGTAACAGCAGCATTTGTTAAGATAGTCAATATAATTATGCGAGATTTTTAAAAGAAGGCACAATTAGTTCGAGTTTTGTGAGAATCAAACCTTACCCGGTATTTTTGCTTCTATAGACATCCCACTATCATCTTACCCTTAAGGCCTTGGTCGACTAATGGTTTAGGGACTTTTGAATTCTATATTCTAGGTAACCTATTAGTGTCAGTCAATTTCCTCGTCAATAGGTCACCAGGACCACGGAATGCTAGATCGGGTGACGTGCTATCCAACTTACAAACTTCTACCAATATTGGCTTCGGATCTTATGGAACACACAGGGCACTGTCCTATCCTCTATAGTATCCTTAACTTGTAATCACGTCTGAAATCATTTCACCGAGGACTACGTCTCGCCCGTAAAATCGGGCTGTGGTAAACCCTTGGTTTCGTGATTCAGATGTGACGTGCTATCCGATACTCTACTTTATATTGACACCAGTGTGACTATGGTCAAAGAGGACCACTAGCCATAGTCTTAATAACATTCTATAACCTATATTTTCTTAAACTAATTCCAACTCTAGGGATCGTGCCTTGCCAGTGCGCTGCTGGCCGCAGTGGATCCATAGTCTCCGTAATTCAAATAAATGGCGACAGTGCGCTGCTGTCCTGCCATTATGGTTTAACTAACATTCATTTAACTATATCCTCAAAATTTATGAGATTCTAGAGATTCAAACATATTGACTATGAGATAAAGCGTAAGTACTATAAGCCATAACCCTTAAATAAAGGTGAACCGGGAGAAAAATAACTGAAGACAAAATACAAACATTCTAATATCTAATTCACATGTACTCAAACCATGGGGGAAAACTTTGAATCAGTCTACTTCGAGGTTTGTATTTGAATAACCGAATCTGGAAGTATAAACTATTCCCTTACGGCAAAATAGGATCTTAAAATGGCAAATCAGACTAAGATATGGTGACGATATCTAAAGAGGCAAAAGAATGAATTGAATAATCTATCAAGGTTAGATCATTAATTCTATGAAGCCCCGCCTTACCAAGGGAATAATCTATCCACATTGGACCATATCTTCCAATCAAGAGGTAAAAGTGTACCTATGGGGATCTGACAAACTATCAAAATCAATAATTCCTTATCTAAATTCCATGGCCTAGACTACCCATCGATAAATTTGTATAGGGGACTCCTAGTCCTAGTCATTCTTTTAAATTAATCCTTAAATGTGAATGAGCATTTCGAAGTCACATGCTCGCAATAGTACGACTAACTTAAGTACCATCACGAGTTCGCATGATTTACGAAAACTGACCTGCATGGGCCACCACAAAAACTTGTCACGACCCGCACCCGTTTTTTTTTTTTTTTTTTTTTTTAAAACGGATACGAGACGTGTCCAAGCCAGCCTACGCCGCAGTGTCGGCGGTAGAACGCTGTCACGGCCATGAAGATCAAAATCACAAATAATGCTCATTCACAAAATTAATTTAATTTACAATGATCACAAGTTTTACATTTGTAGAAAAATATAAACTTGTACAAATAAATGAATGACTACAACTCAACTATCTAGCTAGTCTCTAGGCTTTGTCTGCAAGTATTCCCGTCACTCCCCAAGCTAATGAATCCACGGCTAACCTGAAAATGTTGGTTTTCAGTCAGGAATGGAACGAGCACAATTCACGGAATGCAATTTCAAATAAAGAAAATGACTATAAAATAAAGGTTAGACATCAATCATGGGTTTTAAAATAAACAGTAAAGCCATAAGAAAAATCAATATTAATAAATAGACCAATATACTCTTCCACCGTTAGAAGTACCTTTGATATGTGATCGGTCTCGGGACAATTATGCGACACGGTCTACACGGTCTAAAGTTACACGGTCTACAGTTACACGGTCTACAATTACACGGTCTACAGTTACACGGTCTACAGAAAATATAGCAATAAAGAAACACTGTCTACAGAATAATAATCACTAACTACACAGTTTAAATGCAGTAAATAAAGCACTGTCTACACTGTCTACAAGAAATAAATAAACACTGTCTACACGGTCTACAAGAAATAAATAAACACTGTCTACACGGTCTACAAGAAATAAATACAACACGGTCTACACGGTCTACATGGTCTACACGGTCTAAGGTCAGATCACACATCCTTGGTACTTCTCATTCCCGACTCAACAATTTATAATAGAAAATAATCACATAACCAATGACTAATCAATGAAATATAGTAAAGATCAATATCGAAATGCAAACAATAAACTGTACTCGCCTGTGGTCCTTTGCTGGTGAAACCGACAATCTGAACTACTCAATGTGCCACTATAGTCAAAACCCGTACAACAGTCCCCGGAAGCTGAAATAAACAATACCAATGATCTCAGAATAGTCCAATTAGCTAGGATTGCCTGTCCTTACGTCCAATTCTGGACACAGGGGCAAAATGGTAATTTCGGACCAAAACGATGTCCGCCGTTGGACCCGCTTTGCACCGAAAAGCGTGCCAGAGTCAACGGTCTCTAAAGTCGTCAAACTACATGTCTACGGATCCAGTTTTCCGATACGAACCCTACCGTATGTCCAAAGTTGAATTCCGGCGGGCCGTGCACAAAATCGCCCGTTGAGTGGGACCGTGGGGCCCGCAAAACGACGATTTTATCAACGGTCTCAGAATCGGACCAAACTTGGCATACAGGACCAGAAAAACGATACGGTTCTGTTGGCGCAAGTTTCGTCTCGATCTGACGAGCGTGCACAAAGTAATTGGAGAATTTGCAACGTGCACGATACGGTGAATTTCGACGGATACGCATCAAATTCGTCGCGCACACGCGACCAATTTGAATTCCGCCAAAGCCCACACGACCACGAAGCCGATACGCAGCTTTCGATGCTTTCGGTTCGCGACCACGTCGCCCGGTTTGGCGGGACGCACGTCGTGTGGATGAATTTTCATGTTTTGAAAAAATAGATTTTTGACCAAGTTTACCTCTGTATATTTCTCTGTACAAAGCGAAACATTACAACCTTCCTACTGGACTTTCCTAGACCTATATGTTGTGGTTAACTTCTGTTCAGGAAGTTTGTGGATTCGAAGAACAGGTTGATGGGAAACTCGACGCCAAGTTGGGTGTTCGAGAGGGGTTTCCTGTCCTGTTTTGGACAGGATTTCGCCGATCTTCGGGCTCGTTTTTCGATGTGGATGACGCAAAACAAATCTAAATATTTGAAAGGAAACGAAGTGGGTTATGTCGGGGTCGTACCTGTGTTTGCGGAACGCAAAACGATCGAACGATCGCTTAGTAATCGATTAACGAAAACCCCCGCTTGCTCAGCTAACTCTGCTGTTGCATTGCCGTGCTCCCGTGCGCGCTGTACAGCCGCGCCTGGCCGGCCGGCCGGCGACCGTCCAGGCGGCACGCGCCCGCGCCAAGGTCATGGAGGGGGGGGGGGGGGGGGGGGGGGGGGGGGGGGGGGGCGGCCTGTGTGTGTTAGGGTTTTGATGAGAACTTCTCGGTTTCTCGTCTCAATCGGCGCTCGGTCTGTGCATATTTATATAATCCGAGCATTGTGAGTCTCCTTAGCTCTCGGTTTTGCCTGGGCTCGGGAAGAGCAAGTTTGGGTCGGGCTGCTCTGCGTGGGAATAAAAAGGGGTGGGAGGAATTTGCTATAGCCCGAGAGGGCTTGGGCCAGGGGTTTGCTTCCTATGTTTTTACTCAATACATATATATTATATATATATAAACTATACCTTTATACCTATATATATTTTAGGTATATATACAAATACGCATTTATATATATATTTGATATATATATATATACGCTATACATTATACCTATATATATTTTAGATATATATATATTCACATACACATTTCTATATATATATATATGTATCTATCTATATATATACATATATACTATTTTATATACCAATATACCCATATATAATATTTATATATATATATACACTCATACACATATTTCTCTATATATAATATATTTATTTGACGAAAATAATATAACAAATATTAATGATAATTTCCTCAATAACATAATAATAATAATAATAATAATAATAATAATAATAATAAAATCAATGCAATCAATCTATAATGGTGTTTATACCCTTAGACTCACCAAGACCTGTAATACTTTAAATAAAATTATAATTACAAATTCTCCTATTATCTATATGTAGAAAAGCAAGCTTATATCTACAAGTATATATATATGAATACTAGTAATAATATCCATAAAAATCTAATTAAACTACTCCAATATTATCTATTCCTAGATTAGGGCCTATTTCCTATAAATGTGAACACATATCTCATAACGTTTATTCGACACAATATTATAATCCATTATAATAAAATAATATTATCTAGTAATAACCTTAGCAATATTGATAATGAAATAATTAATAAAAATAAAATATTTCAAAATTCCCGGGAAGGGGAGCTACACCCCTTGAGATCCAGATTCCTTCTCTGAGAATTGCAATCTCCAATGAACTGACAACAGAAAACAATGATCGTCTTCGACTTCAAGAGTTGGACGCTCTAGATGAAAAACGATTGTATGCTCAACAAAATATCGAGCTGTATCAGGCCCGAATCTCAAAGCTTTTAACCGGAAAGTCAAAGTCAGAGCATATCAGAAGGGAGAACTGGTCCTTACCGTCAGACGTCCTATGACCATGACACATATGAGCAAAGGCAAATTTGATGCGAAATGGGATTCGTAGTGAACAAAGTCTTCTCTAATGGAGCATACCAGCTTGCCTCTATGGATGGGAAAGTCATGATGATGCCTATCAATGGCAAATTCTTAAAGAAATATTATGTATAATATTTTCATCATTCTCCAGCAAATATAAAATCCTTCTCTACAAAAGTTATTTTGATATCGTTATCCCCAGAGAAAATTGATATTCCACCATGTATCATCTTCCCAGAGAATTTGATATTTCGTCTTATTAGATCCCCAGGGTTTTTTTTAAAAAAGATCTTGAATAGAAAATCATGTCCATATTACCTCTGAATTTTCTATCTCAATATCATATTTTAATATTTAGTCTTTCTGATTTCTGAGTCTAAAGATCAGTGAATAAAGGCAAAATTGATGTAAAGTGGGAAGGATACATCGTAAACAAAGTTTCCTTAAACAGAGTTTATTTTGAGACAAATTCTTCAAGAAAAAGAGTACATCATCATGGAAGATCACTGTCATCCCTCTCATACTTGGGACGAGGGCCACATACATAATCAGCAAAAGAATTTAATACATCTTTTCCTGACCGCACCAAGAACTGACAGACAGCCAGCCTCATTGCTTCTTCTTCTTCGGTTTCTCCTGGTTCGACCAGGAAGTCCAGGATATCTTTCGGCGGCTTGGAAGTAGATGAGCTTTCGCCCATTTCCTTCTTCTGCGGAGGTAGATGCTCTTTAGCACCTTCAGTAACTTCGGAGACGACTTCAGCCTTCTTTGTATTCTTTTCAGAAGACATTGTGGATAAAAGAGGATGATGTGTGATCCTTCTACTCAAATATATGCTCTATTTATAGGCATATGGTTACAAGGATCGAAGGGACGTATTCTTTCCCGATATTCATTTCATCCATTCATTTCTCACATTCATCCGACGTTTCACATGTTCATTAATACTTGACGGTTCATCCGTTCATTTATTACATTCACTCGACAGTTTATCTGTTCATCATTTCCTAACGGTTCATCCGTTCATAATCTTCTATCAATTTATCAAGTGGGGATTCGTTATTTATCATGTTTTCATAACCTCTGAATCAATTCCGAATCTACTTACTCATTTGTCATGTTTTGACCTCTGCATAGAAATCAATCTATTTTCTTTCGAGTTTCTATATATTATCATGTCCATAATACCTCTGATAATATTATATACTCTAAAACAGAAAAGATGATTTTATTATCTATCATGTCCACAATTCATCTACAAATACAAATAATTGAGCATAGAAGAATTGTCATTTCCATTCCCATTTCACCACAAAAAAGTCTATTACATTTTCTTAGACTTTCTTACAAATCATAATGGAAATCTATTACAAATCTTGGATTTTCATTCTACACCACAACAATAACCTAATAGAGATCTATCTTCTTCTTTGGATCTTCTCCGTCGGACCTTCTCCGTCAGGTTCGTTGTTGGTGGCAATTCCTGACTGTCTGGGTCTCAGTCACGACCAGATCAGCAGGAATCAAACTCTGGTCTTCTCTTTCAGACGAGAGGAGAACCACAGAGTATGGCAGCCCGAAGTCGTGGTGCTGCCAATACAACTGGTGGATGGGGGTAACCTCTCAAGGAAGACAGGAATGTATCCAAACCTTGGGATACAATTCCTGGTTCTGCCTTGAAAGGAACTCTACTACCCGATTTCTCGGTAGTAGAGTTGACTCCACCATCCAACTCTCGTGTATAAAGGCTCTTCCTACCATCTGAGGAAGACCCTTCTATCCCACGAAGAGTTCTGAGTTGTCTGATTTACGCATCAAAGGCGTATGAGCTCCCTGATGTTGGTGTCAGAAGGACATTCTCTACAGCATCCACATCACCAATGCCAGTTCTGAAGAAAATCTTTAGCCAAGTTTCTGCGGAAAACAGCATGAAGAAAAGAATTAAAGCATCAGAAATGTCATATGAAACGTACTGGTTGGTCAAGCACGCTCAGAGACAGAAAGCTTATTTTTTTAAAACAGCAAAAACAGTACGTGTATTATGCCGGACTTACCTTCAAGTTTGACGCTAAGAATTGGCAAACTGATGTCTGACATATTGCTCAGAATTCGAACATTTAGAAGCATTTGCTTTCCGATTTGAGAGTGAAATCTCACGTTCATTCTTAGAGAAGAGAAGAAGAAAAAGAAGATGGGGATGAGTTCTGTGAAACTCTTCTGTCTATTTTAAAGTATGGAGCGCAAGCCTATTCTTGGAAAGGATCTACAAATAACGCTCATAAAATATGCAATGAGTGCCACGTGTACTTTGGAAACCAGCATAGCCTTGGAAATATTCAAAGAGTGCTTTCCACAACATTGGAAGATAGCGTAACCTACTGCTATTCATTGGTGCATGCTATTCATTACGCTATCCAGCGTAACTTACAACATTGGAAGACAGCGTAACCTACAGCGTAATCTACAGTTATTCATTGGTGCACGTTAGTTTTCAACACAAATTTATACTAAACAGAGAATTCTTGAATATTCATTTCATTAAGGCACTGATGGCCTTACAAAACAAAAAAAGAGAGGGAAAGAAAGGGGTGCAACAAAGTCACGCTATATTTTCCAAAGCGGCTAAGTTTGACGCCTAACTCTTCTACGCTTTGGACCCCCATGCGGTGCAACAGAGCAGCGAGCATTTCACGCTTCTCTGCGAGGCTCCGCCCATCAGAAGTAGAGGAGCCGTCCAGACCGAAGTAACCCAAGAAATTCTTGGCTAACTGCGTGGGGTCATCTTTGAACTCGATGACGAAGGGCTCCGGTTCTTTGCCTCCAAAGGTGGGGTCACCATGGGCACAGAAACCTAATTTTCGTGCTTCTTCGTCAGCCGCTTCCTTTGGAGTCATGGTTACAAGAAATGAATGTCAAAAACTGAATTTTCTTAGTTTATATAACAAAGCTTGCTGGCGGTTCATATTCCTCCATAAATCAGATTCAATCAGTCTCGAAAAATAAAGAGTCATCATGACATTTAATAAATTCATTTTTTGCATAAACAGACTTAATGCCAGCGTGTCAAGACTCATTCCCACTTTTTTATTCAAAGTAATTTCGAACTTTTGAAACTCATAAAGTTCGAAAACTTTGAAGGGGGTCTTGTAGGATGTGGAAAATTATGACACGCTGTCATTTTAATCCATACGCTCAAGGCCATACGCTTATCAAAAGCCATACGCTTAGTGGATATTTTATTTCTTCTTAAAGTGGCAGCACATCATATATTAAATGAAGAATGAATCTGACGTCTCGTCTTTCGTGCAAAGATAGTTGTCATGAAAAGAGCAACCGTCGTATAGGATTTCGAAGAGTTGGTTTTGTCTTTTACGAGGACAGCTCAGCAGATCATTAATACAAAGTTATTATTACTGACAGTCTGTCAGCCGTCATATCTGCAGTCACGACGCTCGAGAAAATCTTTTGACAGTTATTAGAAGATATGGCGTATCAGAGAAGATTGATGATGGCCACGTGGCCATTTCTTCAGTGAGCGTATGAAGTCTATACGACTCCTTCCTTCTTCAGTGAGCGTATGAAGTCTATACGACTCCTTCCTTCTCCAGTGAGCGTATGAAGTCTATACGACTCCTTCCTCATCAAGTGAGCGTACGACTCCTTTCTTCTCCAGTAAGCGTATCAGCTTTATTTTGTTTCTACATCATCCAAGTCAGCGTATAACTCTCCTTCAACGAGGCAGCGTATTACAGCAACCATATCCAGGATTACAGTCAACACACGTTCTCACGTGTCCTGTACCCAGTTATCCACTTCTTTAGAAGTTATGCAACGTGGCATCCATGCCATCAATCTCTCCAGAACATGCTCCACTACTTTCAACCGCATGCTAATGTGTCTCCATCAGAATTAGCCACGCGTCCCTGCAGTTATGCACACGTCAAGTAACTACCTGAGCGTATGCTTAAGGACAGTTATCCTGAACTCTATAAAAAGAGTTTCTTCATCTTCATCAAGGACTACAGTCAATTTCAGAGAGAACAGAGAGATTGCCCAGTTGCTGTCCAAGTTCTTCAAAGTTCGAGTCTTCTTCATCGCATCGTCCAAGGGATAAAGTAATCGTCTTCTAAATTAGATTCCTACAGTTGTAATTTTCTCAGATACAAAATAAATAAAGTGAATTTATTTATGGAAAACAACGTTCTCACGTGTCCTGCACTCAGTTATCCACTTCTTCAGAAGTTATGCAACGTGGCATTCATGCCATCAATCTCTCCTGAATATGCTCCACTACTTTCAACCGCACGCTAATGTGTCTTCATCAGAATTTGCCACGCGTCCCTGCTCAAGTAACTACCTGAGCGTATGCTTAAGGACAGTTATCCTGAACTCTATAAAAGAGAGTTTCTTCGTCTTCATCAGACACTACAGTCAATTTCAGAGAGAACAGAGAGATTGCCCAGTTGCTGTCCAAGTTCTTCAAAGTTCAAGTTTTCTTCATCGCATCGTCCAAGGGATAAAGTAATCGTCTTCTAGATTAGATTCCTACAGTTGTAATTTTCTCAGATACAAAATAAATAAAGTAAATTTATTTATGGAAAACAAATTGGCGACTCTGCTGGGGAAAGCTGTCTCCTCCAACGCGATAGCAACAACTCAATGCGATACTTCGTCGATTGGCTTGACGAAGAAGACGATGGTTGTACAATTCGACCAATCGGCTTATGAAGAAATGCTCAAGGCGAAGGAGGGCCGCACTGCTTCCTCCGCTCTTCCTGCTGCCAAGAAGAAGGGACACTCTGTCTATGTCCCTAAGTCTTCTTCAACAGCCCGAGACGTTTCTGTCAATTCTCACGCTGACAAGAACACGTCTTCAACTTCAACTAAGCACACTTCGGCTTCTCTGAACACGGCAACAGTGGCTTCTCCTAGTCACGCTGACAAAGTTGGTTCTTTAACCAAGTCAGCGTGTACAAGGAAAACCATCTCTGGACATGTCAAAGTCCCTTCTCCCTCTACTCTTACGACAGCAGTCGGCTCTTTAGCCATTGATGACTCTGAGCGTATGGCATCTAAAGGGCAGTATACGACAAAGGCAGCGTACAAAAGCCAACATCAGGCATCGTACGCTAAGCCAAAGCCAGCGTATGCTAATAAAAAGGCAGCGTATGACCAGAAGTCCAAACTGAAGTCAGCGTATGCTAACAGATACAGTCCTTTGACTGTTTCTCAAAATCAAGCTGGGGGTTCTCTTCCACAGAACATACAAATGATTTCCCCTCAACTTGCACATCTTGTGCCAACCAAGGAGAAAGACTCTTTAGTCAACTCCTCTACTCGTAAGGTCTTTACCTCTGGAGTTAACTTGACTAGTACTCTTACTAGATCAAACAAAGGAAAACACCTTTTGGCTAATTCCTCCAAAGATGGATTATTACCGACTCCCAGTCGGAATAATACCCATCTTCCTTCTCTTCAAATTTCTCGATCTGAGAAAGGCAAATTACAAGTATCCAAGACTGATATCAAAGTCAGATCTCCTACGGATCTTCGTAACAAGCTTAATCAGAATCGTCTCGATTCCACTGAGACAAGTATATTAGACCCTGATGCAGAATATGCCAAAAATTATGTGGCTCAAATTAATCAGTCTTTATACACTCAAGAACCGAGAAGACAGAAGAACAAAAGACAAGTTTCTACACAGAAACTATCTTCAAGTACTTCCCAATCTGTTCCTACAGATCTCCGGGAGTATTTGCAAAATAAGCGGAGAATTGACACTCCATCAGGCTATGATATTGCTCATATTTGTCAGGAAAAGCATGGTTGCAACTTCCAACCTCGAGTTGTAATTCAATGTTGCTGTTCACCAAAAAGACAATCTGTTTTTGAACGGATTCAGTATGAACCAATGTTGGATGAAGATGAACCTCTTTATGCTTCTGTCAACATGACCTCCAGAAATATTGGGGGTAGCATACGGTCTGATGCTATATCAGACTCTGAAGATGGTGTTTATCTCGGCACCCGATCCAGGACCGGAACCTTGGCCAGGGTCTCTTCTTCTTCTCATCCAAGTGGTAATCCGGAGATCACAGAGGACTTCCTTGGAGAATCTAACTTTCCAGTATTGACTTCCGTAAATAGCCCCGTGAAAGATACTGATTCACACAGTGATGATTCAGAACAGACTGTTTCATCATCTATTCCTCGAATGATTACCACTTACATGGCAGAGGGCAATCATGAACCTTCAACTAGCACCGAAGCTCATGAACAAAGGATTTCTTCCTTAGAACAACAGTTGCGAGCTATGACAGATACGTTGAATGCTATGCACACTCTTATGCAAGCTCAGCATCAAACTCAGCAAGTCCAACATATAGCCCCTCCAGTTGTATTAAATACTCCTGTTGTTCCAAACACGAAACCCTCTACTATTCCGGGAGTACAATCTAATGTTCCTGTATAACCCACTCCAAGTCAGTCTGGAGCTGGGGGTGGTACATATGCTGCAGTCCCTCCTCCCAATTATACTCAACAAATTACAACTCCACAATCCTCCGGAATTGTTACTGAAGAGTTAAGAAATCTCCGAACTCAATTTGAGGCATTTCAACAGAAGGATGGTTTGCAAAGGTTAGGTATCAAACAACCTTACCCAATAGAATGGAAGCAGGTATCGTATCCACCAAAATACAAACCTCCGACCATCTCTTTCTTTGATGGGACAACCTCCCCAAGTCAGTTCATTAATCATTTTGAAGTAATGACTGATCAACTGCAACCAAGTGACGCCCTCCTTACTCGGGTGTTTGTTAGGTGTCTCAAAGGAACGGCTTATGAATGGTATAGAAGTCTCCCTGACGGGTGCATTATCTCATTTGCTGGTTTCAAGCAAATGTTTCTTGAACGATTCTATGAAGGGCTCAATGACATGACCATGTCAGCTCTCATAAGAATTAAACAGAAAAATAATGAAACCACCGAGGACTTCATTGAAAGATTCAGAAGAGAAGCCCTCAAAATGCCTCTCGGAACTCCCGATGCTGTTACCATCGACACTTGCAAGTCGAATCTCTTACCAATTATCAGCATGTGGACAGATTCCACTCAGTTCCAAGATTGGCCTTCATTTATCGTCAGTGCCGAGGCTGCCGAGGTCAGTGCTGAGACCTTCAAGGGTCTGGGGGTACAAATGGCTCCCAAGGAATCAAATCAGAGTGCTAGCAATAGTACTCGACCCAACAATCGCAAAGGAAAAGAAGCTCTTGAAGTCAATCTCCAAAGCAGTAGTCAAGAGGTAAAGACTACTCAAGCTACCCCAGCTCCAACAAATCAACAACAGAAACCTCCTCGGCCGAAGGAAGAATATTCTTTTGACGATGACGATGTTCAGGGTATCTTTGAATGCTTGCTCAAAGGTAATAAGATTCAATTGCCAGAAATCAAAAAGCCTGATGAAGCCAATAAGACAGATCATCCAAATACTGTCCATATCATAGAATGCTGGGTCATACAATCCGGTCTTGCTATGTATTAAAAGGGAAGATCCAAAAGATGATTAAATCAGGAGCTGTGACACTGACACCCAAAGATAAGACAGTCACAGCAAATCTAATTTTAATGCAGTTCGGTGACTTCCCTCCCTTAATGGTAGAAAGTGGAATTGTTCCTATCCCCAAAGCAACTCTCGAAGTTGTAAACATCCCACCAGTACAGAATGACGGACTTGTTCCTGTCACAACTAAGAAAGGAGAGATCATGTGGATTCACCCAGATTTAATGACGGAGTTTGAGACGTCTTCCTCTTCTCCTCGGAAGACTCCCTCATCTAAAAAGAAGCTCGGGAAGACTAAGTCATGCAATGTGACTTCTAGTTTCACACCCGATTTTTATCTAACCTCTACTTTCATCTCGGCAGGAAATTCACTCCCTACGGAGATAAAATCTGTACCTCAATTTAAAGATAGGTACAAGCCTGCTTTTCATCTATACAGTTCACAATCTCGTGAATTGAT
Organism: Iris pallida; assembly: GCA_029216955.1. Lineage (NCBI taxonomy): Eukaryota > Viridiplantae > Streptophyta > Magnoliopsida > Asparagales > Iridaceae > Iris > Iris pallida. The sequence goes on along the minus strand of JANAVB010042420.1, from coordinate 945,629 downwards.
GGCGAAGATGGGTTATGATCTAGCCACTGCTCCTGGTTTAAACTCAGGCAAAGGACTTCGAGCACCTTTAGCCATCACTATGAGGCATAATCAATCTCGTGTTGGCCTTGGTTTCTGGAATGAAGCTCTCATCAAACATAAAAGAACTAAGAGCAAGATAAAGAATTGCAACATGGTTTCCATAGACCCTGAACCAAAATCTGAAGTTGAAGTTCATGCTGGAACTCGGTCAGGAAAAATATATCTGAAAGATTATGCTGAAATTCCTGAAGAAACTTCTGACGTCCCTCCGGTTACAGCTCCAACACCAGTCTCTACTGAAGAGCCTTTAAATGTTCCTGTTGAGACAGTTCCTTCTAAACCAACAGCAGCTGACAAAGGCAAACAACAAGTCCTCTTCGACAAACCATTGAAGAAGTCATCTCCTACAGGACTTGAAAAGCCTTATAATTTTGATATATTGGCTCAACTAGCCAATACCCCAGCTAAATTATCAATCTTTGAACTCTTACGCCTCTCTAAAGAGACTCGAAAAACTCTAAGTGAAGCCCTGCTGCAAGCAGAAATCTGCCTAACTCTTCTCAAGAAGTTGGAAACAGAATCTGTTTCTCATTGCCATAATGTATTGGAATTTATTCCAAACATTACCTTTACGCAGGACGATATGCTGCTAGAGGATAATCGACATGACCGTCCTTTATATCATACAGGATATATTGATTTTATGAAGGTTGATCGTCTCCTGATTGATCCAGGATCTGCTCTCAGTATTATGCCAAAAGCTATGCTAGACGCACTGAAGATACCTGTGCATAGTCTTTCCAGCACTATTACTACCATCTTGGGATTCATTCAAGGAAAAAGTGAGCCTTTGGGCAAGATTTGCCTCAAATTTCAAATAGGCGATCTTCGCACTAAAGTTACTTTTTACATCATCGACAATCATGGTTGCTCATACAATGCTCTGTGGGGGAGACCATTCTTACATGAACATAATGTCGTTCCTTCGACTCTTCATCAGTGCTTCAAATATGTTGATGATAATGGAGATGTTCAAAAGGACAACATCCTGAATGGGTGGCCAACATCGTGAATGGGTGGCCAACATCGTTCCTGTCCTTAAAAAGACTGGCAAGATCCGGGTCTGTATAGACTTTTGCGATCTCAATGCAGCTTGTCCTAAAGACGAGTTTCCTCTTCCAATTACTGATGTCATGATCGATAATACATGTGGTTTCGAACGAATGTCATTCATGGATGGGTATTCGGGATACAACCAGATCAAAATGTTTCCAGATGATGAAAAACACACTTCCTTCAGAACGCCGATCGGTACATACTGTTATACAGTGATGCCGTTTGGTCTCAAGAATGCAGGAGCAACATATCAGCGAGGAATGAGCACTATATTCCGCGAACATCTCCGAAAAATAGTCGAATGCTATGTTGATGATATTGCAGTCAAAAGTCGACGAAAGGAGGATCATATCCAAGATTTGAAGACTATCTTTGATTTAATGCGTCAGCATCAACTTAAAATGAACCCTACTAAGTCCTTCCTGGGCGTCTCTAGTGGTAAATTTCTCGGCTTCGTCATTACCGCTAAAGGTATACACGTGGATCTCGAGAAGATCAAAGCCATTCAAGAGATGCGTCCTCCACGCACCTTAAAAGAGCTACGAGGATTTCAAGGAAGAATTGCTTATATCAGGAGATTCATTTCCAACTTATCAGGACGCTGCAGACCATTCAACAAACTTCTGAAGAAAGGTGTATCTTTCGTTTGGAACGAAGAATGTCAAAAAGCATTTGACGATATTAAACAGTATCTCATGAACCCTCCAGTTTTGGTACCTCCCGTCTCGGGAATACCATTCCTTCTATATGTTCGAGCCATGGATCATTCTCTTGGTGCATTACTTGTCCAGAAAAATAAAGATGGCCATGAACAGGCTATTTATTATCTCAGTCGCACAATGACAGGTGCTGAACCGCGTTATTCTCCAATCGAGAAAGAATGCTTAGCATTAATGTTTGCTGTTCAGAAAATGCGACATTATATTATCGGTCAAACGATTCACGTCATTTTCAGAGTGAATCCCATCAGGATTATGATGAAAAAACCTGGTATTCTCAACTCCAGACTAGCTAATTGGGGAATCTTGTTAGCTCAATACGATATGCATTATATTCCTCAGAAGTCAGTTAAAGGACAGGCTCTTGCTGATTTTCTGGCTGCTCATGCAATTCCAGAAGATTCTAAATTATATGATGAGATTCCTGATGAAGTCTTGGATTCAAATCTGATTTTTGAAGAAATTCCTAGCTGGCGTCTATTCTTTGATGGAGCATCTAGAATATGTCCTAACGGCGATATTGTCGCTGGAGTTGGGATTGTTCTTGTATCCCCAGAAGGACTAACTATTCAGAGGGCTTATTCTCTAGATCAATCATGTTCAAACAATGTAGCCGAATACAATGCATTACTCATTGGTCTTCAACTTGCTAAATATCTAGATATTCAATATTTGGAAGTTTATGGAGACTCCAAGCTTATTGTCAATCAGATCAGAGGAACGTATGAAGTTCGTCATCAGGATTTGATACCTTATCATCGAGCAGCACTCTCTATAGCCTCATCTTTTGAAGGTTTCTTTATTGAACAAATTCGACGAGCCTATAATGCAGAAGCTGATGCTTTAGCTAATCTTGCTGCTGTATTAGCTATACCAATCAGACGTCAGCAAGTGATAGTGGTTTATAACCGAGAACTATTCTGTGTTGAAAATAATTTGGCTTTGGCTTTTTCTCACAAACCAGACAAAGATTCTCTTAACCTTGATGCTAGATTAAAGTTTGACAAAATGTCCTCGTCTTCTTCCGGTTCTACTATGGAATATGTCTTTTCTAATGAAACAGAAGCCATAACTGAAGACTGGAGACGCCCGTTTCTAGACTTTGTTTTGTATGATATACTTCCTGATAATCCGAGTGAAGCAGCGTCTATCCGGCGTCGATCTCTCAGATTCTATTATAATCATACGACGAAGACATTATATCGTCGGTCTTACGACGGTCTTCTCCTCCGATGCATTGCTGGTGAAGAAGCACAACAGATAATCCGTGAAGCACATGATGGTGTTTGCGGAGCTCATCAACCAGGTCCTAAACTTCAAGATCGTATCCGACGTATGGGTTATTATTGGCCCACGATGGTGGCTGACGCTATTCAATATGCTCGGAAATGTAAAGCCTGTCAAATTCATGCAGACTTTATCCATCAACCGTCAGAGTTCTTACACCCAACAGCGGCATCATGGCCCTTTGAAGCTTGGGGCATGGACGTCATTGGTCCCATCAACCCACCATCATCAAGAGGACATCGGTTTATTCTAGCAATAACTGATTACTTTTCCAAATGGGCTGAAGCAATCCCGTTATCTGAAGTTAAAACTTCTAGTGTTATCAACTTCGTCAAACATCATGTCATCTATCGATTTGGTGTTCCTCGGCGTATTATCCATGATAATGGACCGCAGTTCGTCAGTCAGAAATTTACTCGATTCTGCGACGATCATCGGATTAATAATTTAGCTTATACAGCATATAATCCAGCAGCTAATGGATTGGCAGAAGCTTTCAATAAAACAATCATCAAACTCTTAAAAAAGTTCGTTTCTTCCAATAAACGCAACTGGAGCGAGAAGCTTGGTGAATGTTTATGGGCCTACAGCACCACAGTTCGCAATGCGACCGGATGTACGCCTTTCTCTTTGGTGTATGGGTGTGAAGCTGTTCTCCCTCTCGAGATCCAGATTCCTTCTCTGAGAATTGCAATCTCCAATGAACTTACAATAGAAAACAATGATCGTCTTCGACTTCAAGAATTGGAAGCTCTAGATGAAAAACGATTGTATGCGCAACAAAATATCGAGCTTTATCAGGCCCGAATCTCAAAAGCTTTTAACCGGAAAGTCAAAGTCAGAGCATATCAGAAGGGAGAACTGGTCCTTACTGTCAGACGTCCCATGACCATGACACATATGAGCAAAGGCAAATTTGATGCAAAATGGGAAGGCCCATTCGTAGTAAACAAAGTCTTCTCTAACGGAGCATATCAACTTGCTTCTATGGATGGGAAAGTTATGATGATGCCTATCAATGGCAAATTCTTAAAGAAATATTATGTATAATATTTTCATCATTCCCCAGCAAATATAAAATTCTTCTCTACAAAAGTTATTTCGATATCGTTATCCCCAGAGGAAACTGATATTCCACCACGTATCATCTTCCCAGAGAATTTGATATTTTTGTTTTATTAGATCCCCAGTGGTTTTAATAAAGATCTTGTAGAAAATCATGTCCATATTACCTCTGAATTTTCTATGTATCATATTTTCTATTCTCTGAAAATGATATCTCGTCTTTTGATTTCCGAGTCCAAAGATCATGGAAAATAGAATTTAAAGATATTTTTATATCGGAATTCTGTTTTCTCTAATCAGTATTAAACTAATTATCTTTGGTTTAGTATCATGATAGAGTTGCAAAGTTTATTTGTATATTCTATTCTATTGAAATATGTCATGTATTGTTTACCTCTGAACATGTTTTTTTACAAAAATATTATCCACAGAATTGAAATCAAGCCAAGATATTCATTTTAATCAAAATCAGAACAATGATTACAAATGGGTATCAAAACTTCAAATACATGATAAATGTAAAAGAATTATTTAGGAGGAGTAACGATCTCCTGAATACGAACGATTACATTATTCATCTTTTCATCATGAGCTTTCTTGATTCGCTCTGCTGTTTCTGCTCCAATCATCCGTTGGTCATATTCTACAATAATAGAGCTACGGCGATTGGTCTCCTCAATCTGATTAGTTTGCATCAATTCTCGCTCATGCTGTAAAACTTGACAGCGTTCAGCTGCAGATTTTTGATCAGTAGCAATCTTTGATTGTTCTGTTTCCACAGAGGCAATTTGCTCCTGAATACGAGCTAGCTCTTCCCTCAGCTTTCTAAGTTCTTCAGCTTTTGACGCTTCATTTTGCTCTAGGCGTTCCATATTCTGACGAGTACTTATGATTTCTTCGCCTTTCGCTATTAGCTCTTTGGAAGACTGAGCGAGGAATTCTGTCAGAGCAATGTGCTGAGCTTGAGCTTCATTCTCCAATTGAGCAATCTCAGCTGCAGTCAGAGAATTAACGTCCTCCTTTTTAATCTCCCAATATTTATGGATGTTTGCTTCTAATTCATTCAGGAGATGTTCAAAGAAGATACATTGAGCCTCATATCCAGATTGTCTCAAAGCTGAACGTGGAAAACTTGTCGCCTCTCGAAGACTCGAAAAGGGCATAGTTTCATCTTTCATGAGTCGCCTCGAATATGTATCCAGATATGTATAAATAATATATGATTACATCCCCATGACTTTTGCTATCCCTGTGTCAAAACTGGGAGTCGCTGCAATAGTAGGGGAAGGAGCAGGAGGAGCCTCTATTCTTGGAGCTGAAGTTAGTGCTTTTGGAGAACTCGGCAGATGGGAACTCCCCTCACCCACTTCAGTTTGAATAAGTGGGGCTTGAGTAGAACTCATAGCCGGTGCAGTTCCTACAGCTGTTGGAATCAAAGAAACATGATCAGAAATTTAAAGACAATAAAACCAAGACAAGACAAAACTTTGTTGAATAAAATATTACCTGGAGTTGGTTCATATTCAGTCTCCTTCGGATCATTCAATCCGGCTCTTAGTCTGTTCAGGGTACTTTCTGACACGGGATTTATTTCACTGCTTCCCGCCCCAGAAGTACTCGGAATTTGAACTTCTATTTCCAGATGCCTCTCCGGTTCTGGTGTCAACCCTGAGTGTTGACCAATGGTCTTCAGTGCATCGATTGGTGTTTTAGACGGTGATTCATCGTCTATCTCCATGTCTTCTTCTCCAGAAGAATGAAACGACGGTTCATAGTCAACTTGTTCGCTCTCTGAAGTTTCAACAATTGGATTGAGAGGAGTGGCTTCCTTCACTGATTCTCCCAAAATCAGTAAGTCATTAGCCGTTTCAGTCTGATGCTCGGCCTCTACCGCAGGTTGACTAATTTCCTGCGCATCATCGGCCATTGGTGGAACTGAGCCTATATCAGAAGGCTTAGAAGACCCAGCAGTTTCAGGAATCTCTTCTTCTTCTGTCTTTATAGAAAAATCAAAAGCAGCTTGCTTTTCTGCAGCCAATCGCATAGCACGATCGGTGGGACTCTCTGCATCCAAACAAATTACGGATTTAGTTTTTGAAACTATTACTTTCCTTCCTATTCTTTTGGTTAAAGGAACAGTAGGATAATTGTCTATTGGATCACTACCTGCTTCATCAACATCTCTAGCTCGTTCAGAAACAGGAGAATTCCCGGGAATAGTAATTCCTCCGCGACCTCGAGTCTCTGCTCGAGTAGCTCTTTTTGCGGCAGGACCCGCAGCACCTTTACTCCTCTTCCTCTTCGGTGTATTATCAACAGATATGCTCTCTTCAGCACTCCCGATAGGCGCATGCAATGGTTGATGAAGGTCATCAGAGAAGAAAGTTTCCAAAACATCATCATCAACTTCATCGGTGGCCAGAGGATCTTCTTTGTCGTGACAATCCCTAGGCAAGGCGGATTTGGTTGATTTATTTTCAACATGAATAAAGCTTTTACCTAAGATGCTAAATTTTTCATCAAAGGTATTAGCTGATACATAAAATCTGGCATAGGATGCCAATATCTTAGCTCCTCTCCGATAGTTGACCGGATCTGGCATAGAAAAGGTAGCCCCTGTACGTTTGGCAATGTAATATAGCCAAGCTCTGGCACCATCAACCAACCCGCCTTGATGAGCAAAACATGTCGTTGCATTGCCCACATGCAACTGATCGTAACCAAATTGACGAGCAAATCTGCTCGGAAGATATGGCTCTAGATATGTGATGTTGTCACGGCGGCAAATTAAATGAGATGGCCTGATTCTCTTTAGCTATTCATCTTGGACATCATCCAACTCATTAGCACCAACGCCGTCAATCAATCTCCCGGGCATGGTCTCATAACCAATAGGTGGAGAAACACAGGTGAAGCTCCATAGTTCTCCCCTGTTCAAGATGGTTCTGCAATCGGTTAAAGTGTCATATCTCCATTTCGGTATGTGCTTGTACCTTTCAAGGAAAGTATCATCTGGCCTAGCCATCCCAGCACTCATCAGAGATTCGAAATGCAGAAGCAACCATCCAAACAAGTATGTAAAGGGCATTTCTACCCGAGGAAAGGACGTTAGGCTCTTCCGTGCCAATTCGAACATCCTATCTGTGTATGCCCTTAATCCGGCATTCAGACGGCAGGTTATTGCCGTTAATAGATCCATCTTATACCCAAAAACCAGACGGACTGCTGCGAAGATGACTCCTCTGTGCATCCTGTCTGTCGAACAGGTGCCAGGAACTACGAATTTCCTCAGCCAAAGAGATATGAATCCGGCCAGATGACCTTCAACGGACAATTCTCGACCACCCTGCTTAATATAGGTTTCTAACCTATCACCGGCCTTGTAGCTGTCGATGTCTTCTTCGACGACAATGTCATCATGATTAGTCTCCCGGATTAATCTGTTAATCTCGGCTTGACTCAAGGGCTTGAATTTACCGACATACTGCTCGGTCTTTTTCTTCTTTTGAACTTCGTCAGTGCGGCCTTAAAACAAATAAGCCATCCACTTCGAAGAATAGCAATTGGAGTCCCCCTCTCCACCTTGTCCCTTATAAAAAGCTTTACAGATGCTGTAATGACACATTAATTCTTCAAATACATAAAGAATTAGTGGGTTAGCTACAGAAATCTTATTCATTTCGTCAACAAAAGGGATATATTCTTCATATGGCAAATCTGCCATTGGTAGCTGAGATATATATGCCATTTCATGAAGGGCGAATCCCATCTCGCCCTTTGGGGTCATGAAGGTGCCGGTCCGATAGTTATATCTCTCTGCTAATGCCAAAAACAGATCCGGGTTTGGTTTGAAACCATAAGCAGTACACTTAATGGCATCATATAAACCTATCGCCTTCAACTGTGCACCGAAGTTCTGCAAAATCCATCTCACTAGAGCAGTCCATCTAGTGTTCTCTGGATTTACTAGACCAGTCAGCCTCATTGACTGTTTTGGGTAGATGGCATTCTTTAATTGAGCAAATTCGTTGGCAAAAATTGGGACTCTGACTGGCTTCAGCAGTGCCGAGTCCTCAGGAGGGATGGTGGCAGGTAACAGTCCTCGCAGAGATGTGACATGTGGTTCAGTACCACTGCGGAACCTTCCTTGACGATATCCAATCCACCTAGCCTTAGCTTGTCGGGATGGAGTAATATCCCACTTCATCTGTCTTTGCTAGCCCGAATGGAATAAACGGGCTATGTTGATACTCTTTGTCAAACCAGTCAAATACATAGGCTGATTTACATCACCATCCCTATAGTAACCGTATGATACTTTGTCCAGAGCAGGCTGGGAGTTCATATCAATAGCATCTCCAAAAAGGAATACTGGCTTCAAATGGACAACACCATCTACACTCTGTAACGGCAGTCCACTCATCAGGTTCAGCAAAGTATTATCTTCCTGATTGGTCAACAGAGCTATTCTTGTGGAAGGTCCATCAAATTGGGGAAAACGAACATGTGATAGATCACTTCTATAATTATTTCCCATACTTCCTTCAAATTCTGCTTCCTGAGCCAGAATATCCACTGCAAATGAAGAATAAAGTATTAAAAATCTTCAATATCAAGAGATGATAAAGTTTAAACATACGCTCAGTTTTTTTTACTAAGCGTACAGCTCAACATACGCTCAGTTTTTACTAAGCGTACAGCTCAACATACGCTCAGTTTTTACTAAGCGTACAGCTCAACATACGCTCAGTTTTTACTAAGCGTACAGCTCAACATACGCTCAGTTCTTACTAAGCGTACAGCTCAACATACGCTCAGTTTTACTAAGCGTATAGCTCAACTTACGCTCAGTTTTTACTAAGCGTATGGCAGACTCAAGGTTCAGCATACGCTCAGTTTTCTTTAAGCGTATGGCAGACTCAAAGTTCAGTATATGTTCAGTTTATCTTAAGTGAATGATTTCAAAAGTTCAGTTTATGATCAGTTTGAGCGTATCAGCGTATGGTTGACAAGATGATCATCAAAAATATGCTAACACAGGAGTTAGCGTATCTCAATGAGACAAATTGCCATAGCATATTCTTTTAAGATAGCGTATTTTGGTATCTCTATCAAAAATACGCGTATCTTACAGATATACGCTCCAAACATATTTTTCGTAAAAAACGAAAAACATGGAATACGGCTAAACCCTAAAGAGGGAAGCGTATTTGCTGACGTATTGACCCTAAAGAGGGATACATTTTCTGAGTTTTGTTCTAACCAGAGCCCTAAAAAGGGGAATAGTTATTTGTTCATCATCTTCGTCCTCACCATAAAGAGGTTTCAATGGCCGTTCACTGCGTAAAACACGCTGACCGGCCGTCTTCTTGGTGGTAGCAGTGTCGACGGCAGGACGAGATGACTCTTCAGGGGCTTTTCCCTTTCCTTTCGCAGCAGCATCAACCTTGGGTGCCATTAATGGAGATGGAGTTGAAGACGAAGAAGAAGAAGAAAGATCTTGAGTTTCTGAAAGCTCTTTTCTCTCTCGAAGGCAAAAGCTGTGGTAAAGAAATAAAATAGGTTTTTGAAGACCTATTTATAGAAGAAAGGAAGAAGTTCAAACGACGGATATTCTTTAAACAAAATCCCTAAAGATTTGTACTGATATTGAGGAAGATAACAAACTCATGCCAGCGTGTCAGGACTTATTCTCACTTTAAAGTTCAAAGTAATTTCGAACTTTTGAAATTCATAAAGTTCGAAAACTTTGAAGGGGGTCTTGTAGGGTGTGAAAATTATGACACGCTGACATGAAACTCAGTCCAAGTCATACGCTCAAAGCCATACGCTCAGTCCAAGTCATACGTTCAAGGCCATATGCTCAGTCAAAGGCCATACGCTCATCCAAAGGCCGTACGCTCAGTGAATATTTTATTATTTTCTGAGATGACAGCACAACATATATTTAGTAAAGGATGAATCTGACACTTCGTCTTTCGTGCAAAGACAGCTGTCCAATGAAGACTAGCCGTCGTATAGGTTTTCGAAGAGTCGATTTTGTCTTTTACGAGGACAGCTCAGCATCTCTCATAAATGTAAAAGCCATCATTACTGTCAGTTTTGACAGTCTGTCAGCCATCATATCCGTAGTCACGACGCTCGAGAAGATTTTGTCAGTTATTGGAAGATATGGCGTATTAAAGAAGATTGATGATGGCCACGTGTCTACTTATTCAAACATGCCACGTGTCTACTTGTTCAAACATACGACTCCTTCCAATTAAGTGAGTGTATGGATCTCATACGACTCCTTCCAATTAAGTGAGCGTATAGATCTCATACGACTCCTTCCAACTAAGTGAGCGTATAGATCTCATACGACTCCTTCCAACTAAGTGAGCGTATAGTTTCCATACGACTCCCTGTCAATAATGTGAGCGTATCAGCTTTATATGGTTCTACGCTGTCCAAGTCAGCGTATGCAAGACATGTGCCTTCAAAAGCTAGCGTATGATTCTTCTTCTAAGGCAGCGTGTCACAGCAGTTGTGTCCAGAATGGTTTTCAATGAGCAGTTAACACACGTTCTCACGTGTCCTGCACTCAGTTATCCACTTCTTCAGAAGTTATGCAACATGGCATTCATGCCATCAATCTCTCCTGAATATGCTCCACTACTTTCAACCGCACGCTAATGTGTCTTCATCAGAATTTGCCACGCGTCCCTGCTCAAGTAACTACCTGAGCGTATGCTTAAGGACAGTTATCCTGAACTCTATAAAAGAGAGTTTCTTCGTCTTCATCAGACACTACAGTTAATTTCAGAGAGAACAGAGAGATTGCCCAGTTGCTGTCCAAGTTCTTCGAAGTTCAAGTTTTCTTCATCGCATCGTCCAAGGGATAAAGTAATCGTCTTCTAGATTAGATTCCTACAGTTGTAATTTTCTCAGATACAAAATAAATAAAGTGAATTTATTTATGGAAAACAAGCTCGAGTGAGAGGTTCCTGACAGCATGGTGGTCTCCTTTGTCAAAGTATCCGTGCTCATCCCACATTGGTTGTGGGACGAGCACGGAAACTTTGACAAAGGAGACAACCATGCTGTCAGGAACCTCTCACTCGAGCTCTACACCAAGGATGTCCACTTGAGCTCCGGGACAAAGTTTTGGCTCAGAGCAAGAATCTGTTGACGGAGCACATCCACTATGCTGTCAAAAAAAATAGTAACGGTGAGAGACCCATCTGAGTAGGACGTATACTCTGATAATATCCCCTCCAGCACTCAATCCCACTACTGATATAATTCTTGTAAAGGTGATCTCTCAGAGTATACGTCCTACTCAGATGGATCTCTCAGAGTATCTTCTCCGGTTTGGTTGTGTTCTGAGCCATCCGTCCCAGGGATTTGATTCTGTATTTTAGTTTCTGTATTTTGGCTCCAGCTCCATTTGCATTAATCTACGGTACGACATGGTGATCAGGACAGTCCCTGCAGCCATTCGACTGGCGAGGCAGAAACTATGTAGCCGTAGATAAAGTTGACTGTCCTCCGATCCTCATCCCTCGGCAATGATGATACGACAACCTATCACTATATCTTATATTGTAGTAGATGATGTCTTAGTATTACATTATGTGAGTTCATCTTGATTCTGTTACATTCTTCAGATACTAGATACGATAAGAACATATACTACACCATATGTACAGAACATAGATGATTCACACTAATGTATGCTAGAATGAATCTTGGGTTGTATTTCGAGCCATCCGTTCTCACACTTGAAGATAAATCGAATTATAACGACAGATATTAGGTTACTCTTCAGGATAATTGATGTCTATTTTATATTAATTTGGTTTGGTCTATATGATTCTTGGATAATTGGTGTGCATTAAATTCTTATGTGCATATTTGGTCTATGTGATTGTTGGATAATTGGTGTGTATTATATATTGGCTTGGTTTATGCATATTTTTGTGAACAGGAAAAGTGCTGCAATTTTTTTTCAAAAAAATTCTCAGTTACCGACGGACTAGTGACCGGTTAGCGACGGATATTTCCAGCTCCATTTGTATTAGTCTACGGTACGACATGGTGATCAGGACATAGTTTCTGCAGCCATTCGACTGGCGAGACAGAAACTATGTAGCCGTAGATAAAGTTGACTGTCCTCCGACCCTCATCCCTCGGCAATGATGATACGACAACCTATCATTATATCTTATATAGTAGTAGATGATGTCTTAGTATTACATTAGTGAGTTCATCTTGATTCTGTTACGTTCTTCAGATACTAGATACGATAAGAACATATACTACACCATATGTACAGAACATAGATGATTCACACTAATGTATGCTAGAATGAATCTTGGCTTGTGTTCTGATTTATCCGTTCTGATCAAGCATCTTCCTTCTCCTCTCCTCCACCATGGCTCTGAACCAATCTGCTCCTCCCTACTTCCCTTCTTTTTATTTGACTCTCTCAGCCACATATGACATCTAGCTCAAGTGTAGAGTCGGGGGAGAAGAAGTGGGCAGGAAGAGGAGGGGAAAGCAGTACAGCCGGCGGCATGACCCGGAGGAAGTACAGAGGTTTTCTTCAACAGCCGTAGGAGAACTATAAGGATATATCTTTTCACAACATGTCATCTTGTCAAAGACCCTTCATGTGAATATCATGTTACCGCGGTGTCGGAAGTCTAACATGTCATAAGTTTTTAAGCCGTGTGTTTTGACATAATCTTCCCAACTCTTTCCTCCTACGTAGTAATCTTGTATTATTACATAGCAGGAAAGAGTTTGGAGGATTATGTCAAAATACACGGCTTAGAAAATTATGACATGTTAGTCTTCCGACACCGCGGTAACATGGTTGTCACATTAAGGGTCTTTGACAAGGTGATATGTTGTGAAAAGATATATCCTTATAGTTCTTCTACGTCTGTTGAAGAAAATCTCTGTACTTCCTCCGGGTCATGTCGCCGGCTGTGCTGCTTCCCCCTCCTCTTCCTGCCCACTTCTTCTCCCCCGACTCTACACTTGAGCTGGATGTCATATGTGGCTGAGAGAGTCAAATTAAAAGAAGGGAAGTAGGGAGGAGCAGATTGGTTCAGAGCCATGGCGGAGAAAAGGAGAAGGAAGATGCTTGATCAGAACGGATGGCTCAGAACACAAGCCAAGATTCATTCTAGCATACATTAGTGTGAATCATCTATGTTCTTATCGTATCTAGTATCTGAAGGACGTAACAGAATCAAGATGAATACACTAATGTATGCTAGAATGAATCTTGGGTTGTGTTCTGAGCCATTCGTTCCGATACTTGGCAATTAAGCCATTCGACTAGCGAGGCAGAAACTATAAGGCTACTTGCATGTTCTTCCAACTTTAAATTACAAGATTACTACATTAGGTTAAATAAATCACTAACCTCATCGCGGCCAATGTTTACAGTCTTGGTCTCAACTGTCTTCGATTCTATGATCCCATGCTTTCGGAAAATAGACAACGCAGACTCCATGGAATAGAATGGCCTTACATGCAAATCATCTGTGATTATGTATCTTTTTCCTCCTTTCACAAACATGCCATCCTTGTTGCCTCCATCTGAAACCCCCTCCCACGCAATATCCTCATCCATTGCCTTACCACAGGGGCATCGAGCGCCAATAAACGAACTATACAGACGGTGAGTCTTGGTGTAGCACTCAAATGTAGGGCACCCGTAAATTCGCCGAGATTTTAAATCATCGACATTGAGTTTTAAACCCTCACGTAGCCTTTCTGCTTCACTTCTAGGCTCGAGCAACATCTTCTTGCAAGCTTCGGTCTCCAGATACTTAGTGTCAAGATTCTGGACGCTCACGTAGCCTTCCTCCTTTCACAAACACGCCATCCTTCTTGCAACCCTCACGTAGCCCTCACGTAGCCTTTCTACGGAAGTTTTTGTCGACGTACTCTGCAGCTTCCTGCCACTGCCACTGGGGATAGTCGCTAGGGTCCTCGGCAGGAAATTGACGCTAGGATGCGTTGACATGCTCTACGAAAGCGTCCAGAATCTTGACACTAAGTATCTGGAGACCGAAGCTTGCAAGAAGATGCTGCTCGAGCCTAGAAGTGAAGCAGAAAGGCTACGTGAGGGTTTAAAACTCAATGTCGATGATTTAAAACCTCGACAAATTTACCGGTGCCCCACATTTAAGTGCTACACCAAGACTCACCGTCTGTATAGTTCGGTTATTGGCGCTCGATGTCCCTGTGGTAAGGCAATAGATGAGGATATTGCGTGGGAGGAGGTTTCAGATGGAGGCAACAAGGATGGCGTGTTTGTGAAAGGAGGGAAAAGATACATAATCACAGATGATTTGCATGTAAGGCCATTCTATTCTATGGAGTCTGCGTTGTCTATTTTCCGAAAGCATGGGATCATAGAATCGAAGACAGTTGAGACCAAGACTGTAAACATTGGCCGCGATGAGGTTAGTGATTTATTTAACCTAATTTAGTAATCTTGTAATTTAAAGTTGGAAGAACATGCAAGTAGCCTTATAGTTTCTCGTCGAAGATGAAATTACAACTCATGTTACAAAGTGATACGATATAATTACCATGTATAGCTTCAAATTATACAATCAAACTTTATTATATATATTGTGGTTTCCTGATGTATGTCTATCTCTGCCTTAGATTTTAAATTTGCTTACGAGACTACTCGTCTCAGCTACACCATTAACGGATATCTTGTTGCTCAAGTTGGACCCAATCGAAGTTCACAGTGGCAATAAAGAGTGTGATCAGCTGATAGACATAACTCGGATAAAATCAGAAGATAATACAAGTACTTGTACTGCTAGGTGGCTCCTATGTAGTAATCTTTCGGATAAAATCAGAAGCCATGGGTTTTGACATAAATTGACTTTAGCCTCAACAAAGACCACAAGTCAGACGATGAATCCTACTTGTTTTGACATAATCCTCCTGTTGTCAGAAAGACGGCTCCTAGGACTCGTCGAGGTGGTGCTGCTAGTCGAGGAAGGGGTCGAGGCAAGAAACCCTTGGAGGTCGACACGGAGGAAGTCTCCGTCGTAAAACAAGAGCCGGTGACTGTTAAGGAGAAGGTGTTACCAAAGGTCGAGGTCAAGGAAGAACCGATGACCATCAGGAAAGAGATTGCTCCCAAGCTTGAAGTTAAGGAGGAGCCACCGTCAGAGAGTAGTAGCATCGGGACCGACCCGCCTGTCCCTACAGAAGACCTCAACCAGATTGAGCCTTCGTATGCAAAGTGGCTGATAGAATGGTACATGCCTCAACGCAACTAATATCCCTGGCTGTGAGGATTCATCGTCTGACTTGTGGTCTTTATTGAGGCCAAAGTCGATTTTCTTATGTGTTTTGGAATATTTGTGAAAATTTTGGAATATTTGTGCTATGATCGGATTATAACGATGGATATTAGGTTACTCTTCCGGATAATTGATGTCTATTTTATATTAATTTGGTTTGGTCTATATGATTCTTGGATAATTGGTGTGCATTAAATTCGTATGTGCATATTTGGTCTATGTGATTCTTGGATAATTAGTGTGCATAATATATTTGGTCTATGTGATTGTTGGATAATTGGTGTGTATTATATATTGGTTTGGTTTATGCATATTTTTGCGAAAAGGGAAAGCGCTGTAATTTTTTTTCAAAATATTCTCAGTTAGCGACGGACTTGTGACCGTTTAGCGACGGTTATTACCAGTTTTCGACTACTTTTCGACGGCTACTCCGTCGCTAACTGGAGATTTGAAAATGTTTCCAGGTAGCGACGGATGGTCGACGGAATATCCGTCGACATTGTATATAGTTCGACGGAATAGCGACGACCTATCCGTCGCCCTTGTTCTGGAAATACCAGGAATTTCCAGAACATGCTCGACGGATAATCCGTCAGTATTCCGTCGATATATATCGACGGAATAGCGACGAATAATCCGTCGCCATGGTGCTAGAAATGCCAAGCATTTTCAGAACCTGATCGACGGATAGTCCGTCAGCACACCATCGCTAATCCGTCGTTCGTTACCGACGAATACCGACGGATGAGCGACGGAACGATACGCTCTGATACGCGGTTACGACGGGTTACCGACGGAATTTTACGTCGCTATTGTCTACACAGTTCAGTACTTAATAGTTGAAATGGACGACAGTCCGTCGGAAATGCGTCGCTAATGCTTCGTACTGTGACGTCGACAAGCCGTCGTTATTCCGTCGCTTGACGACTACATAGCGACGGACCGTTATTAGCGACGAGCTGATTGCCGACGGATTTTTTTGGCCAAAAACCGTCAGTGATCGGTCGCTAAAACTAATTACCGTCAGATTGGCGACGGATAGGGCCGTCGCTAAAACGATAAATTTTGGTAGTGACCGAGCGATGTCTCTGAGCCGCCGTTGCAAGGCTAAGTTCGAACGCCGTCGGCGTTCCTATTCCTCCGATTGACTGAGCGGGACGGGGCACTACACCTTTAGTCCGAATTTTAAGCGGATGAGATCCGATGACAGGAGGGGACCAACGGTTGGTTTCCACGTGGGCTATGGTCAAACAACGTATTCACAACAATTAAGAAATATACCAAAATATGGGTGCATTATTGAAACAACAACTTATACTATTATAAATAAAAAATTAGTTTTACATGTGGAAAGGGAGGGACTGACTGATTCGTGACTTCTAAAAAGAATTATCCCATAATCGACTATAAACAAGACTCTCTATAAAAAAAAAATTCCTAAAACATAACTCAATCAGCGGCCACAAGACACTACTAAAATATGCTATATTAGCGACGTTGTTTAGCGACGGAATAAAATACCGTCGCTAAATATGTAATATAGCGACTCCTTTCTATAGACATCGCAAAACGTCGCTGAATAGCGACGGTCAGCGACAGTAGATAAATTACGTCGCAGAATAGCGACGTTCAGCGACATATTATTAAAATATGTCGCCATATATTAAAATGGTTGCGACGTTTAGCGACGTCGACTGTTGACGTTGCTAACTTTTTTACTTAGGGCACAGTACTGTTTTCTTTTTCCCCCTCACTCGAAAATTTCATAATTTTTCCTCGAGCTCTCGGCGACTCCCTCTCCCCCGGCGACTCCCTTCCCCCCGGCGACTACCCCCCCGGCGACTTCCCCCCCCCCCCGGCGACTCCCTCCCCCCGGGCGACCCCTACCCCCCCGTCGAGCTCCTCCTCCCCCAATCCGAGCTACTCCTCCTCTCCGGTAAACCCTAACCTAACTCCTCCTCTTCCTCCTCCTCCTCCTCTCCCATGGACACACACAGACACACACACAGACACACACACAGACACACACACGGACACACGGATACACACACAGACATACACGGACGCACACACACACACACACACAGCTATTGTGTGTGTTTGAGTAGGGATGACAACTTCTCCCGAACCCGACGGGGACCCGACTTTTTTTTTTTTCTGATGGGGACGGGTTTGGGGATATAGAAATAGGGATGGAGACGGGAATGGGGATTAAACAAAATCCCCTATTATATTCGGGGCCGGGTATGGGTATTGTACTCCCCGCCCCAGTAAATCCCCGACCCCGATTACTTATACTTATATGTGCAATACATTTGTATGAGTTTATGATCTATCTGGTACTAGATATAATTTTTTTTAAATCAATGTTTTATCAACATTGTCTTGTAAAATTTTTTTGGAATGAAATCACTACTAAAATACAAGGTTTTAGCGACGGCCCTATCCGTCGGAAATTCGTCGGTAATTCCCATTACCGACGGATACGGGCTAAAAAAATCCGTCGGTAATAACCTCGTCGCTAAAACTAGCTCGTCACTAGTCCGCCGCTCTGCGACTAATTAGCGACAGATTTTCGTTGGCAAAATAAAAAATTTAGCGACGGCTAACCGACGGCTTCCTGTCAACTACGACAGTTTAAATATTTAATATATTCATAAAATTAGCGATGGACAATTTGTCGCTAACCGTGTATCTGAGGGTTTCTGATACGCAAAATCCGTCGCTCCAAGCGTCGCTAACCTCGACGGATTAGCGGCGGATGAGCGACGGATAATACGTCGCCACCCTTCTGGAAATCTTTCATATTTTCAGAATATGAGCGACGGAACGTCCGTCGCCATTCCGTCGCAAAATTTTTCCAGAAACAGGCCGACGGACTATCCGTCAGGAAACCGTCGCTACCTTCAAAAGTCAGTCGGTAACCCGTCGGTAATCCGTCGATACCTGCAACAGTCCGTCGGCAACCCGTCGGTAATCCATCGCTAACTGAATTATTTTTGAAAAAAAATTACAGGAAAGAGACTAGTCCCTGTAATATAACATATTCAGCATCCACTATACACAAATATAACATATTCGACATCCAATATATCCAACAAATATCCATATTGCCAACACAATATTTCCAAACATCCAATATATCACAACATACACAAAAAATATATCACGCCCCGGTTCCCAGAATGACTCGAGGCACGTGATACTTCTCCCCAGGCTATGCAACTGTACAATGAATACCGTATTGTACCCTGCGATTGTCGCCTGTAAGGTCCGAGATTGGCATAGATATAAGACATAATCACAGAAATTCCATAATTTTATATTGCATTCATTTGTCCATAAAGTCACAACTTGATCAAGATTCATCAAAAATACATATTATACATATTCGATTCATTGTTCTTCAAAATACATAATTTACATAATTGAAGGTGTTCTCAAAATAAAGCTACATTTCATCCGCTCCACAATCATTCATAGAGTTGGTTTTCGGTGTACTCTAGATCCACATCTTGATCTTCATCAATCCCTAGTGTCCAAAACTAGGTCGTCAATACGACGAGCAAGCCCTCGGTCAAAGGAAGAAGTTATGGACGTGGAATGATAAGACAAGCGAATATAAAATAGAGTAACTTGAACAATTAAACTCTCACCTTGTGATATCCGTCAAGAAGTAAATAGTTCTCAAATTAATGTTACAAAGAATACAAATGCGATCTTTCTAGACCAATATGCAGTTTAGAGAAACTTTCTGGATCATACACACAAGCCTAGCATCTTAACAATAACCCCATTGGCCCGGGATCAGGCTCGTACAAAACAGATGGTGCTTAGATTCTCCAGCCGTCTGTACTATCACATATTGATGTGATTACAAGCCGGACAGCGTCATGAGTTAATTTCTGAATCATCTGGATCGAGTCATCGAATCATGGGTTATAAAAGGAAGTTCGTATGACTTGGACCTTTCCAAGAATATCGAATCTATTCATTAGAAGTCTGAGCTGGAACTCAGGGCTTAGATGTCTAATGAATTAACCATTATTCTGAGCTGAAACTCAGGGCATGAGACATACACAATGGAAGTCTGAGCTGAAACTCAGGGCTTAAATGTCCATTTGTATCAGGAAGATGAGCTAAACCTCACCTCGGATATTCGTGCGGCCGCACGAACACCGATTCAGGGACTGATCAGTACGAAAAACAAAAATTCTATACTACAAAGAGGTCAGCCGGGTGTGATCCAATGGTTTCTCTCCCATTCCAATGCATCCTATTCTAGACATTCAGATTCCCTAGGAATTATCCCTTAAACAGGGGGGTCCTAGAAGTCAAGTCACATTCAAGTAACAGTTTGACCTTTCTGAAACTAATGTAGTCCAAGTGAGTGTTGGAACCAAGACAAAATTTCAAGGTATCTAATTGGACAATGATTTCCAAGAATCCTCCCGATGTTGTAGATCAGAAATGGATGGTTCTATGGTCCAGAATTTAATATTAAAATTCTAAGAGCCAAGACTACGAAAAAGAGACTTAACTCTGGAAATTCTTAAAAATTTCGGCAGAGTCTCCTTTGTATTTACTGACCCGAAAATATTTTCAGAACAATAAACACAAAGATTAATCATACGGGCACGCCGACCCCTTCGGTGGAGCAACCCTCAACACCGGCAACACGCAATATATATATAACCGGGTACGCCGACCCCTTCGGTGGAGTAACTCTCAACACCGGACCACGCATTTAAATAAAGCTATGCAAAATAAAGCTTTCTTACCTTAGCAAGCAAGGAAGCGTGCAATTATTCTTGGTTTGCACGACTTTATCAAAATGCTAAGCAAGTCAAAGACAATAATGAGTTTTTGTTTAGTAATATAATGATTTTAGGGAACTACTATTGACTAGGTACTGCATTTAACTCATCAAGAATATATATAGAAAAGTAATTTAAGACATGTGAAGTTAGCACGTAGCTACCCTAGTAGACTGGTAATCAAAATTATCAAGTGAAGCCATGTTTTCATGACAAAAAGGTATTTTTAAGCATAAATAACAATTCGGACAGATTCGAACATTTCGCAAATAATACGTAACGATCATTCCTATCACAAAGTCAATTTAAGATGTCCCTTAATATGCTTGTGTTTCATGCTAGTAGTGGATTAGACCATGATACATGCAATCTATTTATGTGATGACATATAAGGTGGTTAAATATAATACTTATAATTAAGCAAGAATTATTGACACATTCCCATATATATATATATATATATATATATATTTTTAACCAAGAAACCCCCATTTTATAAAAATTAAGGCTCAAAAAGCTGAAGCCTGAACCGTATACAAGACAAAAGTATACCACAAAAGGAAGGACATGGGAGAAATGCGGTCGCAGCTGCCACAACTAAGAAAAGAACGGCTGCCCGAAAGCCGGAGGTAAGTGCGAGCAGAGAGCTCCGTTTGCGACATTGCCGGTAAATTTCCCGGATAATCTGATCGGCCGAGTATTGGTTGCCCTCGTATCTCGCTTTGTTGCAATTTTTCCATATAGTCCAGGTTGTGGCCGCTGCAACGATCTGGTGGCCGTGGGAGGCAGCTCCCCAGTGGGCCAGAAGATCGATAAAGCGCCCATCTCTAGGAGAGGTGTTGTAGTTGTGGTTAAGGGTGTTCCAGATTTTGTCCAGGAGACTTTCCTCCTTGAAGATGTGGTTTATAGTTTCCGTCTGGCGCTCAGTGCAGCAATTGCGTGCGGACGCCAGGCTGAACCCGATAGAATTTAGGTTGTCGTCGGTGGGCAGTTTCTTTTTCATGACTCTCCACAGAAGGAAGGACCATTTCTTTGGGATGCAAGAGTGCCAGTAACGCTTGATGAATAGGTCATACCCGTTCTCTTGGATCAAGAGTCTCGGCGAACGAACGAAAAAAGCTCCGGAGGCCGTCAGTGACCACATCAGTTTGTCGGCATCGGGCCCTATGCTAACACCGAGCTGGCGAATGCTGTCGACAATTTCGTTGCCGGACCATTCACGAATCCTGTCCCAATTCCAACCGTTATTGGTTGGATGCCAAAGGTCTTTTTTCTTGCTGTTTCTGGGGGAGTCGGTAATGTTCGGTATGAGACTGTCGCCTATCCACCGTTCAAGGAAGGGGTTGGCCTCGCCAGAGCCCAGCCGAAGTCTGATCGCGGGCTCTGCCCAATCGCGGCCTCGTAAAATACGACGCCAAGCCGCAGAGGATCTGCTGTTGGCAGTGGCCGTCGCTGGGTGGATGTGTTTGAAGTACCTGGCCTTCATGAACTTGGTCCACAGGTTTTGGCTGGTACATAATTTCTACCACAGTTTCATTGAGAAAGCATTGACGATGAGTTCGAGTTTGGTGAAACCAAGCCCGCCGGTCGCGGTAGGGATAGCCATAGTGTCCCAGCTGGCCCAGTGGTGTTTGTCTTGCCCTTTGTTGTGCCCCCAGAAGAAGTTACAAAAGAGCTTCTCGATCGATGCGATTACCTTCTTGGGCGGAGAGCAGGCCGCAAGTGTGTGGATGGGGACGAAATTGAGCACATGTTTGATGAGGATAATTTTCCCTCCTGGGGATAGGGTGGCGTTATGCCATCCCTCAATTTTGTTCCTGATTTTGGCGATCAAGTTCTCGAATAAGCTGGCGTTAGATTTTTCGTACACCAGAGGGCAGCCGAGATAGTTGAATGGGGGATGAGCCACCGCGATGGAAGTCAGGTTGGTGAGTCTGGTTGCGTTCTCGGTGTTGATGCTGTGGTGGGCGTATATGACGCTCTTGGATAGGTTGATCTTCTGGCCAGAGCATCAGGAGTATCGATTCAGGGTGTTGTGAACTACTTCCATCGAACCGATGTCCCCGGAAGAGAAGATGAGCAAATCGTCGGCAAATGCCAGGTGGGTGATGGTGGGGCATCCACTGGCGGTGTGGTAAAGCTGAAAGTTGGGGGTGTTGACCATGTTGTTGAGGTTTCTGCTCAGAGCGTCGGCAACAATGATGAAGATCGTGGAGGATAGGGGGTCGCCCTGTCTGACTCCGCGGCTGGATTTGAAAAAACCTTCAAATTGGCCGTTAATAACTGTGGAAAACCAAGAGTCGCTGATGGATCTCCACACGATGTTGGTCCAAATCTCGGAGAATCCGAAAGCTCTAAAGACCCAAATCATGAATTGCCAGTCTAGTCTGTCGTAAGATTTTTCCATGTCGATTTTGATGGCGATGTTGCCCCCTCTTGCTGGAAACTTCATGCAGGTGATGAGTTCATGGGCCAACATAATGTTGTCTTGGATGTTCCTACCGCGGACGAAATCGCTTTGTTCTTCCGAGATGATTTTGGGAAGAGTTTCTGTCATTCTGGTGGCGATGATCTTGGAGATAATTTTGTTAGTGAAAGTGCATAGACTGATGGATCGAAAATCGTAAAAGGAGTTGGGGTTATCTTTTTTCGGTATGAGAATGAGATTGGCACTGGAGATGGCTTTGGGGTAATGAGCACCTTCGAGGAAAGCGATGGCCGCTTCTGTGATGTCTTGTTTGATAATTTCCCAGCAAGTGCGAAAGAAGGTGCCAGAAAAGCCGTCTGGACCGGGAGCGCTATGCGCGTTCAAGGCCCACACCGCATCTTTCACTTCTTGTTCGGACAGAGGGTGTTCCAGCAGCGCATTGTCGGAGTCGTTAATGATGGTGGGGATTTGGTCAAGGAATGAAGTGTCTTTATGGACCGTCTCCTTGGAGAATAATTTGGTGTAGAAATCTGTGGCCGCTTCTTGGATCCCTATCTGGTCAGATCTGATGATGCCATGCTCGTCCGCGATGTGATGTATCGAAAGTTTATTTCTTTTGCCGTTAACGCAGTCATGAAAGTATTTGGAGTTTTTGTCTCCGTCGCTGTCCCATTTCAGTCTCGCTTTCTGCTTCCAAAACTCGGTCGCGACTCTGAGCCTGAATTTGAGCATGGCCTTTGTGAGGTTCAAGGCTCTCCTAGACGCTGGGGAGCGGTCGTGAAGGAATAAAGCTTCGGCTCAGGTAACATCGTCCTCTGCGATACGGATGGCTTAGAAAATATCCCCAAAAGCTTGTTTGCTCCAGATGGAGAGGGCTTTCCTGGTGGCTTTGAGCCTGTTTCCGACCCGAGAGAGGGGGTTCGGGGAGTCTTGACTGTTCCAAGCTTTGGTCATGATGCTCAGAAATTGCGGATGGTTGATCCACAAGTCGAGGAATTGGAAGTTCTTTTTGGAAGGGTGGTATTTGTTTTTAATTTCCAGCAGGATGGGGGCGTGGTCTGATTCGGTAGAATTGAGGTAGGACAGGAAGGAGCTGATCTTCATGCCATTCCAGCAAGCGTTGGTGAGGGCTCTGTCCAATCGGGAGTATTGGCGCCGGTCTTCCTCCTGCATGTTACACCATGTGAATTAGCTGCCTCTGAACTGGAGTGGGGTGAGGTGAGCATTGAAGATGAAGTCATTGAAGTCTTGCATGGCTGATAGAGGCGGGGGTCGCCCACCGATCTTCTCTTCTCTGCAGGTGATGGCGTTGAAGTCCCCTATGCAAAGCCAGGGGGAGTTGGTGTTGTGGAGGTAAATGTAGAGGAGGTCGTTCCATAGGTGTTTCCGATCTGCGATGATGCAGCTCCCATGGACCGCAGACAGAATGGCTCGCTCCGGGAGTGAGAGGTGAGTGATCCAGCAAGAGAGAGCTTGATGGGTGTCCTGAATGATGTCGATATTAACATCCTTCGATCCGAGAATCCAGATATCGTGCCTGCCCGTGATGGCCGTGGGGAGGCCCAGAGCTAACTGGGTGGATTTGAGGCGTTTGGGGGGGATTTTAGGTTCAATGATGATGAAGATGTCGATCTTGTGAATTTTCCGAAGGTTGGAAATTCTCCTAAGTGTCGGTTTACTAGCCAGACCTCGGACGTTCCAAGATATGATGTTAAGCATTTAAGAGATTGTGGGGGAGTTTTTTGTTCCGCCTTGCAGCAGATCTGGTTAGAATGGTGACCGTTTTGTCGGTACTGGAATTGCTCCTTTGGTGAATTGCCGGGTCTGCAGACGAGGTTGGGTGAGGATTATGGGTGTGGCGCTCGAGCGAGCCGGTGGAAGGGGCTAGCAAATTGCCAGTAGAGTCGACTGCCGTATCCTCCGAAGGAATGGCTATGGAGTCGTGGGTGCTCTCTATCAACAGGTGTTGTAGGGGGGCTCCTGCGGCAAAGACTTAAAGACCTCGCCTCACTTGGTCGGGACCGAGGATGGCTAGGGCATCTTCGACTGGGATGGTGCTGGGGGATGGGTGGGTAACGAGGGAGGTGGAGTGGGTTGGAGGGTCATTCCCCTGGTTGGTGGTGAGTTGTCGATGTTCTGCTTTGCTTGAGCCGTTGGCGTCAACCGCTTGCGCGGAGCTGGGGGGCGGAGGCTCGGGGGTGCTAGATCCTTCTGGAGGGATGCCGGATTCCGGGTCTTCTGAGTCAAGAATGGCAAATTGGTTAGAGATCTCTATGTGTTGCGAAAAGAAGGGGACCAGGGCTCTGCTCGGTTGATCACTAGACGCTGGCTTCTCGTTGCTGGATTCGAATCGGATGTGAGAGTTCGGTAGAGGAATAATGGGCGATTTGGGGAGGTTTCCCTCTAGAGGATCGCCGTCTTTTCTGGATGGCTTCTTTTTCAGCTCCGGGTGCAGGCGGTGGCAGTGCTTGGGTAGATGTCCTCTGAGTTGGCAGTGGTTGCAGTACAGTATGTGGTTGTCGTAGAGGATTTGTTGGGTGTGGGTGCGGTTGCCTAGCTCGATAGTGATGAAGTTGGGGGGTTCTGAGGAGAGATCAAGTTCAACCCATATATATATATATATATATATATATATATATATATATATATATATATATATATATATATATATATATGTCCCTTATATATATATATATATATATATATATATATATATATATATATATATATATATATATATATATATATATATATATATATATATATATATTAAGATGTCCCTTATATATATATATATATATATATATATATATATATATATATATATATATATATATATATATAGAAAAAAAATATAGAAAAAAAAAATATATATATAGTAAAAGTTTCATGTAGAGGTGTCCAACTTTGTGTCCCAAAATCATGCTTAAGGGTATACATATATTCATTAACACTTGCTACCAAGTTATCCCTAAAATCAACCTCACCATTATCATAGAATATTGGTTTATATATATATATATATATATATATATATATATATATATATATATATATATATATATATATATATATATATATATATATATATATATATTTTCAGAATATACATAGAATTATCATGCCAATACAAGAACAATTAAAATGAACATGGAAAGATTTGAGAGGTGGAAGGAGAGAGGGCTTGCCTTGAGCCTTGCTCTTAGAGTATGCTTCCTAGAGAAAAGTTCTTCCTAAAGCTCCAATTCAGAACCTAGGGCACAAATTTGGGAATTGGGGTTAATCTCAAAACCTAGAAATATTTGGAAATAATTTGAGAGAGAAAGAGGGAAGAGAAATTGAAAGAATGAAGAGGAAGAAGAATAAGAAGATGAAGAGGGGGGGTCGGCCGGTGGCCAACCGGCCGACGGCGCCGGCGCGGCCTGCGGTAGCAGCCGCAGCAGCACTGCGCTAGCAGCAGCAGCAGCCGCAGCAGCCGCAGCAAATGCAGTAGCAGCAGCAGCAGCAGCAAATACAGTAGCCGCGGTGGTAGTAGCCGCAAATAGGAGCAGCGACATCAGCCGCTTAGGAGGGGGAGGGGAGCTCGGTTAGGAGAAGAAGAGGGAAGAGGAAGAAAGGAGGAAGGAGAAAGAATTGAAGGAAAGAGAGAGAGAGTTACCTGGAAAAATTTCCTAGAGAGAATGAAAGTCTCTTCCTCTCTCCCAAATTCATTTGTAAAAAAAAATATTAGAATGGTGGAGGCATGAAATGACTAGATTGCCCCTAAGGATTTGTCATGGGGCATAAATGCCATTTGGCAATTCCTCCATACATGGTTGACACTTAATCTACTTAGGAAAGATGTAAAATTGACATTTGCATAAGGGCAAGTGCAAAAAGGAATTTGATTTTGGAAAAAAGTTTTGGAATTAAATTTGGAAGGTAAAAATATATATACATATATATTTATATATATATATATATATAAATAACAATTAATAATAATAATAATAATAATAATAATGGATATTACAAAATATCCAACACAATGACCAACAAAATATCCAACACAATATCTAACACACTATCCCAACATACATAGCAAAATATCCAAACATAAATAACCCAATACAAATACGAAGGCTCAATCTGGTTGCGTTGAGGCATGTACCATTCTATCAGCCACTTTGTAAAATATCCAAACATAAACAATCCAACACAATACCTCAGAAAAGACCGCAAGTCAGACGATGAATCCTCACAGCCAGGGATCATAGTTGCGTTGAGGCATGTACCATTCTATCAGCCACTTTGCATACGAAGGCTCAATCTTGTTGAGATCTTCTGTAGGGACAGGAGGGTCAGTCCCGATGCTACTACTCTCTGACGGTGGCTCCTCCTTGTTCAACCATAGGAGAAATCTCTTTCCTGATGGTCATCGGTTCTTTCTTGACCTCGACCTTTGGTAACACCTCCTCCTTAACAGTCACCGGCTCTTGTTTGACGACGGAAACTTCCTCCGTGTCTACCTCCAAGGGTTCCTTGCCTCGGCCCCTTCCACAGCTAGCAGCACCACCTCGGGGAGTCTTGGGAGCCATCTCTCTGACAACAAAAATTTTCTTATAGGGTAAAGAAATTTACTCAAATTATAAAAAAATAAGAAGTTTATCGAAATTTTCAGCCACATATGATATCCACCTCGGGGAGTCTTGGGAGCCTTCTCCTTTCCTCCACCATGGCTCTGGACCCAACTGCTCCTCCCTACTTCCCTTCTTCTTATTTGACTCTCTCAGCCACATATGATATCCAGCTCAAGTATAGAGACGGGGGGGGAAGAAGTGGGCAGGAAGAGGAGGGGGAACCAGCACAGCCGGCGGCATGACTTGGAGGAAGTACAGAGGTTTTGCTGGAGGTGATGGCAATTTTCCCAGGCAATTTTTCCAGCTTCCTTCGGCCGACTCTACACTTGCTCCTCAACACCATCTTGGAAAAATTGCCATCACCTCCAGCAAAACCTCTGTACTTTCTCTAAGTCATGTCGTCGGCTGTGCTGGTTCTCCCTCCTCTTCCTGCCCACTTCTTCTCCCCCGACTCTACACTTGAGCTGGATGTCATATGTGGCTGCGAGAGTCAAATAAGAAGAAGGAAAGTAGGAAGGAGCAGATGGGTCCAGAGCATGGATGGAAGAGAACTAGAAAGCACTGAACCTTCCTGTTGTGAGAAATGTGAAGAGTGAGAAAGGAGAGGGGGGTCTTTGATTTTTGCGTTCATCATCATTAGAGGGAGCAGCACTGGAAAAGTTGTGACGTTGGTAGCATGAGAGAGTAAAAATCTGTATCACAAGACTAACAGAATTACTATGTAATCATGTACTCACCAATAACCGGATGTAACTGGAAATCTTTCATAATTTATTCTAGCATACATTATTGTGAATCATCTATGTTACGTACATATGGTGTAGTATATGTTTTTATCGAATCTAGTATCAGAAGGATATAACAGAATCAAGATGAACTCACATAATGTAATACTAAAACATCATCTACTACTATATAAGATATTTTGATAGGTTGTCGTATCATCATTGCCGAGGGATGAGGGTCGAAGGACAATCAACTTTATCTACGGCTACATAGTTTCTGCCTCGCCAGTCGAATGGCTGCAGGGACTATGTCCTGATCACCATGTCGTACCGTAGATTAATACAAATAGAGCTGGAGCTAGAGCTGGAGCTGGAGCCAAAATACAGAATCCAATCCCTGGGTTCGCCGAAAATACAAAAACAAAGATTGACACACAGTTCTAATTCATATGTGTTTTAAGTGTGAGAACGGATGGCTCAGAACACAACCCAAAATTCATTCTAGCATACATTAGTGTGAATCATCTATGTTCTGTACATATGGTATAGTATACGTTCTTATCGAATCTAGTATCTAGTATCTGAAGAATGTAACAGAATCAAGATGAACTCACATAATGTAATACTAAAACATCATCTACTACTATATAAGATATAGTGATAGGTTGTCGTATCATCATTGCCGAGGGATGAGGGTCGGAGGACAGTCAACTTTATCTACGGCTACATAGTTTCTGCCTCGCCAGTCGAATGGCTGCAGGGACTATGTCCTGATCACCATGTCGTACCGTAGATTAATACAAATGGAGCTGGAGCTGGAGCCAAAATACAGAATCTAAAATACAAAATACAGAATCCAATCCCTGGGTTCGTCAAAAATATAAAAACAAAGATTGACACACAGTTCTAATTCATATGTGTTTTAAGTGTGAGAACGGATGGCTTAGAACACAACCCAACCGGAGAGGATATTCTGAAAGATCCATCTGAGTAGGACGTATACTCTGAGAGATCACCTTTACAAAAATGATATCAGTAGTGGGATTGAGTGTTGGAGGAGATACTATCAGAGTATATGTCATACTCATATGGGTCTCTCACCGTTACTATTTTTTTCTGACAGTATGGTGGATGTGCTCCGTCAACAGATTCTTACTCTGAGCCAAAACTTTGCCCCAGAGCTCAAGTGGACATCCTTCGTATAGAGCTCGAGCGAGAGGTTCCTGACAGCATGGTGTTCTCCATTGTCAAAAGATTCTTGCTCGTCCCACAACCAATTGTGGGACGAGCAAGAATTCTTTGACAAAGGAGACCACCATGCTGTCAGGAACCTCTCACTCGAGCTCTACACGAAGGATGTCCACTTGAGCACCGGGACAAAGTTTTGGCTCGGAGCAAGAATCTGTTGACGGAGCACATCCACCATGCTGTCAGAAAAAAATAGTAACAGTGAGAGACCCATCTGAGTAGGACGTATACTCTGATAGTATCTCCTCCAACACTCAATTCTACTACTGATATCATTCTTCTAAAGGTGATCTCTCAGAGTATACGTCATACTCAGATGGATCTCTCAGAGTATCCTCTCTCCGGTTGGTTGTCGTATCATCTTTGCCGAGGAATGAGGGTCGGAGGACAGTCAAGTTCATCTACGGCTACATAGTTTTTGCCTCGCCAGTCGAATAGCTGCAGGGACTATGTCCTGATCACCATGTCGTAGTCCAATACAATCCAGAGATTGACACAGTACTAATTCATATATGTAGTCCAATACAAATAGTCTAATACAAAAACAACCCAATACAAATAGTCCAATACAACTAAGTGAGTCCTAGCTAATGAGAACCACGCAGCTCACGCAAACGCTCAGTGATACGATCACGCAACCACCTCGAATAAGTGGAATCGACGGCGTTAGGAGAGATGTAGTCCCTTGCAAGTACTGCATGAATAAAACTTCCGGTCTCACTAGCTACCGGTACTGGATGAATAGAACTCCCGGTCTCACTAGCTACCGGTGCCACTTCCTCCTTAACAGTAGGAGGAGCCACCTCAGCATTCAGTATTTCCTTCAAACGACGTACCGCTCCTCGGGTCATGGGTGCCATTTGATAAGATCGATATTCACAAATAATATAATTGTAACATAAGCAAGCTAACTAAAGGAACCATCATGTCGTTTGAGTACATTTTCGAAAGCAGATAAAAGACAGAAGCAAGCTAACTAAGATTTAGTGTGTTTGTAGGTGTTAAAGTAAATGTGCATCAATGAACCAGTGAAGGTCTTTGGATTAGTGTCTAAGTGACATTAAGTTATGAGAGTGTGTCTTAGAGTGTGGCCAAGTCAGTATTCAGAGAGGGTTTAGTTCTGAGATCAGAACTGAGTAGGGAGATGGGGAATGTTTGGCTTAGGCCTTAGGCATTGATTGCAGGCAAATGCAAGTGGCTCGGGGTTGGCTTCAGGCCAGTTGTTTTCCATAAATAAATTCACTTTATTTATTGTGTTTTTGAGAAAATTACAACTATAGGAATCTGATCTAGAAGACGATCACTTTATCCCTTGGACGATGCGATGAAGAAGGCTCGGACCTCGAAGAACTTGGACAGCAACTGGGCAATCTCTCTGTTCTCTCTGAATTGAATGTGGTGTCTGTTGAAGGTAGAGAAACTCTCTTTTATAGAGTTCTGGATAACTGCTTTGGGCATACGCTCAGTTAGTTACTTGACGTGTGCATAACTGCAGGGACGTGTGGCAAATTTTGGTAGAGACACGTTGGAGTGCGGTTGAGAGTAGTAGAGTATATCCAGGAGAGATTGATGGCATGAATGCCATGTTGCATAACTTCTGAATGAGTGGGTAACCGAATACAGGACACATGAGAACGTGTGTTGACTGTACATTTGAAGTCATTCTGAATGCAATTGCTTTGATACGCTGTCTTTTGGAGAAGTATGACTAGCATACGCTGTCTTATTTGAAGAGGAGTCGTATGGAGTCCATACGCTGTCTTTTGGATACGTATGTCTTGCATACGCTGACTTGAATAGCAAGGAGTCATATGGAGTATATACGCTCACTTGATGAGGAGTCGTATGGAGTACATACGCTGCCTTGATGAGGAGTCGTATGAAGTCCATACGCTACCTTGATGAGGAGTCGTATGAAGTACATACGCTGCCTTGATGAGGAGTCGTATGAAGTACATACGCTGTCTTGATGAGGAGTCGTATGAAGTACATACGCTGTCTTGATGAGGAGTCGTATGAAGTACATACGCTGTCTTGATGAGAAGTCGTATAACTGGAGAAGTAGACACGTGGCTGTCCTTAATCTTCTCGAATACGCCATATCTCCCAATAACTGACAAATATCTCTCGAGCGTCGTATTGCGGATATGACGGCTGATAGACTGTCAGAAATGACAGTAATGATGGCTGTGCATTTATGATGGCTGATGAGCTGTCCTCGTAAGAGACAAAATCAATTCTCGAAAACCCATACGACGGTTAATCTTTATAGGACAGCTGTCTTTGCACGAAAGATGAAGTGTCAGATTTATCCTCCATTAAACGTATGCTGTGCTGTCATTCAAGAAATAATAAAATATTCACTGAGCGTACGGCTTTGGCTGAGCGTATGGCCTTGAGCGTATGGCTTTGGCTGAGCGTATGGCCTTGAGCGTATTGCTTTGGCTGAGTCTTATGTCAGCGTGTCATAATTTTTCACACCCTACAGGACCCCCTTCAAAGTTTTCGAACTTTATAAATTTCAAAAGTTCGAAATTACTTTGAACTCAAAGTGGGAATAAGTCTTGACACGCTGGCACGAGTTTGTTATTTCCTCGATATCAGTACATATCTCTAGGGATTCTGCATTTGAAAACGGCTGCCGTTTGGGCTTCTTTTTCTTCTATAAATAGGCCTTTAAGAACTTAATTCCTTTCTTTACTTTTGTCTTCGTCTTCGAAAGAGAGAATCCAGAGCTCAAGCCTTCTTCTTCTCCAACCTAATCTTCGTCAATGGCACCCAAGCTCGACGCTGCCGCGAAGGGGAAATGCAAGGCTCTTGTAATCAGTATTTTGATTTTGACTGAGGAAATGAGCACTTTGACCTGATTTCGATTTTGTGTATGATGTTTTTGTAGAAAATATGTTCAGAGGTAAATAATACATGACATATTTCAATAGAATAAAATATACAAATGAATTTTGTAATTTCATCAGATGATATTAAACCAAAAATTTTAGTTTAATACTGATTAGAGAAAACAGAATTCAGATATAAAGATATCTTTGAACTCAATTTTCTATGATCTTTGGACTCGGAAATCAAAAGACTAGATATCATTTTCATAGAATAGAAAATATGATACTGAGATAGAAAATTCAGAGGTAATATGGACGTGATTTTCTATATGAGATCTTTATTAAATCCACTGGGGATCTAATAAGACAGAATATCAAATTCTCTGGGAAGATGATATGTGGTAGAATATCAATTTCTGCTGGGGATAACGATATCGAGACGACTTTTGTGGGGAAGAATAAACTCTGATTTTATATTTGTTGGGGAATAATCGCAGCAGATGAAAATATCATATATTAACGAGATTTATACATAATATTTCTTTAAGAATTTGCCGTTGATAGGCATCATCGTGACTTTACCATCCATAGAGGTAAGCTGATATGCTCCGTTTGAGAAGACTTTGTTTACGACGAATGGGCCTTCCCATTTCGCGTCGAACTTGCCTTTGCTCATATGTGTCATAGTCATCGGACGTTTGACGGTAAGAACAAGTTCTCCTTTCCGATATGCTCTGACTTTCACCTTCCGGTTAAAAGCTTTTGAAATTCGGGCCTGATACAGCTCGATATTTTGTTGAGCGTACAATCGCTTTTCGTCTAGAGCTTCTAGCTCTTGAAGTCGAAGATGATCATTGTTCTCCGTTGTAAGTTCATTGGAGATTGCGATTCTCAGAGAAGGAATCTGGATCTCGAGGAGAAGGACAGCTTCACACCCGTATACCAAAGAGAAAGGCGTACACCCGGTCGCATTACGAACTGTGGTACGGTAGGCCCATAAACATTCACCAAGCTTCTCGCTCCAGTTGCGTTTGTTGGAAGAAACGAACTTTTTCAAGAGTTTGATGATCGTTTTATTGAAAGCTTCTGCCAATCCATTAGCTGCTGGATTATATGCTGTAGAAGCTAAATTATTGATTCGATGGTCGTCGCAGAATCGAGTAAATTTCTGACTGACGAACTGCGGTCCGTTATCATGAATAATACGCCGAGGAACACCAAATCGATAAATAACATGATGTTTGACGAAGTTGATGACATTAGAAGTTTTGACTTCAGATAACGGGATTGCTTCAGCCCATTTGGAAATGTAATCGGTTATTGCTAGAATAAACCAATGTCCTTTTGATGATGGTGGATTGATAGGACCAATGACATCCATGCCCCAAGCCTCAAAGGGCCATGATGCCGCTGTTGGATGTAAGAACTCTGATGGTTGATGGATAAAGTCTGCATGAATTTGACAGGCTTTACATTTCTGAGCAAATTGAATGGCGTCAGCCACCATCGTGGGCCAATAATAACCCATGCGTCGTATACGATCTTGAAGTTTAGGACCTGGTTGATGGGCTCCGCAAACACCATCATGTGCCTCACGGATAATCTGTTGTACTTCTTCACCAGCGATGCATCAGAGGAGAAGACCGTCGTAGTCCCGACGATATAGTATCTTCGTTGTATGATTATAATAGAATCTGAGAGATCGACGCCGGATAGATGCTGCTTCGCTCGGATTGTCGGGAAGTATGTCATACAACACAAAGTCTAAAAACGGACTTCTCCAGTCTTCAGTTATGGTTTCTGTTTTGTTAGAAAAGACATATTCCATAGTAGAATTGAAAGAAGACGAGGACACTCTGTCAAACCTTAATCCAGTGCTAAGGTTGGATGAAAATTCATCAAGGTTGAGAGAATTTTCGTCTGGATTATGGAGAAAACCCAAAGCCAAATTATTCTCAACATAGAATAATTCTCGGTTATGAACCACTATCACTTGCTGACGTCTGATTGGTATGGCTAACACAGCGGCAAGATTAGCCAAAGCATCGGCTTCTGCATTACAGGCTCGTCGAAGGTGTTCAATAAAGAAACCTTCAAAGGAGGAGGCCATAGAGAGTGCTGCTCGATGATAAGGTATCAAATCTTGATGACGGACTTCATACGTTCCTCTGATCTGATTGATGATAAGCTTGGAGTCTCCATAAACTTCTAAATATTGAATATCCAGTTGTTTAGCAAGTTGAAGACCGATGAGCAATGCATTGTATTCGACTACATTGTTTGAACATGATTGATTTAGAGAATAAGCCCTCTGAATAGTTAGTCCTTCTGGGGATATGAGAACAATCCCAACTCCGGCGACAATATCGCCATTAGGACCTATTCTAGATGCTCCATCAAAGAATAGACGCCAGGTAGGAGTTTCTTCAGAAACCAGATTCGAATCCAGAACTTCATCTGGAATCTCATCATATAATTTAGAATCTTCTGGAATTGCATGAGCCACCAGAAAATCAGCGAGAGTCTGTCCTTTAACTGACTTTTGAGAAATATAATGCATGTCGTATTGAGCTAACAAGATTCCCCAATTAGCTAGTCTAGAGTTGAGAATACCGGGTTTCTTCATCATAATCCTGATGGGATTCACTCTGGAAATGTCGTGAATCGTTTGACCGATAATATAATGTCGCGTCTTTTGAACGGCAAATATTAATGCTAGGCATTCTTTCTTGATTGGAGAATAACGCGGTTCAGCACCTGTCATTGTGCGACTGAGATAATAAATAGCCTGTTCATGGCCATCTTTATTTTTCTGGGCAAGTAATGCACCGAGAGAATGATCCATGGCTCGAACATATAGAAGGAAGGGTATTCCCGAGATGGGAGGTACCAAAACCGGAGGGTTCATGAGATACTGTTTGATATCGTCAAATGCTTTTTGACATTCTTCGTTCCAGATGAAAGATACACCTTTCTTCAGAAGTTTATTGAATGGTCTGCAGCGTCCTGATAAGTTGGAAATGAATCTCCTAATATAAGCAATTCTTCCTTGAAATCCTCGTAGCTCTTTTAAGGTGCGTGGAGGACGCATCTCTTGAATGGCTTTGATCTTCTCAGGATCCACGTGTATACCTTTAGCGGTAATGACGAAGCCGAGAAATTTGCCACTAGAGACACCCAGGAAGGACTTAGTAGGGTTCATTTTAAGTTGATGCTGACGCATTAAATCAAAGATAGTCTTCAAATCTAGGATATGATCCTCCTTTCGTCGATTTTTGACTGCAATATCATCAACATAGCATTCGACTGTTTTTTGGAGATGTTCGCGGAATATAGTGCTCATTGCTCGCTGATATGTTGCTCCTGCATTTTTGAGACCAAACGGCATCACTGTATAACAGTATGTACCGATCGGCGTTCTGAAGGAAGTATGTCTCTCGTCATCTAGAAATATTTTGATTTGATTGTACCTCGAATACCCATCCATGAATGACATTCGTTCGAAACCACACGTGTTATCGATCATGACGTCGGTAATTGGAAGAGGAAACTCGTCTTTAGGACAAGTCGTATTGAGATCGTGAAAGTCTATACAGACTCGGATCTTGCCAGTCTTTTTGAGGACAGAAACGATGTTAGCCACCCATTCAGGATTTTGTTCCTCTCGAATAAATTCGAAAGCTATAAGCTTGTTGACTTCAGCTTCAATTGCATCCATAATGTCTGGACGAAATCGTCTTTGTTGTTGTTTGACCGGTTTAGCATTTGGCATGATATTAAGTTTGTGCGTTGCGATCTTCGGATCTAGTCCTGGCATATCCTCGTAGCTCCAGGCGAAGATATCGATATAATCATGTATAAGCTTGATCATGTCTTACTTGTCGATTTTTGAAAGACTTTCGCTGATGAATATTGGTCTGGGGGACCCCTCTTCACCAACATCAATTTGGATCATTTTATCTTCAGTGGGAGGTTCTCTTTGCTCGAACCTGAATTCCCATTGGTTATATAATCTTTGAGCCCAATGTTCTGATTTGGGTGATATTTCAAAATTATCCTCATCTTCATCAGTTTCTTGCAGGCCATCAGCAGAGACCATATTGATGAATAGAATAGAACGATGAAGATCGCCAATACTTGTGTCAGAATCCCAAGAGAGGGAATCGGAAGACTCAGATCGTTCGTCTCCATCGGATTCTGAATCCTCATGGACTGCTTTGATAAAAGAGATAGGAGCAATGTAACCTAAACCACATTTTGTCCTTCCGTATGTTAATGGAGGAATTCGAACAGGCATTCTTCTTCCTTTTCCATTATTGAGGCTGGTTCTGAAGTCATAACCCATATTCTTGATGATATTTTTGGACTGCTGACTGTAGCGACGTAGTTGTAACCTTCCAGTATCGTCGTTTTTGTCATCTTCTTCCAGGTTAGGAGGATTCTGGGGTCCTTTATAGAAGAATATTGGATCTTCTCCCAACTTTCTAATAGGGACCATGAAGTATGATTTTTGTATAGACTCTAATGATACTTCTGTGTGAAGAGTTTGAACAACTCCTATAGTTAGTGGCTCTAAGCTATCTAGCAATTATAAATAACTTTGTACATGATTACAGACATCAATATACTGTAAAGGAGATGCTTCATTAATATTAGATGCTGTATTTACAGAAGAAGGCTGAGCCTTATCAGACTTAGTCAAATTAATGACTACAGGGGGAGAAGAAAAGCGATCAGAAGTTTTGTTTCGATTAAGATCGATAACAAAAGGCTCAGAAGAGGTGAGCTCCCTTGAAGAAGATCGTGGATAAGTAGTACGTCCACTGACCGGAATGACTAGAGTATCTGGTCTAGCCTGAGAAGATGGAGGGGGAGTGGTGCGTCCACTGACAGGAATTATCAGCAAACTTTGTGGAGCTTGGGAAGACAATGCAGTAGTACGTCCACTGACAGAAATTATCAGTGAACCTTCTTCAGATGGTTTAAGAGACTGCGGATGAGTGATACGCCCTTTTACAGGAATAACAAAGGTGTCGACTTTTGATGTCTCATCGTCGTTATTCATAGCTTGCAAGACTTTTGAGTATTCATCTTTGTACATGCGGGAGTCATTGAATTAAGCTTCGACTCCTCTGAATGGATAGAGATCTACAACTTCCTTTTGAACCTCTCCATTATCATCAACATATTTGAAACATTGATGAAGAGTCGAAGGAACAATATTATGTTCATGCAAGAATGGTCTCCCCAATAGAGCATTATATGAGCAACCATGATTGTCGATGATGTAGAAAGTAACCTTAGTACGAAGATTGCCTATTTTAAATTTGAGGCAAATCTTGCCCAAAGGCTCACTTTTTCCTTGATTGAATCCCAGGATGGTAGTGATAGTACTGGAAAGACTATGCACGGGTATTTTCAGTACATCTAGCATAGTTTTTGGCATAATACTGAGAGCGGATCCTGGATCAATCAGTAGACGATCAACCTTCATAGAATCGACATATCCTGTATAATATAAAGGACGGTCATGTCGATTATCCTCTAGCAGCATATCGTCCTGCGTAAAGGTAATGTTTGGAATTAATTCCAATATATTATGGCAATGAAGATGAGAGACTGGTTCTGTTCCCGGCTTCTTGAGGAAAGTCAGGCAGGTTTCTGCTTGCAACAGCGCTTCACTCAGAGTTTCTTGAGTCTCTTTAGAGAGGCGTAAGAGCTCGAAGATTGACAATTTAGCTGGTGTATTGGCTAGTTGAGCCAATATATCAAAATTATAAGGCCTTTCAAGTCCTGTAGGGGATGACTTCTTCAATGGTTTGTCGAAGCGGACTTGTTGTTTGCCTTTGTCAGCTGCTGTTGGTTTAGAAGGAACCGTCTCAACAGGAACATTTGAAGGTCCTTCGTTAGAGATTGATGTTGGAGTTATAACCGGAGGGACATCAGGAGTTTCTTCAGGAATTTCAGCATAATCTTTCAGATATATTTTTCCTGACTGAGTTCCAGCAAGAACTTCGATTTCAGGCTCAGGTTCAGGGTCTATCGAAACCATGTTGCAATTCTTCATCTTGCTCTTGGCTCTTTTGTGCTTGATGAGAGTTTCATTCCAGAAACCAAGGCCAACACGAGATTGATTATGTCTCATAGTGATGGCTAAAGGTACTTGGAGTCCTTTGCCTGAGTTTAAACCAGGAGCAGTGGCTAGATCATAACCCATCTTCGCCATTAATTCACGAGATTGTGAACTATATAGATGGAATACAGGCTTATATCTATCTTCAAATTGAGGTACAGTTTTTACTTCCGTAGGGGGTGAATTTCCTGCCAAGATGAAAGTAGAGGTTAGAGAAAGATTGGGTGTGATACTAGAAGTCACATTGCACGACTTAGTCTTCCCAGGCTTCTTTTTAGACAAAGGAGTATTCCGAGGAGAAGAGGAAGATGTCTCGAACTCCGTCATTAAATCCGGGTGAATCCACACGATCTCTCCCTTTTTAGTTGTGACAGGAATAAGTCCTTCATTCTGTGCTGGTGGGATATTCACAACTTCAAGAGTTGCTTTGGGGATAGGAACAATCCCACTTTCTACCATTAACGGGGGGAAGTCACCGAACTGCATTGAAATCACATTTGCTGTGACTGTCTTGTCTTTAGGTGTCAGTGTCACAGCTCCTGATTTAATCATTTTCTGGATCTTTCCTTTTAATACATAGCAAGACCGGATTGTATGACCCAGCATTCTATGATATGGACAGTATTTTGGATGATCCGTCTTGTTGGCTTCATCAGGCTTTTTGATTTCTGGCAATTGTATCTTGTTACCTTTGAGCAAGCATTCAAAGATACCCTGAACATCGTCATCGTCGAAAGAATACTCTTCCTTCGGCCGAGGAGGTCTTTGTTGTTGATTTGTTGGAGCTGGGGTAGCTTGGGTAGTCATTATCTCTTGACTCTTGCTCTGGAGATTGACTTCAAGAGCCTCTTTTCCTTTGCGATTGTTGGGTCGAGCACTATTACCAGTACTCTGATTTGATTCCTTGGGAGTCATTTGTACCCCCAGGCTTTTGAAGGTCTCAGC
The DNA here is from genome assembly GCA_029216955.1 of Iris pallida. Lineage (NCBI taxonomy): Eukaryota > Viridiplantae > Streptophyta > Magnoliopsida > Asparagales > Iridaceae > Iris > Iris pallida. The sequence goes on along the minus strand of JANAVB010042420.1, from coordinate 906,339 downwards.
ACTGACTTCAGCGGCTTTGGCACTGACGATAAAAGAAGGCCAATCTTGGAATTTAGTGGACCCTGTCCACATGCTGATGATTGGTAAGAGATTTGACTTGCAAGTGTCGATAGTAACAGCATCGGGAGTTCCGAGAGGCATTTTGAGGGCTTCTCTTCTGAATCTTTCAATGAAGCTCTCCGTACTTTCATTATTGTTCTGTTTAATTCTCATGAGGGCCGACATGGTCATGTCGTTGACGCCTTCATAGAATCGCTCTAGAAACATCTGTTTGAATCCAGCAAATGAAGTAATACACCCATCAGGGAGACTTCGATACCATTCATAAACGGTTCCTTTAAGACAACCGACGAATACCCGAGTGAGAAGGGCATCGCTTGGTTGCAACTGATCAGTCATTACTTCAAAGTGATTAATGAACTGACTTGGGGAGGTAGTCCCATCAAAGAAAGAGATGGTCAGAGGTTTGTATTTTGGGGGATACGATACCTCCTTCCATTGTATGGGATAAGGCTGCTTGATACCCAATCTTTGTAAGCCATCTTTTTGCTTGAATTCTTCGAACTGAGACCGAAGATTTTTCAACTCTTCAGTGACAGCTCCGGAAGATTGCGGTGTTGTTGCTTGTTGAGTATAATTGGGAGGAGCGACTGCAGCATATGTATCACCCCCAGCTCCGGACTGACTTGGAGTAGTTTGTACAGGAACATTAGACTATACCCCCAGAATAGTAGAGGGTTTCTGGTTTGGGGCAACAGGAGTATTTAATACCACTGGTGGTACTGTTGTTTGAACTTGCTGAGTTCGTTGTTGAGCTTGCATAAGAGTATGTATAGCAGTCAACGTATCTGCCATAGCTCGCAACTGTTGTTCCAAGGAAGAAATCCTCTGTTCATGAGCTTCAGTGCTAGTCGAAGGCTCTTGATGACCATCTACCATATAAGTGGTAATCGTTCAAGGAATAGACGATGAAACAGTCTGTTCTGAATCATCGCTGTGAGAATCAGTCTCTTTCCCGGGGCTATTTATGGGAGTCAGTACCGGGAAGTTGGACTTTCCAAGGAAGTCCTCTGTGATCTCCGGATTATCACTTCGATGAGAAGAAGAAGAGACCCTGGTCGAGGCTCCGGTCCTGGATCGGGTGCGGAGGTAAACACCATCTTCAGAATCTGACATAGCATCAGATCGTATTCTACCCCCAATATTTCTGGAGGTCATGTTGACAGAAGCATAAAGAGGTTCGTCTTCGTCCAGTATTGGTTCATGTTGAATCCGTTCGAAAACAGATCGTCTTTTTGGAGAACAACAACACTGAATCACAACCCGAGGTTGGAAGTTACAACCATGCTTTTCATGGCAAATATGAGCAATGTCATAGCCAGATGGAGTGTCGATTCTTCGTTTATTTTACAAATGTTCCCGGAGATCAGTAGGAACAGATTGGGAGGTAATTGAAGATAGTTTCTGTGTAGAAACTTGTCTTTTATTCTTCTGTCTTCTCGGTTCTTGAGTATATAAAGACCGATTAATTTGAGCGATATAGTTCTTAGCATATTCTACATCAGGGTCTAGTATACTTGTCTCAGTTTGATAAGGCTTCTTTATACCGGAAGTGGAACCGAGATGATTCCGGTTAAGCTTGTTACGAAGATCCGTAGGAGATATGACTTTAGTATCAGTCCTGGATACTTGTAATTTGCCTTTCTCAGATCGAAAAATTTTGAGAGAAGGAAGATGGATATTATTCCGACTGGGAGTCGGTAATAATCCATCTTTAGAGGAATTAGCCAAACGGCGTTTTCCTTTGTTTGATCTAGTAAAAGTACTAGTCAAATTAACTCCAGAGGTAAAGACCTTAGGAGTAGAGGAGTTGACAAAAGAGTCTTTTTCCTTGGTTGGCACAAGATGTGCAAGTTGTGGGGGAATCATTTGTCTGTTCTGTGGAAGAGAACCCCCAGTCTGATTTTGAGAAACAGTCAAAGGACTGTATTGGTTGGCATACGCTGACTTCAGTTTGGAATTCTGGTCATATGCTGCCTTTTTACTAGCATACGCTGGCTTTGGCTTAGCGTACGCTGCCTGCTATTGGCTTTTGTTGTACGCTGCCTTTGTCGTACGCTGCCCTTTGACTGCCATACGCACAGAGTCATTAATGGCTAAAGAGCCGACTGCTGTCGTAAGGGTAGAAGGAGAAGAGACTTTGACATGTCCAGAGATGGTTTTCCTTGGACACGCTGACTTGGTTAAAGAACCCACTTTGTCAGCGTGACTAGGGGAAGCCACTATTGCCGTGTTCAAAGAAGCCGAGGCGTGCTTCGTTGAAGTTGGAGACGTGTTCTTGTCAGCGTGAGTGACAGAAGCGTCTCGGGCCATCGAAGAAGACTTAGGGACATAGACAGAGCGTCCCTTCTTCTTGGCAGCAAGAAGAGCGGAGGAAGCAGTTCGGCCCTCCTTCGCTGTGAGCATTTCTTCGTAAGCAGATTGGTCGAATTGTACAACCATCACTTTCTTCGTCGAGCCGATCGACGAAGTATCGCATTGAGTTGTTGCTATCTCGTTGGAGGAGACAGCTTTCCCCAGCAGAGTCGCCAATTTGTTTTCCATAAATAAATTCACTTTATTTATTGTGTTTCTGAGAAAATTACAACTATAGGAATCTGATCTAGAAGACGATCACTTTATCCCTTAGACGATGCGATGAAGAAGGCTCGGACCTCGAAGAACTTGGACAGCAACTGGGCAATCTCTCTGTTCTCTCTGAATTGAATGTGGTGTCTGTTGAAGGTGGAGAAACTCTCTTTTATAGAGTTCTGGATAACTGCTTTGGGCATACGCTCAGTCAGTTACTTGACGTGTGCATAACTGCAGGAACGCGTGGCAAATTTTGGTGGAGACACGTTGGAGTGCGGTTGAGAGTAGTGGAGTATATCCAGGAGAGATTGATGGCATGAATGCCATGTTGCATAACTTCTGAATGAGTGGATAACCGAATACAGGACACATGAGAACGTGTGTTGACTGTACATTTGAAGTCATTCTGAATGCATTTGCTTTGATACGCTGTCTTTTGGAGAAGTATGACTAGCATACGCTGTCTTGTTTGAAGAGGAGTCGTATGGAGTCCATACGCTGTCTTTTGGATACGTATGTCTTGCATACGCTGACTTGAATAGCAAGGAGTCATATGGAGTATATACGCTCATTTGATGAGGAGTCGTATGGAGTACATACGCTGCCTTGATGAAGAGTCGTATGAAGTCCATACGCTACCTTGATGAGGAGTCGTATGAAGTACATACGCTGCCTTGATGAGGAGTCGTATGAAGTACATACGTTATCTTGATGAGGAGTCGTATGAAGTACATACGCTGTCTTGATGAGGAGTCGTATAACTGAAGAAGTAGACACGTGGCTGTCCTTAATCTTCTCGAATACGCCATATCTCCCAATAACTGACAAATATCTCTCGAGCGTCGTGTTGCAGATATGACGGCTGATAGACTGTCAGAAATGACAGTAATGATGGCTGTGCATTTATGATGGCTGATGAGCTGTCCTCGTAAGAGACAAAATCAATTCTCGAAAACTCATACGACGGTTAATCTTCATAGGGCAGCTGTCTTTGTACGAAAGACGAAGTGTCAGATTCATCCTCCATTAAACGTATGTTGTGCTGTCATTCAAGAAATAATAAAATATTTACTGAGCGTACGGCTTTGGCTGAGCGTATGGCCTTGAGCGTATGGCTTTGGCTGAGCGTATGGCCTTGAGCGTATGGCTTTGGCTGAGTCTTATGTCAGCGTGTCATAATTTTTCACACCCTACACCAGTACAGGCAATACAAGCTACTACATTTGCATATTAGCCACAGCAGTGGCAAATTGGGCCAGGCAGTAAGGAGTGCAGGGCATGTGGGGAGTGCCTTGGCACATGGCCTTAGCATTGGCTTTAGTCACTTGGCCATAGGACTGCATCAGTCAGGTAAGTCACTGTATCAGTGAAATCAGTTAGGATACATGAGTATGTATCAATGCATTAGATTTGTGTGTGTCTAAGTATAAGGTATCAATTAGTAAGGTGAGTGTTCAGAGGATGAGAGTGTGTGTGTTAAGAGTGTGAGCGTTTTATGAGTGAGTCCCTTTGTATTTGGGTGAGCTATTAGAAAATAGAGAAATGAAGAGAGAATGGAGCTACTGTCATGAAGAGAAGCGATATTAGTTGGTGTCAGTCCTACAATCAGTTGTATGAGTGTCTTGTGTTGGTGTCTTTGGATCAGTAAAATGAGGGTGTATTATGAGTTAGTATTTTATTAGCAATTAGGATACATGAGTTAGAGAGGTCAGTAATCCAAGTATCAGAGTTAGTGATCAGTTGTATGAGAGTTGTGTTAGAGTGTCAGTTAGTATCTATGAGTGTTCAGGAAACTTCGTTTCCTGTGACTGATCAGTGAGAGTGAAAAACATGTGAACCATAGTGAAAGTATCAGTGTTTAGGTGAGTTAACTGCTCTGAGTTAGTATTGGGGACAGTGGCCTTACTGTCAAGTGTCAGTGAGTGTCCCTGTATCAGTAGGTTAGAGGAGTGTCTTAGTGTGTTTAGAGGGAACCCAGTGTTCAGTTGAAAGGAGGTACTCCCTACTGCAGATAAGGTTTAGGTAAGGGCCTTTAGGCTGTTGCATTTATGCAAGGGTAACCAGGACTTGGCCAATGGCCTGTGTTCGAGTGAGAGGGTATGGTCCTTGACCTACAGTAGGCAGGCAGCACCTTGCTAACCTCGTGGCAGGGCCTCTTGGTCAAGTCCTATTAGGACCAGAAAGGGTGTTGTAGGCAGTGCCAGCACTGCACTGCAGCGAGGGTGGTTTGGCCCTCTAGTGGCAGGCTGCATTGCATTGCAGCATAGGTTGCTTAGTAGTAGCAGCAGAAGTTGCACTAGCAGCACTTGGCCATGGCTTGGGTTTGCCTAGAATGTGTTGGCCACTGGGTTTATATTAGTATGAGTGCTCTTGAGAGCTTTTGGTTTTGGCCAATTTGGCCTGTAGCAGAGCAGTAGCCAATTGGCCGCTGTTCATATCATGGTGTGTGTGTGTGTGTTTGCCTAGAATGCGTTGGCCACTGGGTTTATATTTGTATGAGTGCTCTTGAGAGCTTTTGGTTTTGGCCAATTTGGCCTGTAGCAGAGCAGTAGCCAATTGGCCGCTGTTCATATCATGGTGTGTGTGTGTGTGTGTGTGTGTGTGTGTGTGTGTGTGTGTGTGAGGTTGGGAGCTAATGTAGGTAATGAGACATACCTACAGTTAGAGAGGGGTATGTATATATATATATATATATATATATATATATATATATATATATATATATATATATATATATATATATATATATATATATATACCCCATCACCGCCGGCCCCCGCGACAGCCGGCCCACCCCCCCACCCGAAATCCTACCCCTGCCCGAAACCCTAAACCCTACCCTGCCTCCCGCCCTCAACAATCTCCCCCCCTCCCCCCCGCCCCCACTCCCTCCCCTCCACCCCGCCGGCCCGAGCGACAGCCGACCCACCCCCCCACCAACCCGAAACCCTAAACAGAGAGAGAGAGAGAGAGGGGGAGGGAGAGCATACCTGAGAGAGCGATATCCCGTCGGAGAGAGCTTCGCCGAAAAATGGGGTACCCGCTAGCTCGCCGGAGAGAGAGAGAGAGAGAGAGGGGAAAGAGAGAGAGTTTTTTTGGAGGGAATGAAAAATTCTCCCCCCCCCCGGTCGGTTCAATTTAAGTTAGGTTACAGTATTTACCGACGAATTACCGACGGATATATCTGTCGGTAGGTAGCCGCTAAATACCCACTAGATTACCGACGGAACGTCCGTCGCCACATAGACGCTAATTTAGCGCGCCATTTATTTCAGATTTTCCGCCATAATGTGCAACATATTAGCGACGGACACTAATCCGTCGCTAAAGCTTCGTCAAATTAGAGATGGACGTGCGACTGATTTTGACACAAAAAAACTAAAAAAAATTTATTGCTTTCTGACGGTAGCCAGTCACAAGGTAGTCGCGAGGCCGTCGCTATGGCCGACGGATACGATCCGTCGCTAATCCTCCGTTGCCAATTTGCTGTATTTTAGTAGTGAATAGTTTATACTATAAAGAAGAAATTATTAACAGGGACGGGGACAAAATATCCACTCCCAAAAGTGTTAATGGGACAGGTTGCGGGGACGGGGACGGGGAGTACATTGTTAAACGGGGACGGAGATGGGGATAAAAATTTAAACCCGATCGGGGATGGAGTACATTGTTAGATCATTAGCTAGTATTAGAGAGAGAATATTGTAATTACCAAGTGTAGGTAAGGATTGGGTATCTCAAGATACTAAGTTACAAGGTAAATATAGCTACACATATGTGTGTGTGTGTGTGTGTGTGTGTGTGTGTGTGTGTGTGTGTGTGTGTTGAGAGTAGTTGATTAGTGTGTGATACTAAATGTATATGGGGATATAGATATTAGTGTGTGTATGCATTAGCTATAGGTTTGTGTAGTGTTTGAGAGTGTGTAAGTGTGTGTAATATTAAGGTATATATATATATATATATATATATATATATATATATATATATATATATATATATATATATATATATATAATATAAGGTAACAATTATGTATGTCTATATGAGTATAGTAGAGTGGTGTGTGAGTGTTAGTATAGGCTTGAGTATGTGTCCAGAGGGTGTTCAGTCGAGTGTCAGTCAATCTAGTATACTATTTATTTACCTCTATATCATACTAGGAGACTTATTTAGTACTAGTTGTGGTTGTAATTAGTTGATATTATATTCAAGTCTTGTCAATAATGTCTTTAACTTTGTCATGGGATCTTAGATATCGGTTGTAGGTGCATGACATTATATATATATGGTCTGGCGATATCGAAACGAATCTAGTGTGTCTGAATGAGATATCGGTTATAGGTGACATTATATTCATGGGGTCTTTGACTTTGTCATGGGATCTTAGATATCGGTTGTATGTGACATTATATTCAAGTCTTGAAAATTGATGTTAAGACAATTTTCAACTTGACCCTGGCGATATCGAAACGAATCTAGTGTGTCAGAATGAGATTGGCATCAGTAAGAATCGATAGCATATATGTACACGTTGGATGCACAAGAACTTATGTGCGATATAGCATGGTTATTAGTAACTGTCCGCTACTAATGTGTGTCCCATAATAAGATATAATATACGAATTTGTGCCTATTGGATAATGTGTGTCCATCTTTGCAGAATTATTTCCAAATGGATATGAATTACTACTTGCAGAATCGTTTATGGATGTACAATCGTCGTCCTGATGATATGTGTGGTGTGCGGGATGAATACATAGCGGGAGTAGAGTAGTTCCTGCAGTTTGCTAAGACGTTCCTTCAGTACATAGACGGCACCAAAATTAAGTGTCCGTGTGTGAAATGTCATAACGTGAAATATTATCCAGAAGTGGAAGTGACATATCATTTGTACTCGAGGGGTTTCACGCCTAATTACTATCAGTGGATCGCACACGGAGAACTTGTGTCTTTAGCATCAGAGCCGGAGCCTTATGTTGAGCCGTATATGCATGCAGGACCTAATTTTGTTTCAGATAATCATGCATACGACGACGGGTGCATGAATATGGTTTTCGACGCTGCGGGGCCTAGTTTCGTTCATGATGCAGCTGAGGAGGCACCGAATGTCGATGCTGCAAAGTTCATGGAGTTGCTGGAGAATGTAAGGACTCTATTGTTTTCTGGTTGTGAGGATCATTCACCGTTGGAGGTGGTTACAAGACTGTTGAGCATTAAGTCAAATTTTAACATGTCGCAAGAATGCTACAACCGAGTGTAGGAGTTGATTATAGAGATCTTGTCGGCGGGTGCTAAGTTACCTAAAGACTTCTATCGGTCTAGGAGGATGGTGAGATCGCTCTGGATGGGATACGAGAAAATCGATTATTGTCGCAATAGGTGCATGATGTACTACAAAGATGACAAGGACGCAGATGTGTGCAGATTTTGTGGTGCTGATCGCTATAAGATAACTAGTACAGAAAGGTCTACCGGTGCAAGAAGACCGACTGATTCAATGCACTACTTGTCTTTAACGTCGCGGTTGCAAAGATTATTTATGGTGAAAGAGACGACCGAAAATATGAGTTGGCACATGCGAGAACAGATTGAAGGAGTGTTGGATCACCCATCCGATGGAGAAGCGTGGAAGCACTTTGATCGAGTGTATCCTGATTTTACTTCAGATCCACGTAATGTCAGTTTGGGGCTATCTTCTGACGGTTTTACTCATTTTGGTCTTTCGGGATCCCAGTATTCGTGCTGGCCTGTGATTGTCACTCCGTATAACCTACCGTCTTGGATGTGCATGAAGACTTAGTACATGTTTCTAACCGTTATAATTTCTGGTCCGAACAATCCCAAGAAGAATATTGATGTGTACTTACAGCCTTTGATAGATGAGTTGAATCAGTTATGGAAAGTAGGCGCTAACACGTACGATGTTTCTAGGAAGCAGAATTTTTAGATGAAGGCAACCCTTATGTGGACCATCAACGGCTTTTCGGCCTATGAAATGTTATCTAGTTGGAGCACTCATGGCCGTCTCTCATGTCCGTATAGCATGGACCATACTAAGGCTTTTCGCTTGAAACATGGAGGAAAACCGTGCTTCTTTGATTGTCATCGGCAATTTCTGCCAAAAGATCATCCGTTCAGAAGGAACATGAATGCATTCCGTACCGGCATTGTAGAGAAGGGTGATCCACCGCCAAGGTGGTGCGGAGCCACGATATGGGAGAAGGTTAGAGATTTTCTAAGTGCTATCGAAGATCCTATAACTGGGTACAAGTGCGATGGATTTGGTAGAGATCATAACTGGACAAAGAGGAGCATATTCTGGGATCTGTCATATTGGAGTACCAATCTGATCAGACATAATCTTGATGTCATGCATATTGAGAAGAATGTGTTTGATAACATAATTAATACGGTGATGGACGTAAAGGGAAAAACGAAAGACAATCCCAAGGCCAGGTTGGACTTAGAAGAAATATACAAACGTCCTGCATTGCATTTGATAGAGGAGAATGGAAAACAGTTCCTGCCGAAGTCAATTTTCTCACTGGACAAGGAGGATAAAGTGAGACTTTGTCGGTGGATCCATGGCCTAAAATTTCCAGACGAATATGTGTCAAATCTGAGAAGATGTGTCGATCCGAAGGAAAATAAATTGACGGGTATGAAGAGCCACGATTGTCACGTATTCATGGAGAGGTTAATTCCGATTGCATTTCGGAAATTCTTACCGCATACAGTTTGGGATCCATTGACGGAGCTTAGCATATTCTTCAGGGATCTTTGTTCTAAGAAATTGCTCGTTGATCGTCTAGAAAAGCAAGAGAAGGACATTGCGATAACACTGTGCAAGCTAGAGAGGGTGTTTCCTCCTGGATTCTTCGACTCTATGGAGCATTTGCCGATTCATCTATCCTATGAGGCACGTGTTGGTGGACACTTCGAATATCGATGGATGTACCCGTTCGAGCGACATTTGAATCTCCTAAAAAGAAAGGTGAAAAATAAGGCACGGGTCGAGGGTTCTATTTGTGAAGCCTATGTTCTCGAGGAGATTACAAACTTTTATTCTATGTTCTCCGAGTACGCCAGTGTACCATTCTGTTCCTGGTCCATTACCGGGATAGGGCAGTTCTAGCAGGTTGGTGACTCCTCCCTCGTCGTCCAGCATTCCTGATCCCGCGTCCAGCATTCCTCCTGCCGACGGCTCCATGGGGAGAGCCGACGTCGAGCATATGGAGGATGGCGATCAGACTGATCCTGCCCAGGCAGGAGGTGAGAGTGACCCTCCATGCGCTCCCTCGGACGAGACGCGTATGGAGATTTGGATGGACGGGCCTACGAAGTAAGTTAATTAGTTAATATATATTTCTCAAATAATTATATGTACATATATATTCATGAAATTTATTATTGTATAGATATCGGCCTCCTGTAGTACAGAGACAGCTGGGATTATTTTTGAGGCAAAACTATGGTAGGCCTTGGATTAACTACTCAGATGCTCCCTCAGATAGGAAGGCCTTTTGGTTGGCCCACTTCAAGGTAAAAAATTTATTTATTTTTAAATTTTAAGAATCATTTATGTATATTATATAACTTTTCTATTTTACTTCTTGTAGAGGACCTATTTCTATCCACCACACCGGGCGGCGAAGATCGAGGCCCAATTTTTTACCGTCGCAGGCAAGTTCATCCGTGATGCGATCCACGACCAGAAGTCTCATGATCGCTCCGGAAAGCCGATCCATGGTTGGATCACTTTAGAACAGTGGACTGCGATGAAGGCTAGATTCGACGAGGCCAGGTACCAGGAGCGGTCTGACAAGGCCAAGGTGGCGCGGTCGAGCGCCAGTAAGTGGTGTGGTGGCTCCATTCCGATGACGGAGCATTTTTGTCGTCTGGTACGTTTCCTATGATGGACATCATTTTATATATAGTTGGATAGAATGTTTAATACTAATAATAGATAATATATTTTAACAGGTAAAAAAGGGTGAGGACCCCAACATGGTGACCGTCTTTCTGGTCACCCATCGGAGGGCTGGGGAGTTCATTGACGAGAGGGCGACGCAGGCATATGTACGTTCTATTTTTTATATTAATTTACTATAATTTAGAAAACAGGAAAATAGATATCAATATAGACTTTAGCAAACACTTAGACGTTAACAAATATTATTCTAGGCCGAGTTTCTTCGGCTACAAGAGGAGGCGGCTGCTGCTGCTAGTGCGCCAGCAGAGGGAGGGGCTGGTACTTCCTCCCACCGCCTACAGCTCCACCGCAGGACGACATCTGGATGACCGCCGTTGGTGGTCTTCAGAAGGGTACGTACTACGGTACGGGATCCTACGACGCTTATTTGGCTTCAGAGTCATCCCGGGTCCCCTTTGTCAGTGCGCAGTCTCCAGCTTCGCAGGCGTCATCACGAGCTCAGGATATTGGTCGTCAGATCGACGAGCTGTGTCGCGAGTTGCTGCAGCAAATTTCTGATCACCATACCGCAGAGCGACGATCCGACTATCCGATAATCACCGGATGATTTGATGCGGTCGAACGCAGTATACAGGAGCTGATGAGTCTGCAGCAGGCTACAGCTGCCAGTTTGCATACGCTCACCGAGTCTACGCAGCGCACAGAGCGTAGACAGGTCGAGCTGGAGGGATCGCAGCGGACCATGTCTGCCTCATTCACTCAGGTATAAACTTCGATTGAGGAGAGTACTCAGAGGATGGTGAGTACCCTTGCTGCGCATGGTGAGCGACTGCGAGAGCTGGAGCAGATACGTCCTCCCGGTCCATCGACGGCGCCGACTCCAGACATTGCACTGCCTCCTTCTGCCCACACGATGCAGCTCACATAGGAGGAGTATGAGTACATGCTATCTCAGATGCACGGCAGGGGTCCTCAGTGATCCAGTAGATTTTTTTTATCATCTTTGTATGTATTGGCCATATGGGCCCATTGACCGTTCTGTACACTGATTTTCATTCTTATTTGCCCTCCATTGTGGACATGTATGTTTGTTGGATATTTACTTTGTGATATTTACTTTGTGATATTTACTTTGTTGGTATTTTCATTGAGTACATGTATGACATTTACTTGGACATGTATGTTTGTGATATCTGCGACGGGGATGACAAATTTACCTATGCTGGGTTATAAGCGATGATATAATATACAAAGGAGGTGCTGCCCAATTTTTAAAAAAATATGTTTGGTATTTTTGTGATGATGTGTGTCTGTGTAAACACAGACACACAGCATAACAAAAATACCAAACATTTTTTTTAAATTTTTTTCATAATATCTGCGACGTATAGCGACGTTCTGCGACGTATAGCGACGTATCCAGACGTCGCTAATTAGTGCCGTCACGTCGCTATCCGTCGCTCAGTAGCTGACGTGGCAGAGAGTTGACGTCGCTAATTTGGTCGCCGTACGTCGCTAAACTGCTGACGTGGCAGGCATGCCATGTCATCACATAAAAAGAAATAACGTCGCTACTACGTCGCACTACGTCGCTAATTTCGCGATGTTCAAATTCGTCGTCCTCCGTCGCTAATTTTGCGACGACCCAGCGACATTGGGGTGACGTCGCAAACAGCGACGGAGGGCGACGAATTTGTCATCTGCGACTAGCTTTTTCGTGACCTTCATTTTTCGTCGCTAAAGTCGTCGCTAATTACGTTTAGCGACGTATTTTCCTTAATTAGCGACGTATCTGGACGTCGCTAATTTGCCTTATTTTAGTAGTGAGACTCTCTTCTAATATTTCTCTCTTCAAATTCGGGCCACAATAGTAGCTTACAAATTCGGGCCATTTTTAGTATCATGGTGGACATGATACCACTTGTCTCTTCAATTCAAATATGGTAAGTATAATTCCACATTATACTTACTACTTGTCTCTTCAATCAGCAAGCATTTTTAGTTGCCATGGCTAAAATTTCAAATCTGAGTATTTTTTGTTCAGCTTATATAGACCAAATTTTTTTTTTTTGATGCCCTACAAAATTTTGGGCCTGAGGCAACTACCTCATAGGCCTCATATTAAGCCCGGGCCTGGCAAGGACACTACTGTTTTGATCCGAGCTTGTGCCCGTGGGCCACGTGGCAACATTTTATTGGCCCTTTAGTCCGAATTTTAAGCGGATGGGATTCGATGACAGGAGGAGACCAATGGTTGGTTGTCACGTGAGCTGTGGTCAAACAACGCATTCACAAATCATGGACAAAATATTATTTTTCTTTAAGCAATGGTCATTGGATATATATTCTGGATCCAGAATCCCGCCCGCGGAGTCCCGTCGCACTCGACTGTTGGATCAAGCGGGCGCTCGCGCTGACTCCACGTGGGCTCCCAATGCGATGTGTGGGGGTTGGGGTTGGGGGTGGGTGGGGGAGGGGTTGCAAAAATTTGACAGGCCTCCTCCCGCAAGGTTTTTGATCCATATATGAGCTGAATTGGCTTGGGGCTCAATATTAGATTTTAAGTTTGCCTTGGCCTTGGGAGTTCCATTGGTCAAAATTAACAATTTTCTAATTTGAATCATCGATATAATTAATTAATTAAGTCAAGGTCGGTCCAGGAGGTTGGATTACTCTAGTCGGAATTAATTTTACTTGCTCCTTAATCCGATCTCTTGGAGGCACTTTTTATGTCCTAAGAAGTCACTCGCAACCCCAACCTCTTGCATGTTATGCTAAGTCTGGGGGGTTACCCTATGCGTATGAGGGTTGTCCAATTCTGAAGTTTTGTCGAACTTATCCCTAGTTCGGTTGAAGTAAGCTATTTTATTATTAAGTAGTGTTAAGAGAATCTCGCTTATGGTACTTAAAAATTGATGGGACTAAGCCCGATCCAACTCAAGGTCCAGAAAGGACATGGGTCTAACTCGGATTTTATAGCCCATCAAAGGCCCAAGGTTCATGATCACTCTCCTTCTCCCACAGTCCCACTCCTCTCCAAATATTTGTTTTAATCTTAAAACCCTTGGGACTAACCTAATCACTTCATCATCAGAGGAATTTCTTTTTGGATTATACTTTCTTTATTAAGAATTTTTCTTGAAACAGTTATACTAAGATCAAGACAGTTACTCTATTTCAGACTTGGCTAGACAAAGCAAAAAATTAAATAAATAAATACAAATTGTTGTGTGCAATAATAAACATTTGTAATAGATAAATGTTTTGCTCAGTTGCCTTCCACTTTTTGTACATGGACACGTGAGTAATTGAACAAAATACTGCTCTAATATTCATTCAAATTTCTGCATATTGTTTCTTGAGAAATGACGAGGCGCATTTAAAACCTTGTGACTTTCAAATTCAATAATGCTATTGGTATGGGTAGGCCTAAATTGGAGGGTATTGATTGCAAAAAGTAAACCTTTTTTTTGGGTACCAATAGCAGTAGAATTCCACTTCAAATTGATTGCAACGAGTAATTTAAAAAATAATTAGATAGACCAATAACAATGAAATTCCATTTAAAATTACAAATGACAATAGTTGTACTGTCTAGCAAATAATGAATCCATATCCCCTTGCATCCTTGATCGTATTTGTTGTTTGGTAAAGTTTTCCTTCTTGGTCTTGGGTTAACAAGTTCCTTCTTGGTCTTGGGTTAACAAGTTTATCAAGGACAACATTGGTTCAATAGATTTTTTTATGAGATGTCAGAAGTTACACACGAAATTTTGTATATACTGCATTGCATGTTTTTTGGGTTCACTGTCCGCAACTCCTACCAATTTTAAAAATGAAAGATATAATATGTCCCCGTGATTCAATCCACTGATATTCTGTCACACAGTCACGATTTTATGTTTCTTTTCGGTAACCACAAGGGTCATTCGAGCTCTCCTAGTTCAATAGAATAGATCATAACAATTAACTAACTAATTCAATTTCTTTAATATCATTGAAAACCACAACATGAAGGGAAAAAAAAAAGGCACATTCATTAAGAATCACCGACCATCACGTGAAAATTTTACTCTAAAGTGAAAGAAACCACACTATGAGCCATGCATGTATGTACGTAGGAAGGATTGAGAATCTAATCTCTGTGAGCAAATTATTAACCTCCTCATCCTCCTCCTTCTCTTGTTAAGTAACATGGCAGACAAACAAGGACCCCCTTTTGGGAAGGAGAGGAATTCATGCTTTACGAAGGGGCCTTGATGTTCGGAGAACCAACATCTTCCATTAATTTTTGTAGTCCAAGCAAGGACAGAACAAGCGTTAATTTGGACAGTTGAATGTCATGTGATCAACACGTTCTATTGGTTCAGGGAGATCCCTTCCTATGTACTATTATGCAAAGTACTCTTCCCAAATCTAGCACAGCTAGCCTCCTGCTCCTCTCAAAGCCAGCCTAATATTCATCTAGCTGGTAATTGATAGGATTTAGGAGGGACACCACATATGAAGCATAACCTTAACATACTGTTGCCGCGACTTGAACAAGTATCCTTCATATTCTCTTTTTTTTTTAGATGCCCAACGTTATACGTAACTTTGTGCATACTGCGTTGCATATTTTTTGAGTCCCACTACTCCCAACTCCCACAACTTTTATAGAAAGAATAATAAACCCTCGTGGTTTGGCTTGATCCACTGATCTTCCGCCGCCAGTCAGGATCTTATACCTCTTTTCAGTAACCAGAGTCGGTCTTCATGCGTCTTTTACTATAATGTTGGAGACTCCTTGAAAGGACCATATTTGTGTGTGTGTTTTTTTTTTTTTTAAATCAGGCTTATACTAGTGAATACGATACTTCGTTAACACTCCTCCATGGTATAGCTTATCCATAGGCTCTAAGGTGATTTTGGATGAAGTCTATATTTCTAGGAATCTACTTTCCATTTTTGAAATTCAACATTTTTATATCCATGTTTGGTTAAGTTAGGAATATGTAGCCCGGAAAATAAAATTTTCTCATTTGTTTAGTTTTCCATATATACATTTTTATTAATTTCATGATAATACTATTACCTAAATTCAGTTAGTGCCATTGAGGGTATCACCGTCCAAAAATTATAATTAATGCACCAACCAACATTTCCAGAAAAATAAAAATATTTCGAAGGATGGCACTGGGTTTTACTTTCGCACATTTGTGGAAAACTAAAGCCCACAATATTTTCTTCCAATTTTCAATTACGGACTTACCAAACATGGATAAGAAATCCAAAACTTATTCTCACCTCTCTAAAACTTGAACCAAACAACCTCCTAAAGGTTTGGAAAATAAAGATATTTACTTGTTTATGCCCCGGGACATGGGAGAAAATAGCATTTCTTTACAGGAAATATTTTTATATATAATTTTTTGACCTAATTACCATCAGAATATGTTTAATATAGATATTACTACAATCTAATTTTAATATTTATATATATATATAATTTTTATGTGTATATATATATATATATATATATATATATATATATATATATATATATATATATATATATATATATATATATATATATATATATCTAGCGTATTTGTATATCTTCTTTTTATATTACGTATATTGATTCCAGATAATGTTCACAATAATCTAGAGTTTAACATTTCACTACCTTCATCAGTAATATTGGTACCTTATTGGTTTATCTTAATGAAATTTGGCTGTATCTTCTTGTTCCCATCTAATCAAAATTGATGGCAAAGTAATGAATGATCCTCAACTAATACTAGTGTTCTGGAGGGATGATTGCTGCATAAGAGGAGGTAGCTGACTTTATGTGGTGTTGTTCAAGGCCGGCGCCGATCACATTGGGGTCCGACACGAACTTTCAAAATAGGCTCTCATGTAAAAAATATTTAAAAAAAAATTAAACTAAAAGTAAACAAGAGTTAAACTAATGACCTTTAATATACTTACTAATCACTACACCACATGCTTTAGATATAAAATTATTAACATATTTATGTTTAAATTAATTTTTTGGGACCCTTATAATTCGTGCGTCCTGAACGGTCGTCGTGTCTGTTCTGGACCAGGGCTGGCCCTGGAGTTGTTGTAGCTAGCCTGACCTATGAATGAAATAGAGTGGTCTCATGCATGTTAACTGCAGTGGGAGTGAAGGTAGGGTCATGTGTTGGCTCATGTTGCTCACAAAATATGCATGTGGACTTTGCAGGTCTCACCACCAGTACCACCCCCACATTGGCTTTATGGAATAGCAGGGTGAGGGAGAGTGGATTTCAAGGGAAGCATAATGTGTGTGCATTTGACAGATATTATTCTATGAAATCCTTATAAAAAGAAGAGAGAGGAAGGTGTAAATTTAATGTTTCAAACTTTGATAAAAGTATCCTACTTAATCAAGCTTCCTTGGGATCTATGACTTGGAAAACTTTTAATCAATGGAACAAAATTATGAGAATACCCACCTTGCAAGTTATGTTTAATAGTTTATCCTGCTACATTATTTGGAAATATTGTACAGTTTTGCACAGTTCCCATGCATATGCATAACATTTTTTTTGTTCATAATTTTTTTTTTTTGTAGATTCTTCTTAACTTTTTTAAAGTTTTTTTAAGGGACTAAGAAAATAAATCACAAATAAGAAAAATCAAAATATTGATCATAAAAACGTTAACAAGGCTTACTGTTTATAAATGGTTACGATCAGTCAAACGACTTTATATGACTTGTTAAAATAAAATAAAAACAATGTACCGCAATATTAATTTTAGATACTGGCCGATTCCTCCCGTTGGAATAAGTATTTGTTGGTCATGAAATTGAACCTTAAACTGCGTGCTCCTCAAAATTTTAAGGATTATGGATGGAAATTATGGTATTATTGGGAAGTATTTTTTGTTCTAATATCGAATAGAAGTGTTTAGGACAAAGGATGTACTTTTCGTATAGAATTTTTTTGGAGGAAAAAAATAGTACTTCATAAGTTAAAAAAAAGGATTATTTAGTAATAAGGTCTTACATAATAGTGGATATTAGTTTTTCGGTTTTGAAATTGTCCGACGTTAGAATTTGGGTCTCGAAATCACTGCTCGTTAGCCTACTAGAACAGTGATTTCGAAACCCAAATCTTAACATTGGACAATTTCTAGACCCAAATTCTAATATCTACTATTATGTGAGACTCTATTACTAAATATCTCAAAAAAAAAGAAATATGACTTGTACTTATGACATATGTTGACATATTGTTCCTAACTACATATTTTTTTGTCGTGACATGATATTTTTACCTCATCTAGGAACGTGGACTAAACATTTTGTGTAAAAGTGAGAAGACTAGAAGAACCAAACCAATTTATGAAAAATTAAAGAGGTGGCCTTGAACTAATTTAAGTAGATATATTTTGTATCTATTGGTCATCAAAACAATAGGGAAGGTGCATGAGCCAGTTGTGACTTTTGAGGCTTACACCATGTGAAGAGAAGAGGTAGGGGGTGGTTGGAAGGTCATAACTAAGAGCATGGAGCTTCTTCATTGAGTTTGTGGTTTTAAAATGGATAATTTTAAACCAAATTTTACATAATTTATATGTGCTTGGTATGCCAATGTGTTGAAACACAATCAACAACATGCATCATGCATGCTTGGTTAACTACAACTAATCTCCTAATTAGGTCTGGTTAGGCATTGTTGTTGTTGCTTTCCAAAATGCAAAAAATAACTTTGAATTGTTTCAAAATTAAAATATTGCATCAAATAATTAAATAAACAAAAACAATTATTATCTAATAGGTTTTGATACAGTTTAGACAAAAAATGAGCAAATAAATTAAAGGCAATATAAACAATACCAAACCTAGCCTTAACTCTTCCTTCTATCCTAAATGCAAAATATTCATGTAAGTAATTTGGAAGAAATGACTTGGTTAATATATTTTGGGCCAAAGATCAACTATAACTAACCTCATGTAGTCCTCCCCATTCTCCATGTAAAAATAAATAAATGAGTTAAATAACTAAATTAATATTGTTGGAAAAAGAAAGACAAACTTAATGTTTTGTATAAATAAAAAAGAAGTTACAAAAATTGTCTCAGACATTCACGATAAGTCGTTTATCGAAATTATTATTCTTTTCTTATCCTTGTTATATGGCACATTTGGGTCAAATATGAAATAAGGAGAAAAAAAAAAGTAACTGGTGGCTACGACATAATAAATGAACTATTAACAAAAACCACAGGGAAAACATAGTAAAGGTTGGTGTAGACATATGGGTGTAAACGAGCCAAACGGACATGGACAGTTCATTGTCCGTGTTTGGTCCAAAAATGAAAATAAGTTCAGACTGACAGACAAGAAAAGTCCACTATTTGAGTTCGGGCTGGATGGACATGGACAACCAGTATTCGTTAATTCAATTGGACGGTCCGTGGACAAATTAAATATATTACAAAAACCTGTTATTTTATCAAGATACCTTGATAGTTGATACCAAAAAATCAAGTTGAAATAAAATACAGTTGAAGGTTATAGAATACAACAAACAATGGTAAAAGGTTAACGAAAATCCAGACTGGACAAACAAAAATTAATACAAAATCAAAATGACATAATTGATGCAAAACCAAAATGACATAATTGATGCAAAATCTAAAGGAGTCTCCACTATCGGACGGTCCGCGGACAAATTTGGACCGAACATGGATATGACCGTGTCCGAGTCCGATTTTTTAAACGGACCAAAAAAATGTCCAAGTTCTGTTCGTTAATTCAATCGGACGGCACACGATCGAACCATTTATCGAGGCAAATTCGTACAGACAATGGACTGATTTGTCCATTTTACATCCCTATGTAGAAATCAGTAGAATAATGCACCAATAACTGATAATTGGCAGATGAAGACCATATATTTAAAGAGATTAGAGAGTCGAACACTAAGGAACAAACGTGGCTTCTTAAAGAGAAGATTAGTATAACTTTATTAAATAAGTCCCTCCAAAATATTGTAAAGAATATTAACAAAGAAGAGAGAATTCATGCATTAAGGAAAAAGTCCACTCACTAAGCAATCAACTGACCAAAAATATATGATAAACTGAACAACTAGAGTAATAAAATACTTATGTCCGATTCAATTTGAAATCAAAGAAAAAATGACACTATGACTATGATGCAATATGGTCATGGTATTTCATAATTTAAGAAAGAAATTACCCAAAAAGTGTCTTACATTCAATATAATGTTTTTCTTTATTTCAATATATATAGTTTTCCTATCAAAATGACAATATGTGTTAACCAAAAAAAAACTTACGTGAGAACTATAAATTAAATAATAACGTCATCTTGATCGATCTCTCAAAAGTTTTTTAATACGTAAAACTCCTTCTAGGTAACCTTCTTCTAGGTACTATGGTCGACTAGTCATAGACACACATATACACGAGTGAACAAATCAAGACGAGAGACACACTAAAGTTCCAAATTAGTAGGAGACAATAATCATAGGCGGAATTATATAGGGGCTGTCTGTGGTGAGCTTCAGTCCACCCAAATTTTTTTTCTTCATATAAGTAAGTCCACACATAGCCACTCCAGTTCACTTCAAGCTCAAATTTCTAATTTCATCCTTCCATATTAATCATGATTTGGAAGAAAACAAAACCTTATGAACAAACACACAATTATTACGAACATTGGTCCAAATCTGATGATGAAGAAATAAAAGTTTGCCAATCATACGAAAATGATTGAAATGGTACTGGTAGTTAGTCTCATGCCCACATGCATCTCATGCAACAGTCTCATGGATCTCATGTCCCACTCCACACCCCCCAAGGGGGCAAACATGTCATTACACATCCACACTTTTGTAGTGTAAAGTTCGTTGGCATATAAACTGAGCTTTTCTGCAGTTGGTTGTGGGCTTCCTCTTCATCTTCACCTCCAATAGAGGAAAGAACCAGAAAAGAAGAGAAAAAAGGAGGCGGCACCACCAACGAACCCCCCCAAAAAAATGCCAATCCCAATCATCAAAAGTTGCAATTTTGGGAGCACCCCTGTGGTCAAGTTGTGATCTTGGTGGAGAAATTGAGATGGGCAGGAGAGATCAGAGGTTTTTTGCTGCTTTTTCAATGGTGGAGTGAGAGTGTGATATTGGAAAGGAAGATATGAGCTTCAACAAGAGCAGGGAGGTGTCTTCTAGGAGCATGGTGTCCAAGAAATGGACCTTCTTGCTCTGTATTGGGAGCTTCTGTGCTGGCCTCCTCTTCACAAATAGGTGACACAAAATTTTCATCCAAATCTTTGACTAATTGGCTATGAGTAATCAGTTTTTCCGTTTGTTGGAAATTTTTGAGAAGCGGGTACTGATTTGATTTTGGAAATTTATTGGTTTTTGGTTAATTTCAATTTTTTTTTTCTTTTCAACATTTCGTAATTAAGATCTATGATGATATGGGTGTAAGTGTGTAACTTGGGTTTTGCTTCAAGTTAGTGGGTTTATTGATTTTCCTTGGACTAATTTGCACATATCTGCCTTTTACTTCCACATTTTTGCAAGTTGCTATCATATAAAATTTGTATGTGCAATATGCTACCATAAACTTACGTTCGTAACAATTGCGTCACCGGAGCAAAGAAAAATCGATAAATGGTAGCAAAATGCACACGAAAGAAGTATGTGCGATATGCTACCATAAACTTATTGAGTTGTTAATTTCCTTCTAGCCCCAAGTGACCTCTGAGGTTCTTACACATACACAGAAACAAAAGGAAAGATGCGGTGGTTGTGTGGATCAATTGCTATTTGGATTCTAGTGTCCATTTGAAAGGAACAAACATTTGTCCTTGACTACCTAAACTTTATCATGCCAAGCCTTGGAATTCAGTAATGTGACATTTGTAGAAATAAAAATTTCTTTTGCTACTACAAACAAGGACAACTTGAAGTATCTTCAATTTTAGTCGTGATTGATCAGAGTTTCAGAATAGGTAAAAAGATTTCACAACAATGCCTTTAGTCGTGTTTCGAAGGCCCTTATGATTGTGGAATGTATTAAGCTGCAACTCTGGATACCTAGCTTGATTTGGATTGACCATCTTGGGTTTTGTTCGTGGGGTTATGGATCAAGTACAATTTAGGCAGGTTAAGTTTGGGTTGCTCAACAGTTAACCCCGTAAATTATTGCATTAGCGTTCCCTGCAGGTTGGGATCATGCATGCTTCTGATTAGACTAGTTTTGGCAGGGTTTTTTTTTTTTTTTTCTTTTCTTTAGTGACATCAATGTTGGATTGTATCTTGTTTCCAAGGTGGTGACAATGGAGTTGATAATTTAGTCCCACACCGGGTAGGAAGTGAGATCATAATGTGTAGATAATTGTGATTGATTCAGGCCTTACATGAGAATTTCTTTTTAAGACATATGGGCCCAGTCAAATTTCACACCTCAACAGCCAAGTTCGGTTCAGGTCACACCGCGCTCCTGACAATCAGTTCATGATAAAGAAGTTTTGCTGGTTGTCGTCGTCAAGCACTAGGTATTAATTCTTTTGACTGTTTCAACATCTTTTATACTTCTCTCAAGACGGCACTGTCTGTTTGGTAAAAACTTACATACACTTTGATCATGGTTTATGCACATGCGCTTCATATATGATCATTGACTTCTTTTATGGTGTTATATAATTATTTCCTCAATATATACATCTATAGTTAGTTGTTACAATTTAAGATGTGCGTGTTCGTCATGTTAATTCTTGGAATTGGCAGCAGAATGTGGACAATGCCTGAAGCAAAAGACATCATCAGGACAACTGGAATTGAAGAAGATAAGATGAAGCTAGTTGAGAGTGATTGTAACACAAAATCTGTAAGCATCCTTTGGCGGTTTTAAGTTTATTTGTCAATTGAACATGGTTTGTTTTGAATTATGGAACATGATATATTTTTGTTGAGACTATATAGCATTACAGAAGATATTCAAATGTTGATTCACTGGCCATACAATTCTTGCCAGTTTGTTGCTTTGACTGGAGATTGTATTATAATGTCTTATATAACATTTTGGGTTTTTCTGTTAGATAAGTGAAAGACATGAGCCCAAGGACATTATAGGTGAAGTTTCAAAGACTCATCGTGCAGTACAGTAAGTTTTAACGAATTAACTAAATGTACTCGGAATTTATTTCCAATTAGTGGAATGATCTATTCAATCCAAATGTTATTATGCAGGACTCTAGACAAAACTATATCAAAATTGGAAATGGAACTGGCAGCTGCACGGGCCACTCAAGAATCTATACTTAATGGTTCTCCATTACCGGAAAATGCCAAGAACACTGAATCAAGTGGAAGACGCAAATATTTAATGGTTGTCGGAATAAATACTGCTTTCAGCAGTCGTAAGCGAAGAGACTCAGTTCGTGCTACCTGGCTTCCTCAAGGTTGGCAATTCACACTTTGTCCTGCAATTTTCTTATTATTACCTAACTTTTTGTATCGCTATCTTGGATTTAATTTTACATATGGCGTACCAAAAATAGGTGAAAAGAGAAAGAAGCTCGAGGAAGAGAAGGGTATCATCATCCGGTTTGTCATTGGACACAGGTACACATCAATGCTTCTACTTGTTATAAACAGAAATTGATTTCAAACATTTTGAGCTGATCTCCATCTATCTGTTTCTCTTGGTATGTGGACTATGTTCTACTTGCATGTTTTTATGAATTACGTGTAGATGTATGTTATGTGACATATGTTTATTTAGTTATTTAGATTTTCAGGGATATATTAGTCTTTTCATTATAATCCTACATGTTAAAAATATATGTAAATTCCTAATACTAGATATTCTGGTTATTCTACAAAAATTGCCTCCACATACTTCTAGAATTTTCACCATCTTCTCATGTCTCCTTCTCTAAGTCTACCTTACCAAGAATCCCAACATGATATCGTAGCAAACTCTTTAGGAATATATGATTCTAGAAGGTGAGGCGGAGCCGGCATGGTGTATCTTCGTTCGTTGAAGTTGTCGTCGTTCATCTACTCCGACAAGTAGGCAAGGGTGGAAGAAGAAGAAGAAGAAGAAGAAGAAGAAGAAGAAGAAAAGTGTATTTTCTTTGATGGAGTTGGAAGAAGAAGAAAAAAAAAACTTACATCATCCTTCATATCATCATCATTGTGGTACTCCGTTGTTGTCATAATCAAGATCATTATCTTAGTCGGTCATCGTCCATAATTGAAGTACTCCTCCTCATTGTTTCATCCTATCACACCTTCATTGCGGTTTGCTCCTCCATCTTCATAGTTTGTTAGATCGTCATCACCATTGTTCCTTGAAGAAGAGAAAAAAAAAAAAAAACAGTTTGTTATGTGGACTAAACTCCAGATGCATCTGAGCATTTGTTGCATCCGATCCAGAAGAAGGGCCACCTTTCAAGTCAACAAACAGGTCCACACCTTTAAATATGTTCTCAGAATATGGGGCACATAGACAAACAAGCGTTTCTTTTGGGATATACCAAGGTTCAAAGTATCGGTATCGGACCATTCCTATGACTATCGGAGTCGGCAGTATCGGAGGTTTCGGATCGGAGCATCGGATTTTTTGGTTTTGGAAAGCAAATAATTATTAACATTTTAGAAAATATATTTTATATAGTTTGGCATAATTTTAATATTTTCAGTGTTATTTCTTAGTAGTTTTGAAATTAAATGAAATAGTAGTCACCCTTACCGATTGATTTAGATACGATAGATAAGTTTTCTTCTTTTACATGCTTTTATAACCTTTCTATGCTTTTACACCCTTGCTGATTTGTCTTTTTCGTTCAATTTTTTTTGCCGAATTGACCGGAAAAGAGACCCCAATGCGGGTATCGGTCAGTACCGGGTATCGGTCGGTATCAGATCGGGACATGTCAAACCGTATCGGTATCTACCGTATCGGATCGGTATCGGCCAATACTGCAAACTATGGGATATACATTAGAAAAAGTAACTACAGGCTGTAATAGTATTTTGTGTGTATTGCTTCACGAGATTTCAAGCCCTAGAATTTAAATTCCTTGAAGCACAACACAAAATCTCAAAGTATCTTGCTCTTGCTTGCAAGTGCTTGTTAACGTCTTTCAATGTATACAAAGGGAACCAATCAGTCAACCGCTTTTCTCTCCGCTTGTCGGAAGAAATCAAGTGCAGGTAATGGGCGCCATCAGGAAGCAGGCGTCCAAGTTTTCGTGTGTTGGGTTCAGTTTGAATTTGGTAACAACATATTTGTGGGGGCTCAAATCTGATCAAATATTTAATTTGATGCGATTTGAATATCTGCATTAAACATTTGATTTGATTTGGATGTCCACAAAGGATGTTGTCCACATGAAATCTGAGAAAGTCCATACTTGCTCTTAGGGCTCGCCATCCATGACAGTAGGAAGCGAAGATCTGTGTGGAGAGTTGTCGTCTTCGTACGTTCAGAGAGATCGCTACGGATAGAATGAGTAATTTCAAGTTGTAATCTTTTTATTTCTACTTGAGTTTGGTGAGAGGTTTGAACATTCGGGCAAAGGATTCAACATAGTTTTTTTTTATCAATCTTGTATCTTTTGTCGAAAGTTATATATATTAGGATTTGTCCATATGACTAGTCACCGACATACATTGTTCGACCTGTCTTGGCGTTCGTAGTAGATTGGTTCATTATCTTTAGTAGGTTGGCATCGCTTCCGTGTCTGTAGCTGAATCCGGTTCGGGTCACGCACGAGTTCCCAAATCTGGTATCAGAGCGTGGTATTGGCACTTATGATCCCAACATTTGGTATCGGAGCTCTCAGGTTCTCGAGAGGGATGGAACAACCATGTTTACGAAACAGATGAACACACGTATGATCACCCTCATAGGAGTGAAATGGACGATTTGGAAGCCAGTGATGGAGGATCTACTCTAATGCAAGGACCTGCATGGTCCATCGGAGGCATCAACGTGAAGCTATCGGACAAAGCTGCTGATGAGTGTAAGCGATTGGATCGGAAGGCCGTTAGATTTATCCGCCAATGGTTGGATGATTCGGTGTTTCACGACGTGTCCATGGAGCATTCGGCAAAAACATTGTGGAAGAAGCTGCATTCGTTGTACGAAAGGAAGATGGCCAACAAGTTTTACATGTATTCCTTCAGTCAACATGTTCAACTTGAGGGAGAGTGTAGAAGTATAAGCGGCGAACCAGTAAACCAGTTGTATAACCGGTTGACCGGTTGGGATCCAAGGTGGGGTCCAAGGGGGATTGGTACTTGGACGCCAAGTAAAAGACCACACCAAAATTTATTTGGTTAGGTTTAGATTTTCTAACGTTATATTAGTCTTTTCGTTGTAATCCTACATGTTGTAACTAGATTTAAATCCCTAATAGGGGATATTCTGGTTATTTTACAAAATTTTATCTCCACATATTTTTAGAGTTTCCATCATCTTCTGATCTCCTTCTCTATGCATACCATACCATGAATCCAACACTAATTAATCTAAATAACGGCAGCATTTGGTAATATATGCACTTCAGAAAGATGGTTTTGGCATAGGTATTGGACCACTTCTATTGGTATCAATATATGTAGCTCCAGCAATTTCAATTAAGTTGTATCAGAGTTTCTGACATTGTGCTCGGCACCTTAAAAACTTTTAAAAGACCTTCAAGATAAGTTATTGAAACATAATAAATGAAAATTTTATATTTGCATAGCTTCATTAATTTTTATGTAGTTATATGTTGGTTTTGATGCGTAATTGCGATTTATATGTAATTATAATATAGTAATTTCAGAATTTAACATACTTCAGTGTACGGCAATTATTTGAACCTTGATTATGTAGTCAGTTGGGAAGTAGGGTCTTCAGTAAAGCAGTTGAGTTTGAATTTTAAAAAAAACCAGTTTATCTATACCTTTTACGTGATTACACTTTTAACTTGTGTGTGAAAAATCGGATTCTATATGAGATTGTTTCTACTTAAGATGATTAGAGTGACTTTGACTATATCTCAGTTCCCTAGGAAGCATAGACATGCCATATCCGTGTCGGAAACTGTTTTAGTCCTGCCACTGCACAAAAATTCTAGAGCTGTAGTGAGGGTTAAAGCTTATATTATTTTAGTATGTCCCCGAAAGCCGAAGGTCCACTTGGGTAGAGAGTTGGGTTCACCCTGCGGTATAATTTTGAAATCCGCCAGAGGATGCAAACCTGATTTTTCTGGTACCATGTTAAAGTCACCGCCACAACACCAAATCTTGAGCTGTAATGGGGGTTAAGGGTTAATATATTTATATTATTCTAACAGACATGTCTCAAGCATGGCAACGATACTCAAAAATACACCACAACATCTCAAAATCAATGTTATGTCATCCACTTTTTATGTGCCAGTTCCATTCTTCCTCAAAAAAAATCAATGAATGATGCCTAATTATTTAAGATTTTTACACAGTGCTACTTCAGGTGGGATTCTGGACAGAGCAATTGAAGCTGAAGATAGAAAGCATGGTGACTTCATGAGACTGGTAATAGAAAATTTATTCCTTTTTTCTTCTCCATTCTAGACTATCTATAAACGAATGCATCCCGCCCCTAGATGGTATTTTCATCTGCTTTCGCTAGTGTCTTTTTTACTGAAAACCTGTATGCTCAGGAATATGCCATAATTTTCCTCTCGGAACCAGATGCATCTTCTCGGTACGACTTGTAGATCGTAACCTGAATCCAGAACTATATGCTCAGTTATACACTTGCATCTTTTTTTTTTTTTTCCGTTAGTGTCATTGTACCCAAAACCTCTATATGCCTCCATCAGCCACTGATTGTTCTGTTATTTCTGGAAGGACTTAAAGTATTACTGTCAGTCACAGTTGTGCCTTTGGTTTTGCAGGATCATGTCGAAGGATACCTCGAGTTATCAGCTAAGACAAAAATATACTTCGCTACTGCTGTTTCTCTGTGGGATGCAGAGTTCTACATTAAGGTTGATGATGATGTACATGTAAACATAGGTATATAACTTCTTCGAATGCTCATTCCTTAACTCTCTCCTTTTTGTTTGTTTGACATGCTAACTAATCCCCATCGCTCTATACTCTAATTGTTAGAGATATTCGTGATCGTCTTGTTTTGTAATTTAGAATATGGAAATAGCTTTTGAATTGAATTTCTTGTTACTGTTTAAGTGTGTTAAAATCCTAAATGTCCAACTTTTGTTTGTTTTAGCAACACTTGGATCTACTTTAGCTAGGCATCGCTCAAAGCCTAGGGTGTATATTGGATGCATGAAGTCCGGTCCTGTCCTGGCTCAAAAGTAAGAATTCCTAGATGAATTGTATGTGTTTATTAATAAAAGGTAAAAATTATTACTTGTAGTTAATTCTGATTATGTGGCTTTGTAATCGGACAGGGGCGTTAGATATCATGAACCTGAGTATTGGAAATTTGGGGAAGAAGGAAACAAGTATTTCCGGCATGCTACTGGTCAGTTATATGCAATTTCAAAAGATCTGGCAACTTACATTTCCATGAACCAGTAAGCCAACTTCTGCATGTACTTGGTTTTAATTTGTTGCTATTTCTGATGATATGGTATGATTATTGGTGGTGGCAGTGTTAATTAACTACAAGAATTTCTGTTTGCAGTAACAGTTTTTAACTTTTAATGTTATTTCCTCTGTTTAGGCATGTGCTACATAGGTATGCAAATGAGGATGTTTCTTTGGGAGCTTGGTTCATTGGGTTAGATGTGCATCATATCGATGACCGTAAACTATGTTGTGGTACCCCGCCTGGTATGTTCTATTCCTGGTAAAATATTTTGGAAGACAAAAATCATACAATCATGTCAATTTAAATTTATATTTCTCCATCATCATCATCATCATCCACGCATTATCCCATTAGCATGGGGTTGGCTATAGAGTATAAGAAAACGCTATACAAGATTGGACAAAGTTATATGACCTAGTATCGACCTAACGTCGACCATCTATATTTGTGTCAAATTCCTAGCCAAGGTAGCTATAATCATGAGTTGGAAAAGCCATAAAACCTAGGTGACCAGTTGGCCGGTAGGTAGACTTATCTTTTGGATTTAAGTTTACACTCATACAACCAAGGAACAACACCCTTCAAGTTCTCCTAGATTATACAGAGTCTGGACGAAGAGATAAGATGATACAATTTACTATAGGGAATTGCAAAGAAATAGTTGTTTATTACTTTTTGGTTTTGCTAGACTACTTATACAACCTTCCATTCTTTTCATTCATAAAAGAAAGGGAAAAAAAAAAAACTATTTTTCATGTTTGCATCACATCTTGTTCTGCTTTCCTGAACGATGAAAGAATGTATTAGCTATTAATAAAGTACTGCCACCAATAGAACTGTGGAGTTGTGAACCCTAATAGTTTGATGGATATCATTCCAACACTCTCCCGTAGGTTGAATATCCTTTTTCTGTGTCAAAAACATGGACTCATGCATGCAGCATTCTCTTTTAATCCACTTCAAACATGAGCGCACTCACAACTTGAAATTTGCGTTGATCAAATACCACATTTTCAAAACCCTGATACTACATCAAAACTCCAGCATTAATATTAGGAGATGGTTGGGCTTGGTCCAGTGAAATCTCAACCTTGGCTCATATTGGATTGGGGTTTGAGCAACAATTTTTGGGAATGGGGTTGGGATTCCTCGACGCCCTACTTCAAATACAAGATTAGGACAAACCTTAGTATCATGAATGGACTTGGACTTTGAACTCTTAGATCTAATTAAGTCACGTTCTGGGTGAAAATATTCTGATAGAGATGCCAACGGTGTTTTCACCGATTTTGCGAAGTTTTTGATCCAGCCGTTTATGAAGTGTTTAAAAAAATCTTGCTTGGTAATTTATTTAGGCATTGTTTTTGGTCGGCTCAAAAATCTTCCAAAATTGGTGTATTTGTAATTTTGGGCGTCTTTGTAAATCTCAAACAAATTGGTGGGTTGTGAGAGTTTTTATTATTATAACTACGATTACCCTACCCTATTTCTTCTTCCTCTTCTTTGTTTCGCTTCTACTTCCTCCAAACTACGACTACTTCCTTCGATAAGTTTTTAAAATATTGTTTTTCTATACTCTCATATTTTCATTCGGATGATCATTCTTGTAATGACTTTCATCCAGACGATCATTCTTATAAATCATATTTTGTTATTGTCGAAGTCGAATACTGTATGATACACACCCATAAAAATATCTCCAAAAAACCTGTATCAGGAAGACTTGTGCATCAGGAATGAAACTTTGGGAGAGCTTTGGTTTATATATATGGGCATATAGATAATTTTATTCTTTTTCAGAACCTTGTTAATGAATTGCCAACTATGTGTTGGACTGGTTTAAAAGTCGCTACTTAAAAACCATCCAAAATCGGACTTCTCATAACCGCTTATAACCAGAACACCTCATAACCATTACCCCAATAATTGGGGGAAAAAAACTATGTAACTTGCCATTCTTTTCAACTATAGATACTGATGATTTTCCTGCTTATCCTTCAAATGGAAGTCTAAGAACATGCTCTCTTTTTTCTGCAGATTGTGAATGGAAAGCACAGGCAGGCAACCTCTGTGTTGCGTCCTTTGACTGGAGCTGCAGTGGCATCTGCAAGTCTGCAGAAAGGATCAAAGATGTTCACCGCCGCTGCGGCGAAGGCGAGAAAACTCTCTGGAATGCAGTCTTCTGACGGCCTACTTAAACAGGCACCCTTCGAGGCTGTGCATTCTGTATGTAGAGGTAGACAAAGTTCATGCAACTGTTGACCAGGAAGAGAATTATAAATACAGTTCAACTTCTTCCAAGGAAGGCGTCTCTCTCCAATTTTATGGGGAAGATCCGTGAAAATAGGGAGCAAATGGAGGGTGGTATATTCTGGTTGTGGGGGAGAGAGGAGAGGCTTCTGGCCTTCCTCCAACATTTTTTTGTAAGTTGTTTGAAGTGCAATGGATGGCCATTTTGTAACTTGACAATTGTGTATGGCTACCAGTAAAGTAATAAGTGCTAATTTCGTCCCAAAAAAAGTGCTAATTTTCATTACACGCATTACCTTTTTTTTTTTTTTTTTTTTCCTTCTTCCCCTTCTTCTGTTGTTGTGAGGACCAGTCGACATACATGACCCATGGTGGGGTTAAGAGAAAGTCCGTACTTTGTTCTTAGGTCTCGTTTGGTTCACGGAAAGGAAATGAATCCCTTGTATTTTCCATGAGAATGGAAAAGTAGGATTCCTGTCACATTTCCTTTCCGTTGTTTGGTAAAACAAGGAAACTACCTAGGAAAGGAAAGCAAAATATAACAATGTTCCAATAATATCCTTACCTTTTAAAATAAAAATAATATTATAAAAAATAACATTAATGGTAAAATAAACAATGACACATGGTTACTTTTGTCATAACTTTTGTAATAAATATGTTGGAAAAGGAGGAGGGAAAATCAATCCGATGGGTCTTGAGTGGAACCATATTTTCACCAATTTTCTCCTTTATCAGGAAATTGATTCCCAAGTTTGTGGCTACCAAACAAAGGAAGGGAACTACTTTCCTTTCTTGGTTCCTTAAATCCGTGAACCAAACGAGGCGGGCCAAGATAGCAGGAAGAGAATATATGTGTTGGGAGTTGCCGTCTTCCTACACGGAGATCACTACGTGTGGGGTGAGTGGTTTCAAGTTGTAATATTCTTCTTTAATTCTACTTGGATTTGGAAGGGCAAAGGGTTTAACATAGTTTGTATTCAATCATATAATTTAATCCGAGTTATATACATTGGAATTTGTCCAGGTGACGTAGTCGCCGAACATATACGTTGTTCGATCTGTCTTAGCACTCGTGGTAGATTGGTTGGTTATCTCAGGAGGGCTAGCCTAAGTTTCCGTTGGGGTCAAGTTTCAGACTCGTTATCGCAGTGCGGTATCGATGTTTTGGTCCTATCATCTGGTATCATAGCGAGTTCGTTTGTTCTTATGATACCAATATCTGGTATCAGAGATCTCAGATTTTCGGAAGGAAATGTGAAACCATGTCTACGGAGGGTGCCTCGATGGTATAACATCTGAACGAGGCTCATGAGATTAACCAACTGTCTGCGATGGAGATGGTGATTGACGATGAGCTTCATGTCCTTCTGCTTTTGAGTTCTCTACCGGAGAGCTGAAAAACGTCGGTGGTGTTGGTGAGCAACTCTGCACTAGATGGAGTTGTCATGATGGAGACAGTCAAAAGTAGCTTATTGAACGCTGATGTCTGACATAAACAATTTGTTGAATCGTCGCAGGAATCTGCTATGGTTACTTCCTAGAGGAAGGGAACAGTCAAGTCACATGCGAGGACACGAAAGATGTTTTGAGATCCTGCGATTGTGGATCGTAGGGAAGGGAAGACTGCTCATTGTAGCGAAATAGGGGGGGGGGGGGGGGGGGGGGGGGGAGGGGGGGAGTTACCGTTGATGATGAAACTAACTTTCAGATTATCTGGAGCAAGGTTTGGATGATACATATATGATATATCTAACTTGAACCAACATAGAAATAACCATGTTAATTAGCACGAACGAGCAATAGATAAATTGCCCAATTTAGTCACATGTCAGTTACTCTTCACAAAGAACCCTTTTTCAGAGACTTGAATGCTCACGCATTAACCCTCTCAAGCCATCTCATTGCTTGGCCACCTTTTCAATTAAGTATTCCAACCTCTTGCTTGTTTGGTTGTTGGCACATTCAATGCAATTCCACTCCCACCGCCTCCATATTTTCTATTTATGAAACCAAATAGTCTCTCCCTTCTCAAAACTCACTCTCTCAGCTCTCATTCTTCTTGATGGTCATCGAGTATACTTTTCATCTTTATGTTCTTTGTGGTTGAGCTAGTTTGGTTAGTTAAGGAAGTTGGCCATATATATATATATATATATATATATATATAAAATATTATATATATATATATATATATATATATATATATATATATATATATATATATATATATATATATATCAACTTGTTGTTTAGAGTTTTTAATATAATATATCAATCTTATAAGTTAGTGCTAGTGATATCTTTGCCCATTTTATTCTTTTGTTGTTTGCAGGTGAATCGTATGAATACGAGATATTGGTACAATTCAATTAGAAAATAGCATTCATATAGTTCGAATTCTGTTTTTTAATTGAGCCGTGCCAATATCACATGACTCTCTAATTCCTCTCCTTGTCAAGTTATTTGATAGATATGGCTTATATATTCTCAGGTAATCTTTATAACAATTTTCTCTCCATTTTTTCTTTCTTGTTTGATGCATGCTGAAGAAATTATAGATAAAGAACTACAATGAGTTAGCGACTAAAACGAGAAATACTCAGAATTACACCTGACTAGTGTATGTCATAGAAATTTATTTATTTTTTTAAGTGTTTTAATCCGGTAATATATATAATATATAGTTAAACTATGCATGGCAGGAGGAAGTAACCTCGATGGAGACTAATGGTACGATATATGAATGAACCAAATTAGCCATGATGTAAGAATGAACCACAGGGGAGGGGGGAGGGTTAAGAATCAGCTCCGATGTCCCTCGGGATCTGGATGTTGGCTCGGCTAGGGAAGACGACCTAAGTGAAATGTTCAAATTTCTTAGGGTTAGGCATGATATCTAAACGAACACCACCGCCATCAATTTCCATAGAAGAGCATGTAGATTTCACCATTGCAGCCATCTCCTCAGATGATTAGCTGCATCAAGATTGGAAGAGATAGGTGAAGATAGTTTGGGATGCCTCATAGGACATCCTTCCAAGGGCGGACCCAAGGCAAGGGCTGGAGTGGGCTCCAGCCCACCCAAAAAATAATATATTTTTTTCGTATATATATATATATATATAATAATTATTTTTATTATTATTTTTTGTTTGTTTTTTTTTTGTTTGTTGGCAACTGCAGCATATTCAGGTGACCTACTCAGGTCATTGGACTATGTAAAGTTTGTTAGTAGACAAATGAAGGTCATCGATAAGAGGCAAAAACACAAATGATGCTGAAGATCCATATTGTGTCTTCGACTAGACGTTAGGTAGCTTTGCTCCATATCAGCAGGTAACAGGTATTAGGAATATTGTATATATTAGGTGGCCTCTGGAGCTGAACTCACTACATAGAGACCCAGATCACTCAGTCTAGAAGGCCGAGTAATTTTCATATAAGATCTGCTTGGATTGAGGGGAAAAAATAAGTACAGTTAAGTGGGGTTAAATGAGGGGGACTTAAGTGAGTGAGAGTAGAGTCAATACATAGAACCTTGTTTGGATTGGAGGAAGAGTTAAGTGAGGGGTATTTAATAACTCTTGCTTGGATTGGAGGTTTTGAGTGAGAAAAGAATTAATAAAAGTATGATAGTTACCAAAATAATCTAATTATATATGTCATAAAATTAAATTTTATTGAAATTTTAATTATAACTTGTCAAAATATCTTCACAAATTAGGAAGGTACGGAGCAACACGTTGAAAACAAAAAAAAGGGAGAAATTAACATCATGATATTTTATAGAACAAATGAGGGGTATTTATGACTTTTTAAACAAAATCCCTCAATCATCCTCCTTAACCCTCCGATTTGGGGGGTTAAAAAAATGGACAAGAGAGGGTGAAATAAACCCTCACTTAACCCTCTATAACTCTTCCTCCTAAACCCCCACCCTCAAACCAAGCATGATTTTATTTTCCTCTCACTTAACTTCCCCTCACTTAACTCTCTTAACCCTCAATCCAAGCGGACCCAAAGGATTCAAGTAGACTCCATGCTAATCCTTAGATTCAAGGTTCAAAATAAATATTTGCAAAAAAGCAATATCCGGCTGAAATGTTTCACCAGGCATTCAATTTAAGAGAGAAAAGAGAACATACGTACATTGTTGTCATGGAGTAAGGATCCGTTTTCGTTTTCCTCAGGAACTGCTACTGAAGAAGAATTGGCATAGACCACAAGCAGCTTAAAGGAGCCACTTGTTTGATAAGTTTTACAATATAACTGAAACACAAACGATTATATATATATATATATATATATATATATATATATATATATATATATATATATATGTTGTGATTTGGATAAACTCAAATGTGGATATCCTTATCCATATCCACAACAACTTCTATCCCATTCTCTCTATATATGTTATCAATGAGAAAGCTACGTACACATTCTTTCTGGCCACCAATATTCTTCTCTTTCTCTCTTATTTTCACAACACGTTATCAGCACGACCGCTCAAGAAGTTTCAGGCCACCAACCGAAAAAGATCAAAGATCGAAAAATCCAAACAACATGAGACTCTACCACGTTGAGGAGAGGACATTGTCGTCTCCGCTGCCGCTACCAAATATACTTAGGTCCGGGCAGAGGAGTTTGTATGCAATACATGCCTAAAGCATTTTGGATGCACATGCACATCATTGAAGTTTTCTTTGCATGTCGTCATTCTTCATCAGAAAGGATGCACTCCAATATTCACTTCTAAGAAGATAAGTATATGGTTAAATAATTTTATTAGGAAAATGCTCTTCCCATATATATATTTCTTTTATATTGCACCTTGCATTTGACTCATTGTTCACTGAAGTAACAGTTTACACGTGCATGATGTCTTGGTAGTTTAATCTACTTAAGTGTCATGCATGCATGGATTCCTTTTGTACAACTTGGCTCTTACATCCAATTAAAGTAATCGATATGAAGTTCTATGTGAATGATGTTGAGAAGCACTTTTTGGTACTCTTACTGCAATAAGGGTTTAAAGACTACAAGATTCCAGATGGAAAGCCTACTAAGTTTGGTCTCAAAAACAAGGCAGCAAGCAAGGTTAGTACCAACAAGAAACTGCAAGAGTTTGTTTCATTGTGGCAGTTCCTCCGGATATCTGTTTTATATTGCCATATTTTAGATCTTGATATTTAGTAGTTCTAGTGAATTTGTACCATTGGCAATATGACCTTTAATGACACCATGCACAAATTACTGTTGATAAGTAAATTATATTCACTATCATCCCTCTTTGTTATGGATAGAGATTGAATATTTACGATTGATCTGTCCTACTCTTGCTTGACATTATACATGATATATCTAAGCTGAATATTGATATATAGTATATATTAGTTTATATCATTATCTAATTTAGTTATGAAGGTTGTATTTGTTAATACTTATTTTTTAATTTTTAAGATATTGTCAAACTTCCTTATTTATGCATCTAATAATATAAGATTCGGTTGGACTGTACATAATGTTTAAACTGATCAGTACATGACATTAGATAATAAGGATCTTGGGTTCTTATCACCTAAAAAAAAATTGTTTAACTTGTTCTTTCCTGTTTAGACTTCCAAACAAAAGGACACATGTCCAATTAGTAAGGATGCGTGAAATTTGTGTCTGTTGGAGGATATTTTTGAGTAAGGAGTCAACTGAGGCGAACTTTTTAATTCCAGTAAGATTATTTGAATATCTGAAGAATGTTATATATGATTATGAATGTAATGCATCATGTCGCCTCTATAAATCTACAGTATGTTGACATCAATATATGACCTTATCAATAGCATTTTTGTAATTCAGAAAATAAATTTATGCTGCCTCGTGTTGATCTAAGTTTGTGTATTAGAATTTGAACATTTGGTAATATATAGACTTGAGATTTGATTAATTGTTGGAATATGTGGTGTTACTAGCAATGATATTTGCTATATATATTTGTCGTAGTTTGCTGATAAATGAGCTTTTGCTTATACACACTCCCTTTAATCATGTTTTCCAAGCTTCTGAAGATGAAATATTGATCTCTACTTTTTCATTATCACAAGTCCCCGAACCCGAAGGATATTTGTGGAATGCCTAAATGAGACTCATGATATACTTATGAGTTTTTTTGGTATGATATTTCTATCAGTTTAGTTTTAATATGCTTCGTATCGAGCTTTTAATTACTTCACACCAACATATAGCAAAGTGTTCCTTATATGCTTATATCTATACAATAAGAGATTGGAATGGTACATACTATGAATGCATCAGCAAGCTATAGATGACTAGTTCCATGATGGCAATTATAATACTTTAAGAGATGAAATCTAGTAGAAATCGTATTGCTTGCATATATTTTGGAGCACCCAAATGGGTGCATGAATGACAGTTATTGCGTTACATGTTCTAGGAAAATCAGTCGTCTGCGAACTAAGTTATGTAGACGAGTTGCTGGCCCTCACAAGGCTAAAAGTCAACTTGAATGTTGATATTTCAATAGCGTAGTTGTATATTCTAAACCATAAAATTTTAAAGTTGGTAGGACAATAATGCATCTGTAGTATCCCTACGGATAGAACAACATTATGTCACCAACTTTAGAATTATCATAGACCCGAAGTATCATATGTAGTGCCCTGTCCCGCTCAGTCAATCGGAGGAATCGAAATGCCGACGGCGTTCGGACTTAGCCTTGTAACGGCTACTCGGAGACATCGCTCGGTCGAGACGACCGCTCGCTCAGGTGGGATAGTTTCGGTGAACTTGCCTTATCTTAGCCTTCACATAATAAATCGTATATTTTCAACTTGCACAAGTAGGCTTGATAATAAAAGAGACGAATCCACATAGATAAGGGAATAATCCCGACGGGTCGAACTGAGTTAGAATATGGAAAGGTCCAATGGTCGGCTTAGAGTTGGTGCACGACGTGCTTTGAAAATGACACTCGATCCTTCGTCCCGTGGATTGGGAGAAGGAAAGTTGGTTGAGTAGGCGAAGTCATGAATCGTAGCCTAAGTCATAGGCGTCGCCCGCATGAATGCTTCATAAAGCATGCACGGTCCCATCGTCCAAGGCTTGGCATAGCCTTGACCCGCCCTATGAGTTAAGTTGCGTCGCATGGTTGCTGGCGTAAGTCTAGGCGCCCAAATGACTTGGTCGTTCAGAAGTCGAACGCATGCGAGGCACGTTTCCGTAATGCGAGGCTTGACGTAGCCTTTGCTCGTCGAGTCGTTGTGCGTTTAAGTCAGAAAAGTTATGTTAAGCTATCAGAGTGGTAGCAAGCACGGTCCTACGAGTTCTACGGTTGGGTATAACCACATAGTCTTACGGTTTCAAGGCCCGTCGACTTGGGCAGGAGTGTCGCGTAGAGCACGATTGGCTTAAGGCACGATGCACGGACTTAGTGTTTAAGGCATGAACCACGGTTGATTTAATGAGTTTTGGAGGAAGGACTATCGAATAGGCATTGAGTTGAATGAAATGATATGGTAACAGGAAGAAGGCTCGCGGCCGTGGATCATCGAGGGATCTCAAGGAGGATCAAGGGAGAAGGCTCGCGACCGTAGGTCGTCGAGGGATCTCAAGGAGCATCAAGGGAGAAGGCTCGCGACCGTGGGTCATCGAGGGATCTCAAGGATAGAAGTCTTGATATTGGTTTGAAAGAGATGGTAACATTGGAAGAGGAATGACTGTGTGAGACGTCAGTTTGTGTCGAGTCTTGCATGGTTATCGGACAACTTGTCGACAAGAAAAAGTTTCTACGAGCGGCAACCCTGGGCGCCGAGGGACCGCGTCGTTCCGGAGGGAAACACGTGTCACGCCCCAGAACCAGAATACTAGAGAGCGGGGGAATGACTCAGCCAGCTACGTATTACGGGTAGATGAATACCGTATAATACGATCAATGTTGTCTAAAAGACGAGGGGGTGCATATTACATGAATGTATCGCTATGGTCATTTCACATCTATTGTCTCAATCATTCAAACAAGAAACAGTAATAGAGAACATGTAAGATAAAGCAGTAAGGCATCCCAAACGCTCAGTCAAAATGTTCTTGATATCTGGCTTTACAAAACATAGCCAGATGATGAAGCAAGGTATACACAATTGTTATCAGCTGCAGCCTGACTTAGTTACAATTATCTAAAAAAAAGTACAAGATAATCCGACTAACATGTCGGTGCCAAACGGCAAAGTATAAAGTAAATAACAAAACGAGCGGGGAAGTAAGGAACCCACTCGAGTCCTCCTGCGATCATTCCTCATGTATTGACCATCTTGGAGGTAGAAGTAAGCTGGATCCTCGGGGACCGGCTCTAAATCTGACCATGCAAAACCAGAGAGGTTAGACCTCTAATAGCAAGTACCGCAAGGGAGCACGATATGAGGAATGAAGCCAGTAATAAAAGAATATGATAATAGATCTCTGCTATCTACTAGGATTGACATAACATCACGACACTTCGAACCAACCTTCCAACCAAACAAGGACAAAAGTTGGCCCGTCATGTCCCGACATTCTGATCATCTCAGTTAGGTAACAGAGTAGATACAGTACACAAACAAATCAATTTAAAACGGCCATTCACTACTACGGCTTTCTATGATGAGTCCCAGGTTATCCTGAAATTATGCAATGAGGATTCCTCAGTTCTTACTATGTGCAAGCAAGGCTAGTCTATCCAGTCAATCAATTGCGCCAATCATGAATTAGACGAGTCCCAGCGGGACGCCCGACATCAATATATAATATACAATAAATAATATAAGCAGATACCGCTCCCTGCCCGTGTGGCAGATTGCAGTATCTGTGGAAACCAGCCGGCCTGTCGGGCACTTAATAGTCCCCAAGAGGGCTGACATGTAAGAACTCAGGAATCCATTCTCTCCATGCAATTATTATTTTATTTAACTTAATAGTCTTTACGTTGAGTGAAATCCCATGCCGTGGATCATGGTCATTCAGAATGAGTACTTTCTGTACATAGTACGGTATGCCCAACTCTACAACGATACCCGTACGGTTAGGTTGTAGATCTTACATAGCGTAATGCAACAATCAAAACTAACCACGGAATAATCATGCCTTGACCATAAAGTACACATGCTATTTTTGTAAGATAAATAAATAAATAAATAAACTGAAGCCTGCATGTGCCTGTATGCCAATATTCGGGATTAGCCAGTCGATTACAATAGTTCATAATTAATATGAACGTGTCTCATTCATTTCATTCAATAAGACGACTAGCCAGTCTCTCAGTTCCAACTAGGAACGCATGATCAATCACAAATCAAGATAATAATTAATGTTAATGTCAAGATAACAATTAATGTTAATAAATGCCAAGACGATCAGTCAATGTCAATCAATGTCAATTTGGGACAAGGATCAGCCAAAACGGCATTAGGGCAAGAGTTCATGCGGCCAAGAATTTATTGGCTCATGCGGCTGAGTAAACATGCACATGCGGCTAAGGAACTAAATCCATGCGGCCAGAATAACAAACTCAGCCATGCGGCTAGAAAGGTTAGGCCTCATGCGGCTGAGACAAAAGTAATTCTCATGCGGCTCAAGATGACACAAGTCTCATACGGCTAAGCTGCGACAAAGAAGACAATCCTAGGTGGCTAGCGACCGTTAAAGCCACGCGGAAAGAATAACATACAGCGGCAGGAAGACAGAGCTTATGTGGCTCGGATCTCACCAAATCTATGCGGCTGAGATGACATACAGTCATGCAGCTAAGATGAGCTCGTACGGCTATACATATTATCCATATGCGGCTGAGATGGGTACAAGCCTATGCGGCTGAGATGTGACAGTTCACATACGGCTGCGAGACTGAATACATATGCGGCTAGGAAGTAGCAAAGCCTTATGCGGTAGATAAAGAAGAGTCTCATGCGGCCAGATTACTCCATGCGGCTCGGGGCTGATCTTTTATGCGGTAAGCAGCCGACCAAGCCCATGCGGCTGAAAAATAACAGCACTCCTGCGGCCAAGAGAGACTTGCCGCATGAAAACTCATACGGCCAAGTACTGTTCTTCTTCTCCACTTTCTGAGAGAGAAAAAGAACCATGGGAAGCCATTACTTCCAAGCTCTCCAAACCTTCATTCCAAGCCCAAATCTGGACTTCCATAGGCCAAAATGGGGTAGAACGAAATTCTCTACAACATGGAACCATCAAAACTTGAAAAATAACAAAGTTACTAGATCAAAACCTAAGAAAGCCGAAAATGCATTAAACTTAGATCTACATGAAATGAGCCATGGAAATTGAAAATGCTAAGTACTAAAGTATCTAAGAATCTTGAGAGGAAGACAATAGAACAGCAAAAATGAAGATCCATCAAGAAGCAAGTTGGCACTTGCCTATGCGGCTAGGTAGGTGGGGGAGAGTTGATGAGGAAGAAGAAGAGTAATGGTGAAGGAGAGTAATGAAGAGAGAGAATAGGGATGGGACTTTAAATGAAGGGGTGGTGGTAGGTGGGGGCTTATTTCGGTTCATGATGAACCAACATAATTGAACCAATCCAAGCCGAACCCGAAGCAAAGCTAAAGCAGAGTATAAAAGCAGAAAGTAAAATGCAGAAAATAAAATTACAGGAAATTAATTAACATGAAATTAAAGGAATTTAAATACAGAATAATACATGATAAATATTAAATAAATACATTTAAGCAGTACATGTATTAAAATACGTATTCTGGAAACGGAAAGTGACATCTCTACCCTCCTTAGAAAAATTCTGTCCTCGGAATTTCAATTCCAAGCAGGATAGAAACATCAAAGCTAAACTAATCTAAGTACAAGTAAATTGAGTAAGCAATCATTCTACAATGCCAATAGCAAGTAACATATCTATGTTTAACTATCGACGACACCAAGCAATTCTACTCATAAGGTGACAAGCATGAGGAGTTTAAGACAATCAAGGTATACAGAAAGAAATATACCTTGTGTGTCAAACAGGTGCGAATACCGTGATCGAATATCATCCTCACGTTCCCACGTTGACTCCCCTAAAGAGTGATGATCCCAAGCAACCCGGACAAGGCTAATTGTTCGGTTCTTGAGTATCTTCTCTCTTCGGTCCAAAATGGACACAGGCTGTTCCTCGTAAGATAGGTTGGTACCAACAACCAGCTCAGAATGATCAAGGATATGGCTTGGGTCCGATACATACCTTCACAACTGAGATACATGAAACACGTCATACACCTCTCGTAACGAAGGTGGAAGAGATAAACGATAAGCAACATCGCCTATCCTATCAAGGATAGCAAATGGGCCCACGTATCGCGGATTCAATTTCCCGCGAACGCCAAATCTAATGACCCTACGGGTAGGTGAGATCCTCAAAAACACGTGGTCCCCAACAGAAAACTCTAGCGGCCTACGACGTTGGTCCGCCCAATGACGATGCCTATCCTGCGCAACTCGAAGTTGCACTCTAATTCCCTTAACCACTTCAACTGTTTGGACAATCATTTATGGGCCTAGCATCTTCCTCTCCCCGATATCATCCCATGCTAGTGGCGACCTACACTTTTTACCATATAGTGCTTCAAATGGTGCCATCTGGATACTGGCTTGATAACTGTTGTTATATGAAAACTCGACTAAGTGTAGGTGGCTTTCCTAAGATCCTCCAAAATCTAGGGTATAAGCTCGCAACATATCCTCTAAAGTCTGAATTGTTCTTTCTGATTGCCCATCCGTCTGTGGGTGGTAAGCCGTGCTAAATCTTAACTTGGTGCCCAGACTGTGATGCAAGCTCTTCCAGAAATATAATGTAAAGTGGGTATCTCTGTCTGACATAATACTGACCGGGACTCCATGCTGCCTGACTATCTGTTGCATATACAACTCTGCCAACTTTTCTGTAGATTGTCCTACTCTGAA
Organism: Iris pallida; assembly: GCA_029216955.1. NCBI lineage: Eukaryota > Viridiplantae > Streptophyta > Magnoliopsida > Asparagales > Iridaceae > Iris > Iris pallida. Next base: position 863,948 of record JANAVB010042420.1, on the reverse strand, counting down.
AGGAAAAAAATGTGCTACCTTTGTAAGCCGATATACTACTACCCAAATAGCATCTTTACCACTTGACGATCTCGGTAAACCGGTCACAAAGTCCATTGTGATGTGTTCCCATTTCCATTCCGGAATAGGAAGCGGTTGCAATAATCCAGCTGGCCTCTGCTGTTCTGTCTTCACTTGCTGACATATCAAGCAACGGAAAATAAATCTAGCTATCTCCCTCTTCATTCTGTTCCACCAGAAGTGCTGCTTGATATCTTGGTACATCTTGGTCCCTCCAGGGTGTATAGAATACTGAGAACTGTAAGCTTCTGTCATAACCTCCTGTCTGATATCTCTACTAGGCACACATAGACGTAATCCAACCTAAGTGTACCATCTTCATGGATTCTCATCTCCTTCCTGAGTCCTGACTCATATTCTGCTCTAAGCTTCTGAATTCTTGAGTCATGTGCCTGAGCTACCTTGATCATGTCTACCAAGTCGGATTGAACTTGTAGACTCACCAGAATTCCTATATCACTAAGAAGCATAACTTTGATATCCATCTCCTGAAGGTCTTCTAATATATGCTTCTGTGTAGTCAACATAAATGTGCCGCCTCTCCTACTGAGAGCATCTGCTACCACATTAGCCTTGCCTGGATGATACTGAAGCTCCACGTCATAATCCTTGATCAACTCTAACCATCTTCTCTGCCTCATGTTTAGTTCCTTCTGAATAAAGATGTACTTCAGACTTTTATGGTCTGTGTACATGTCCACTCGATCACCATATAAGTAATGCCTCCATAGCTTCAAAGCAAATACTACTGCTGTCAACTCCAAGTCATGAGTTGGATAATTCTTCTCGTGGTTCCGAAGCTGCCTAGATGCATACGTTATCACCTTCCCATGTTGCATAAGGACCATCCAAGTCCTTTATCTGATGCATCACAATATACAGTAAAACCTTCGGGTCCAACTGGCAATGTAAGAATTGGCGCTGATATCAACTTCTGCTTCAGATTCTCAAATAATGCCTGGCATTCTGCCGACCAGATGAATGGTATATCCTTCTGGGTCAAGCGGGTCATGGGTGCTGAAAGTCTTGCGAAGTCTGATACGAATCTCCTGTAATATCCTGCCAATCCCAAGAAACTCCGCACATCTGCTACGGTCTTGGGTACTGGCCAACTCTCTATTATTTCTACCTTCTTGGGATCCACTGCTACTCCAGTGCCTGATATGATGTGACCCAAGAACGAAATATGGTCCGTCCAGAACTCACACTTGCTGAGCTTGGCATACAACTGGTTTTCTCTCAGAACCTGTAACACTTTTCTGAGGTGGTCTTCATGCTCCTCTTTACTAGTAGAGTATACGAGAATGACGTCAAGAAACACAATGACAAACTGATCTAAGTATGGCATAAAGATGCGGTTCATCAGATCCATAAATATTGCTGGAGCATTGGTCAAGCCAAACGACATTACTGAGAATTCATAATGTCCATACTTCGACCTGAATGCTGTCTTGGGAATATCCTCCTTCCGAACCCTCACTTGATGATACCCTAAACGAAGATCTATCTTGGAGAAAACTCTAGCTCTGCTCAACTGATCAAATAAGTCGTCAATCCTTGGTAGTGGATACTTGTTCTTTACTGTTGCCGCATTAAGCTTTCTGTAGTCAATGCACTATCTGGACGACCCATCCTTCTTCCCCACAAGTACCACTGGTGCTGTCCATGGTGATATGCTAGCTTGGATGAACTTCTTCTCCTTCAGTTCCTCTATGTGCTGACATACCTTGGCCTGCTCTGAATCTGCCATTCTGTAAACTCGATCTAATATCGGTTTAGTTCCAGGTGCCAATTCTATACTGAACTCAATATCTCTAACCGGTGGTAGTCCTGGAAGTTCTTCGGGAAATACGTCTAGAAACTCTTCAACTACCTTCGGAACTAGAACTTCTTCCATTGCCGTTACTACTCCCTGCTCTTGTTGAGTTGCCTCTGATCTGACTAAGGTGAACCTCTTCATGCCTGAAATATCAAAAGATACACTCCCTCTACGACAATCTATTATCGTATGACTGTCTTTCAGCCAGTCCATGCCTAAGATAACGTCGAAATTTTCAACAGGAAATTCTATCAAGCTGGCGGGTAAAGAATGCCCGTAAACTACAATGCTACACGCTAGAATAACTCTACTAACTCCTACGAGCCCATTACCAGTGAGTATATTCAACCTCCCTGGCAATGCCTCGAACTCCATTCTTAGCCGTGTTGTAAATTGTGCAGATATAAATGAGTGTGATGCTCCCGAATCAAACAATACTACTGCGGGATATGAGGCGACGAGAATGTTACCTGCCACAACATCTTCCGATGCTAATGCCTCCTCCAAGGACAGAGTGAATGCCTGCTCTCGACCTCCTTGTTGGTTCCCATGCTGTGGTCTAGCCTGGTGCTGCTGCTGGCCCCTGCCTTGGTGATGCTGGGGTGGTCTATGCTGTTGTTGTTGAATCGGCGGTCCCTGCTGCCGAAACATCTGAGCTTGCGGTATTAACGGGCTTTGTGCCAACGGCCTCAATGCCACCGCTGGTCCTCGATACTGGCCTACCCCTGGTGCTGGCAGAGCAGGAAACTGTTGTACAGGTCCTCCTGACCTCGAATTTATGGGACAGGTGGTAACCCGATGATCTGGATTTCTACATATCAAACACAGTCCATTCAATGTCCGACACACATCTCTAGTGTGCCATACCTTCCTACAATAAGTGCAGCCCGCTGGAGGTTGCTGGTTCTTCCTCTGCTGCTATTGCTGCTGCTTTGGTGGTGCTGGCCCTCGTATTGCCACATCGTGAATGCGAATGCCAAGGGACGGTGCTGTTGTTCGGGGCGCTGCTCCCCCTCCTCCTTCAATCTGACTGTGGGATCTCTTCTGACCTCCAGTCCTTGTTGTAATCCTCTGAATGGTTATCTCATGCCTTCGAGTCGCCGTCAATACCTCATCAAAAGTCTAGTAATTGTGCCCCTGTATCAATTGTAAGAGCTCAAGATAAAACCCTTACTGAAATCTCATAGCCCTCTGGCTCTCCGTTGCTACCATCTCTGGGGCGAACCTACTCAATCTGCAGAACTCCGCTGTATAAGCATCTACTGTCTTGCCGGCCTGCTTGAGGTTGATAAACTTCTGTTGTAGCTCAAACTGCGCCACGACTCCATAGTACTTTGTCTTGAATCTTGTTGTAAAATCGTCCCAAGCAACAGGACGTCTGATGCCCACTTTCTCTGATTTCTACCAATCACGTACGAGATCATGAAGTAACAACTTCACCTGATCCACACGTTCTTCTGTCGGTACCTTAGCTGCCGTCAGAATAGCCTCAATATCCTTAAGCCATGCATCTGCTGAGATGGCATCCTCCGTGCCCTCGAAACAGCGGAGGTTGAACTTGCAAAATCTGGTTGATGCTCCTGAACCAGAATACTGGAGAGCGGGGGCAGACACAGCCAGCTACGTATATTGAAATAGAATACATCTCAACTATACGGTCACGGCTGTCTAGATATGAGGGTTTACTACAAGCCAGCAGTCTCTTAAGGTCAAGCCTATTGTCTCAATCTCAAGCAATTAACAGAGTTACAAGATGTTAGAGCATCAAATATATATATATATAAGGCATCCCAAATATTACATATTGGATGATCATGAAGCTAGTCGTACAAAATGATAGGACTAGCAAGAGTTCAGTCATACATGATCAATCCTAGGATTTGTTAATCATGTTTACAGCCCGTAGGCAGACAGTAAGTAAATGTGCATCGAGCTAACAGGTGCTCGTCGGCTAAACGCCTCAAAAGAATAATTTTACATATAAGTGGGTGAAACAAAAAGGAAAACCCACTCCTGGCCCGGGTTCCGTCTAGTTGTCACCATTGGGCTGGAAGCTTGGTAGATCCTCGGGAGCTGCTCCAAAATCTGGCCACACAAAACCAGCTGGGTCAAACCCCAGAAAGAGCAAGTGCCACAAAGGAGGCCACAAATAAGAACAAAAGCCAGCATATCAGAACATAAAGAATAAAAGAAAGTACAAGTAGTAAAGTACACAGGGCGATAAACGACTAGGGACGTGGAACCATTCCGGGAGCCAGGTTACAATCCTTAAACCAAACAAGGACCGGAATTGTACCCCTTCGCCTGAATAGCTCACTGTCTCTACCCATTTATCGTTAAGATAAGTAAAACAAACATGCTCAGGAGATAGCAGGTACTGGAGCTAGACAAGACTTAGACAAGGCTGGACACCATCCATTCACAATCGGCCAAGCAAGTACTACGGCTTACTACTTTAACTAACTAGGGTTATCACAAGCCTTAATTACTAACAAGATGCAAGTGAGAAACTCCCAGTCCCAAGCCCTGCAGACCATCCAGTTATCCTTCCGCGGGTTGAGAGTTATAGGTGGGTACATCGCCCAGGAAACGATATACCCTTAGGTGACTTAGAGGGTGCAACACATGACAGTGTGCTGGAAATGTGCTCTACTCGTCGGCAAGCTACAAGTCCATTAAAGCGCCCAGATAACGAGATTGCCTGTGACTGGAAATTCTCCATGTTCTAGTCTGATCTAATAATTAGCCTAATCCAATTTAGCGCGAGTCCCTGGCCGTGGTACCCAGGAAGTCGCATCCTAGATATGATGCAAGACAAGACAAGTGGATTGTGCAAACAAGCAAGCAGGAACACCCACGGTGTCAAGGCAAGTCAAGTCAAGTTACAAGTTACAAGTCAAGTCAAGAGTGCGCCGCCACGGGCCACTATCAAGTTATCAAGGTAAATCATGTCAGAGTACTGTTAGGAGTGCGCCACGACGGGCCACTATCAAGTCAGGTTGGTCGTGTCAGGAGTGCACCACTACGGGTCACTGTCGTGCTATGCTAGGTCCTTGTCATACCATGCCATGTACAATAGTCATTCCAAACATGTTAAGTAAAATCAAGTTCATGTCAAAAGGCGTAAGGATATAAAATGGGCGTAAATACCTAATAAAATACTAATATAAAATAGGACTATAGAAGAGCCAAGATCAAGAAATAACAAATTCATCATAGACAAGTAGGTTGTGCAAGGGGGTCAGGGGTAGGTCTGCGCAGGGTGTGTACTGCGCATGGAAGAGCTGCGCAAGAGTTCCCTTGCGCAAGGGTTACCTTGCGCAAGGGTAGACTGCGCAGGGGTTATCTTGCGCAAGGGTGGTTTGCGCAAGGGTGGGTTGCGCAGAAGTGAATTGCGCAGGAGCGGTTTGCGCAGAAGTGAATTGCGCAGAGGTTACTTTGCGCATGGCTGGATTGCGCATGGCTAGCTTGCGCCAGCGCAGTCCAGCGCAGCGTAAAACGCTGGCCAAGTGACTGCGCAAACGGCCATGCGCTAAAGAGCACAGGCCAGGGTGCGCAATCGGACATGCGCTAAAAAGCGCAAGGCAGGGGACTGTTCTTCCTGGCCGAGAGCAGTCCAAAATCATCAAGAACTTCAAATCTTCATATTTTTGCCAAATCAAAACCAAATCTAGATTTTCAAAGTTCTAACTTGAGTAAAATTGAATTCTCTTCCACATGGAAGCATCAAAACAAGCAAAAATCAAAGTTTAATAGATCAAAACCAAGGATTTCCGAAAATGGTTAAAACCTAGATCTAGAAGAATGAAAGCTCCAAATCACAAAATTTCAAGTTCTAATGTTGATCTACATGTCCTAATCTATCAAATGGACAAATAAAAATTGGGTGCTTATTTGTTGGCAAGGTGCACTTGCCTATTGGTTGGGGAGTTGTGTGGAAGAAGGAAGAAGAAGAAGTTTGTAAGAAATAAATGAGAGAATAAAGAGGAGAGAGAAAAGTAGGTGGTGTTATAAAGTGGAGGAGTTGTGGTGTGTTGAGGGTGGAGTGTAGGTTAAGGTGTTCCATTCATGATGAACCAAACTAAACCAACTTTTACAAAATAAAACCAAGCCATGGTCCAAAATCCATTTACGAGAAACCAAAATCTGCAAGTCGAGAAAATAAAATACGTGCCAAAATCAAATACGAGCATAAATACGAAATACAGGAAATGGGGGTGACAACTCTACCCACCTTCAAAGAATTCCGTCCTCGGAATTTAATCAAGGAGCTAGAGATTGCCACGACAAGCTATACCAAGCACAGACAAGCTACACTAAGCAGTTCAATCATACAATCATACAATGCAAGCAAGGAAGGGAAAGCGTAAGGCATAAGAAAGACATTATACCTCACGAGTCAAACAGGTAGGGATATCGCGATCGGATGTCGTCCTCACGCTCCCAAGTTGACTCACCTAGAGAGTGATGACCCCAAGCAACACGGACTAAGTTAATAGTCTTGTTCTTGAGCGTCTTTTCTCTCTGGTCCAATATAGACACGGGCTTCTCCTCATACGAAAGGTTGGTACCAACAACCAATTCCGAATGATCTAGGATATGGCTCGGGTCCGGGATGTACCGTCGTAATTGAGACACATGGAATACATCATGTACCTCACTTAGCGACGGCGGAAGAGCGAGACGATAGGACACATCGCCTACTCGCTCCAGAATATCGAACGACCCTATATACCTAGGACTAAGCTTTTCCCGTACGCCAAAACGAATGACGCCGCGGGTAGGCGAGATCCTAAGGAATACATGGTCGCCGACGGCAAATTCTAAGGGACGCCGATGAGCATCGGCCCAATGGCGTTGGCGATCCTAGGCAACTCGGAGGTGATCTCTGACCTTCCTGACCACTTCAACCGTCTGAGAAATCAGTTCTGGACCGAGCATCTGCCTCTCTCCGACATCGTCCCATGCTAACGGAGATCTGCACTTCCTGCCATACAGAGCCTCGAAGGATGCCATCTTGATACTGGCCTGGAAACTATTGTTGTACGAAAATTCCACTAGGTGCAGGTGATCCTCCCACGAACCACCGAAGTCAAGGGTACATGACCGCAACATATCTTCGAGAGTTTGTATAGTACGCTCTGACTGCCCATCTGTCTGTGGATGATACGCTGAGCTGAACTTGAGACGAGTCTCCAAACTTTGATAAAGACTGCGTCAGAAGTGCGATGTGAATCTCGTATCCCTGTCCGATACTATGCTGACTGGCACTCCGTGAAGTCTGACAATCTGCCTGAGATACATCTCTGCTAGCTGTGCCGTCGACTGTCCAACTCTAAACAGAAGAAAGTGTGCCACCTTGGTAAGCCTGTCCACAATGACCCAAATAGCATCTCTGCCTGCCGGAGATCTGGGTAACCCAGTCACGAAATCCATGGTTATGTGCTCCCATTTCCATTCTGGGATCGGTAAAGGTTGAAGAAGTCCAGCTGGCCTCTGATGTTCAGTCTTGACCTGTTGGCAAACCAAACATCGAGAGACATACCGGGCTATCTCCCTCTTCATACCATTCCACCAAAAGTGTTGACGAATATCTCTGTACATCTTCGTGCTGCATGGGTGAATAGAGTACTGCGAACTGTGAGCCTCTGCCTTAACTTCATGTCTGATATCTCCACTGGGTACACAAAGACGCGTGCCGTATCGAAGTGTACCATCCTCATGAATACGTAACTCTGGCCTTCTCCCTGCCTCGCACTCTGCTCTGAGCCGCTGAATCTTGGAATCTGTTAACTGTGCTGTCCGGATCCTCTCAACTATGGTGGACTGAATCTGTAGGCTGGCCATCAAGGCCACATTGGAAGGAAGAATCACTTCAATTCCCATCTTCTGAAGATCCGACAATAACTCTGGTTGCGCCGTCAGGAAATAAACTCCGGCTCTCCGGCTCAACGCATCTGCTACAACGTTGGCCTTCCCTGGATGATACTGCAAGTCCACATCATAGTCCACAAGTAGCTCGAGCCATCTTCTCTGCCGCATATTAAGATCCTTCTGGGTGAAAACATACTTCAGGCTCTTATGATCAGTAAATATCTCCACTCTGTCTCCGTACAAGTAGTGCCTCCACAACTTAAGTGCAAACACTACTGCTGCTAGCTCCAAGTCGTGGGTCGGGTAATTCTTCTCATGATCACGGAGTTGACGTGATGCATAAGCAATTACCTTCCCATGCTGCATCAAAACACATCCCAATCCTCTGCCTGAAGCGTCGCAATAAACTGTGAATCCTCCGGTCCCATCTGGAAGTGTGAGAATGGGAGCCGTTATCAAACCTCGCTTCAACTTCTCAAATGATTCCTGACATTCTGCTGTCCAAACGAACGGCACATCCTTGCGGGTCAACTGGGTCATCGGCGCTGAAATCCTTGCAAAATCAGAGACGAACCGCCGGTAGTAGCCGGCCAATCCAAGAAAGCTGCGAACTTCTGCCACTGAGCTGGGTACGGGCCATGCCTCGATAGCCACAATCTTCTGGGGATCCACTTCCACTCCTCCTCTGGTAATGATGTGACCTAAGTAAGAAATGCGATCGAGCCAGAACTCGCATTTACTGAACTTGGCATACAACTGGTGCTCTCTGAGAATCTGGAGGATAATTCTGAGATGCTGCTCGTGCTCTGCTTCACTCTTGCTGTAGACCAGGATGTCATCAAGGAACACTATCACAAACTGATCCAAGTAAGGCATGAAAATACGGTTCATGAGGTCCATGAACACTGCCGGCGCATTGGTCGCTCCAAAGGGCATAACTAGAAACTCCCAATGCCCGTACCTAGATCTGAACGCCGTCTTCGGGATGTCCTGCTCTCTGACCCTGATCTGGTGGTATCCTGACCGCAAGTCTATCTTCGAGAAAACTGAAGCCCCCTTGAGTTGATCAAACAAGTCATCTATCCTTGGAAGAGGGTATCTGTTCTTGATTGTCACTGAGTTCAAGGTACGGTAATCAACACATAGCCTAGACGTACCATCCTTCTTTTTCACAAGAAGCATCGGGGCTCCCCAAGGCGATCCACTTGCACGAATGAATCCCTTGGTCCTGAGTTCTTCAATCATCTTGTACAAAATCTCCAATTCTGAAGGCGCCATCCTGTAGACTCGCTCTGATACTGGTGCTGTCCCGGGAATCAAGTCGATGGTGAACTCGATCTCCCGCTCTGGTGGCATCCCTGGAAGTTCCTCTGGGAAGACATCTGGAAACTCTTCAACTATCCGGGGCAACTACACTGCTGCTACGGCCATCCGCAATACTGGAGGAGATGGCTCTACTGTGCCTCTGGGAAATGAAAACTCTGGCTCTCCGGGAATACTAAAGACAACTCTGCCAACATGGCAGTCTATCCTAGCATAATGGTTCCTCAACCAATCCATGCCTAGGACTACATCATAGTCTGCCATAGGGAACTCTATGAGCCTAGCGGGAAACTCTCTACCGCTAACTACGATCCGACACGAGGAAAACACTCGATCTACTCCCACAAGACCATTACCAGTAAGTATATTGAGCCTCACTGATAATGACTCGGGCTCCAACCCTGTCCGTGTCGCGAATCGTGCAGACATGAATGAATGCGATGCACCAGAATCAAAAAATACAGATGCTGGAAAGGTGTTGACGAGAATAGTACCTGCCACTACCTCACCTGGTGCAACTTCTTCTTCCATGGTCATCATCATAGCCTGACCTCTAGCTGCGGGTCCTCTCTGCTGGAAACCCCTCTGTCGGTTCTGTGCTGGAGCCTGGGTGATCTGCTGCTGGTTCTGCTGCTGAAAGGCCTGGGCCTGAGGCAACAATGGCCTCGGGTACTGCTGCTGCTGCTGAACTGGAGCTGGGGCTGGTCCTCTCACCGAAGAACTAGAAAGGTTGGATGATGATGGACCTCCCCTATTCGGGCAGGTCCCTATCTGGTGGTCTGCTCCTCCACAAGCCAGGCACAATCCCTGTGCCCTACGACACTCTACCACTACATGGCCCGGCTTCCCGCAATGAGAACATCCCACCGCGGAAGACTGCTTCTGCTTCTGCTGCTGCGGGTACGTCGGGGTCGAATGCTGAACCGACGTTACTGAGGCCGCCCGCCTCGGAGTTCCAATGGTTATACCCCTAGCTTCCGGGGCTGGAGCTGAAGATTGGTGCATCTGGTTGTGGGACCGCTTCCTGCCTCCGGTCCTGTCCACAATTCTCCGGGAGGTATACTCATGCCTCCTTGCCGCCTTCAATACTGCATCGAACGTCTGGTGCTCGAACTGTTCCACAGCTAATAATATCTCTAAGTGTAGCCCCTGCTGAAATCGCTGAGCCCTATCGAATTCGGTTGCCACCAAGGTGGGGGCGAACCTACTCAGCCTAGAAAACTCGGTCGCATAGCCATCGACCGTCCTGCCTCCTTGCTTCAAGTTGGTGAACCGGGTCTGCAGGTCATACCGTGCCACCGCATCAAAGTACTTTGTCTGGAACCTCTCTCTGAGAGCATCTCCAACCCTATTGTCTTGTTAAGTGTTGTGAGTCTTAGGTGGCTCCTATGTGGCATGAGCCACAAGACAATGTCTTGTTTATGTGGCAAAATTATATGTCAAAAGACAATGAGATAGAAAAACTCTCCCCAATGCAAAAGTATTGAGAAGACAATAAAAAGTATTTTTTCCAACTTTCAAGACAACTCCTCCACTTCTTCAACTTTTTTATAAATATTTTTATTCACAAATGATGATGTGGACATAAAGACATTGTGAAGTGCATTGTCTAGATCTAGACAACCAACTTCACATTGTCTTTGCCATGTCATTGCCATGTCAACTCCACACTTTATTTCACATTTGCATTGGAGAAGTACTTTTGGAAAAAATGGTTGTCATTCCTATGTGGCAACCATTTTTTTCAAACTCACAATAGGGTTGGAGATGCTCTGAACGTCGCCCAAGTGACTGGTGCCGCTAACCCCATGGCCTGAGCCGCCCACCAATCGCGAGCCAAGTCTAACAACTGTAGGCGTACCACCGCCACCTTCTCATTCTCAGGTGTCCTAGCTGCTTCTAGAACCACCTCGGTATCCTGAAGCCAAGCGTCCGCGGCAATCGCATCTTCACTGCCGTCAAAGAAGGGAGGGTTCAAGCGCTTGAAACTGTTGGCCGCCTGATTCCCTTGGGGACCTCCTCGGTTTAGTGCATCATGAACTTCCTGGTGCAAGGCGTCGCCTCGACGATCTTGGGATGCAAGCAGTTCTCTGATAAGCCCTACCAAAGGTCCCTCATCCTGTCTAGCTGGTTGAGCGGGCGGAGCTGCCTGAACTAGAGGTTCCGAGCCTCCGGGAAGCATAACTCGGGAGGCTACTCCAGAGTGCTGAGCTTGATCTTCCTGGCGCTGGGGTGCTTGTCGAGCTTCCTCTGGCTGGTTGGCAGGTCCGGGAGTAATACCGCTGAAGAAGACGACATAGGGAACAGTAAGGAAGGACCAGGACAGATCAATGATACAAGCAATGTGATCAGGTCAAGAATCTCAGGGATTTTGAAGATACGAGCAGAGATCAAGGACGAAATATTGATTGAGACATCTATTCGGTAAACCCTCACATTTCTTGAATGCCAAGACCTGCATGGGCCACCACTTAAACCGTGTCACGCCCCAGAACCAGAATACTGGAGAGCGGGGGCAGACACAGCCAGCTACGTATATTGAAATAGAATACATCTCAACTATACGGTCACGGCTGTCTAGATATGAGGGTTTACTACAAGCCAGCAGTCTCTTAAGGTCAAGCCTATTGTCTCAATCTCAAGCAATTAACAGAGTTACAAGATGTTAGAGCATCAAATATATATATATAAGGCGTCCCAAATATTACATATTGGATGATCATGAAGCTAGTCGTACAAAATGATAGGACTAGCAAGAGTTCAGTCATACATGATCAACCCTAGGATTTGTTAATCATGTTTACAGCCCGTAGGCAGACAGTAAGTAAATGTGCATCGAGCTAACAGGTGCTCGTCGGCTAAACGCCTCAAAAGAATAATTTTACATATAAGTGGGTGAAACAAAAAGGAAAACCCACTCCTGGCCCGGGTTCCGTCTAGTTGTCACCATTGGGCTGGAAGCTTGGTAGATCCTCGGGAGCTGCTCCAAAATCTGGCCACACAAAACCAGCTGGGTCAAACCCCAGAAAGAGCAAGTGCCACAAAGGAGGCCACAAATAAGAACAAAAGCCAGCATATCAGAACATAAAGAATAAAAGAAAGTACAAGTAGTAAAGTACACAGGGCGATAAACGACTAGGGACGTGGAACCATTCCGGGAGCCAGGTTACAATCCTTAAACCAAACAAGGACCGGAATTGTACCCCTTCGCCTGAATAGCTCACTGTCTCTACCCATTTATCGTTAAGATAAGTAAAACAAACATGCTCAGGAGATAGCAGGTACTGGAGCTAGACAAGACTTAGACAAGGCTGGACACCATCAATTCACAATCGGCCAAGCAAGTACTACGGCTTACTACTTTAACTAACTAGGGTTATCACAAGCCTTAATTACTAACAAGATGCAAGTGAGAAAGTCCCAGTCCCAAGCCCTGCAGACCATCCAGTTATCCTTCCGCGGGTTGAGAGTTATAGGTGGGTACATCGCCCAGGAAACGATATACCCTTAGGTGACTTAGAGTGCGCCGCCACGGGCCACTAGACATGATGCAAGACAAGACAAGTGGATTGTGCAAGGGGGTCAGGGGTAGGTCTGCGCAGGGTGTGTACTGCGCATGGAAGAGCTGCGCAAGAGTTGCCTTGCGCAAGGGTTACCTTGCGCAAGGGTAGACTGCGCAGGGGTTATCTTGCGCAAGGGTGGTTTGCGCAAGGGTGGGTTGCGCAGAAGTGAATTGCGCATGAGCGGTTTACGCAGAAGTGAATTGCGCAGAGGTTACTTTGCGCATGGCTGGATTGCGCATGGCTAGCTTGCGCCAGCGCAGTCCAGCGCAGCGCTGGCCAAGTGACTGCGCAAACGGCCATGCGCTAAAGAGCACAGGCCAGGGTGCGCAATCGGCCATGCGCTAAAAAGCGCAAGGCAGGGGACTGTTCTTCCTGGCCGAGAGCAGTCCAAAATCATCAAGAACTTCAAATCTTCATATTTTTGCCAAATCAAAACCAAATCTAGATTTTCAAAGTTCTAACTTGAGTAAAATTGAATTCTCTTCCACATGGAAGCATCAAAACAAGCAAAAATCAAAGTTTAATAGATCAAAACCAAGGATTTCCGAAAATGGTTAAAACCTAGATCTAGAAGAATGAAAGCTCCAAATCACAAAATTCCAAGTTCTAATGTTGATCTACATGTCCTAATCTATCAAATGGACAAATAAAATTGGGTACTTATTTGTTGGCAAGGTGCACTTGCCTATTGGTTGGGGAGTTGTGTGGAAGAAGGAAGAAGAAGAAGTTTGTAAGAAATAAATGAGAGAATAAAGAGGAGAGAGAAAAGTAGGTGGTGTTATAAAGTGGAGGAGTTGTGGTGTGTTGAGGGTGGAGTGTAGGTTAAGGTGTTCCATTCATGATGAACCAAACTAAACCAACTTTCACAAAATAAAACTAAGCCATGGTCCAAAATCCATTTACGAGAAACCAAAATCTGCAAGTCGAGAAAATAAAATACGTGCCAAAATCAAATACGAGCATAAATACGAAATACAGGAAATGGGGGTGACAGGCATCACGCCTTAGCGAGGACAATCACTCCTTCGGGAGCAGGGCGTGACATAATGGTATCAGAGCACGACTTTACGTCCTTGGACTTTCGATTGAATTCTTTAACTCGTTGTTTCCGTAAACTCTATTACTTCTGCAAGTTGATATCGTTGGTGCGCTCGCTCTCAATTGTCCCATGGGATGTCCATACAATAAGTCCAACTATTTTGCAAAACATAGGACAACAGTTTTTGACAAAAAACAAAAAATGGTTCACGTAAGCACGGTTGGCTAAGTCAGGCTGGGCATATACACCAAGGATTGTGTCGACCTTAGCAAAGTCGAGTGCAGGATTCGTAGTGTTCGAGCCAGAATGAGTTGAACTCGATTGAGTAAATGTAGGATGACTGTCGATAGGGGTGCTATCGAGCGACGGTATCGTCGATGCGATATAGCGGAGCATGCTTGAAATTCGAGGAATGGTTCGAACGAGATTCGAAGAAGTCAATTTTGATTCGAATGATAATTTTAAGAATTTGTTGAATGACTTCATTTTCTAAGTGGTGTATGCGATAGTCTCAGAAATGTCGATCGATCGATTGAGGATATGGAGTGTCGATGAGTCTATCAGCAAACGTCGTACATATGCAAAGCCTTAGATTGAGTGAGTTGTTGTCATGAAGTTTGATAAGTGGATTCGAACAACCTAGAGATTGACGCGCACGGAACGTGCACGGGATTGAGGATGGTGCGAGTATAAAATACGAAGATGATTGAGTAGATAAATCAAATCGAGGAAAAGCTAAGGTGTAGCGAACGGATGACTTGATCGCAGAAATTGATACGGATTACGTACAAAAACTTAGCAAGACAGGTAGATAGCGTGCATGAAAGGTTTGATTTTGAAGTTATGCGAATGACTCTAAGGATTGGATTGAATGTTGCTCGATAATTGAGTTAACAAAAGGGACAATGCAAATTGAAGAAATGAATTGGTCGATGACTTAAGATAGACGGACGAATATACGTGATTTCGGATTTGAACGAATTGATGTTGTAAAAGATTCGAAGGATAGTAATCGAACTTAGATTGAATGTCGAAGAGATTATCCAGTCGAATGATGGCATCATTCGCACGATTCGAAATTGGTTGCAAAGGAAGATCGTCAGGTTACGCATATCGTCGATGGTATTGAGGCGTATCAAAGATCAATATGCGATAACTCGGGGTACTCTGACTCGACGAATGACGATCGTGCTAGTGTTATTGTTCGGTTAGGTGCAATACATAGGATTTTGATCGAGATGAATGTTGGATGAAAATGATTGTATTTTGATGGTTACGCGGATAACCACAACGTCGACAATCTTGTCTTGTGCGAGCGTAACTCTAGCCTCGTACATGCGTTGCGTCGGATTTGGGGCGATCGTTCCGCGTGAGCGCTGACATGGTGATTCATGTCGCAGAAATGATCGAACTCAGAAAATCAGGACACAGCAACGTTGATTGTCTCGACTTGTCGGTTTGATGCGAATTCGAGGATGTTAGGACTTGCGATTGATGAATGAATAAAACTAGAGGATTGAGTAGGTCCAATCCGCGCATCGAGAATGAATTAGTCTAGACACAAAACAAGAGTTACGTCCCGATGAGAATAATTATCTCGTGGGAGCGTGTATGGTGATTCGTGCCCACCGTGGATAATCTGACTCACGTGAGATCGGGACGCAACGTATTGTTAAGTCAGATGACCTTGTGATCTATTTCGTGAATTGGAATAGATGACTTAGGAAATGTGGAATATGAAATTTTGGTTAGCGACAAATTGCGTCATAGCGTGCTTGACTTGGAAGGATTGATAGACAGAATATGTCGGACGTGTTTGAAGAGATAGACTATGTGAAATGGCTTGTTGAACGAACGATATTAATGTATCGAAGATTAGTTGAATGAACTTACAACAGGATGGCTTTGCTGAACGACTCGGACCCCGTGCGACGAATATTGGGATGTGCGTAGGGAATCGATGCTCGATGTTTAGAAATCGGAGTGATGCGAGCTTGGGTAGAAAATCCCGTACTATCAACTTGGTTTGACCTTAGGATGGGGTCAGCGTTCATATCGTTGTTTGGAAACTGTGATTCCAATACTGACAATTGACTTAGTCTAAAGAGACTGCCTAGCGGCTAGACGAGATGTCCATGTTGTGGGAGTTAGCATCGGTAGGAATGATTTTCAGGATTGAGTGGATGGATCGATAGGTGGAATTCGATTCACTATCACAAGGCTTGGTTGAAATGCATGTATTTCGTGGACGCCTGGAATGTGTGCACGATCCAAACTAAGTGATACACTGAATCAAGTGAGACTTGAGAAATGAAAAGTGTCGAAGATTTTGAGATCATGAGTTTTGAAGAACGGATTGAGGGTAGCACGAGCGTGGCTCGGATTTGAGGAATGCATAGAGGAAATGTGCGCGAGAGTCGTTGAACATTCGAGTGATAAATCGATGAGTAAATGTACTCAGTTAGTTTCGAGGACGAAACTTTTTCTGAGTGGTGTATGATGTAGTGCCTCGTCCCGCTCAGTCAATCGGAGGAATCGAAATGCCGACGGCGTTCGGACTTAGCCTTGTAATGACTACTCGGAGACATCGCTCGGTCGAGGCGACCGCTCGCTCAGGTGGGGTAGTTTCGGTGAACTTGCCTCATCTTAGCCTTCACATAATAAATCGTATATTTTCAACTTGCACAAGCAGGCTTGATAATAAAAGAGACGAATCCACATAGATAAGGAAATAATCCCAACGGGTCGAACTGAGTTAGAATATGGAAAGGTCCAACGGTCGGCTTAGATTTGGTGCACGACGTGCTTTGAAAATGACATTCGATCCTTCGTTCCTTGGCTTGGGAGAAGGAAAGTTGGTTGAGTAGGCGAAGTCATGAATCGTAGCCTAAGTCATGGACGTCGCCCGCATGAATGCTTCATAAAGCATGCACGGTCCCATCGTCCAAGGCTTGGCATAGCCTTGACCCGCCTTATGAGTTAAGTTGCGTCGCATGGCTGCTGGCGTAAGTCTAGGCGCCCAAATAACTTGGTCGTTCAGAAGTCGAACGCATGCGCGGCACGTTTCTGCAATGCAAGACTTGACGTAGCCTTTGCTCGTCGAGTCGTTGTGCGTTTAAGTCAGGCAAGTTATGTTAGGCTATCAGAGTGGTAGCAAGCACGGTCCTACGAGTTCTATGGTTGGGTATAACCACATAGTCTTACGGTCTCAAGGCCCGTCGACTTGGGCAGGAGTATCGCGTAGAGCACGATTGGCTTAAGGCACGATGTACGGACTTAGTGTTTAAGGCATGAACCACGGTTGATTTAATGAGTTTTGGAGGAAGGACTATCGAATAGGCATTGAGTTGAATGAAATGATATGGTAACAGGAAGAAGGCTCGCGGCCGTGGGTCGTCGAGGGATCTCAAGAAGCATCAAGGGAGAAGGCTCGCGACCGTGGGTCGTCGAGGGATCTCAAGGAGCATCAAGGAAGAAGGCTCACGACCGTGGGTCGTCGAGAGATCTCAAGGATAGAAGTCTTGATATTGGTTTGAAAGAGATGGTAACATTGGAAGAGGAATGACTGTGTGAGACGTCAGTTTGTTTCGAGTCTTGCATGGTCATTGGACAACTTGTCGACAAGGAAAAGTTTCAACGAGCGGCAACCCTGGGCGCCGAGGGACAGCGTCGTTCCGGAGGGAAACACGGTATAGTCGTAGCTGGACGAACCGCTCGGGTTATTCGGGAACTTTCTTCGGGGCTAGCTACTTGCGATGAAAGGGTCTTCGAATAACATGGCTATAATTCCACGATAGCTTGTGGTGTTAGTGACCAATTCATATAGATGGGTCGGCACGAGCGACAATCCGCGTGTGTGTCTTTGGATTTAGTCTAGTTGAATGTGTGTATGGTTGGAACACAAGTGTTTGGGCCTAAGAATGGCTAAAACATAGATGACGTGCTTCGGCACAAGATGTGACGTCGAGTCTTAAGTTGTCGGCATATAAGTTTGCATAAGTTGGAATTGAGTCGTCTTGAGTTTAAGTCAGGAAATGCCGCAAGGCAAAGTCGGTCGAGTGACACTTAGCCCTCAAGTCTTGATTGGGTCAGTTGGTGATCAAAGTAGCAAAAAGGGCCGCGAGGCGGCAAGGGCCGCGAGGCGGCGAGGGCCGCGAGGCGGCGATATGATTGAGTCTCATTGAGTTGCGAGGCACGGCCTCAATAAGGACTTATAGCACGGTCACACGGAATGGAGTCTTATCGCGTAGTTGCGTCTCTGATTTTGGCCGGAAGGTAAACACGACTTGATAGGTTAACGTTATTGGCACGAGAAAGGTCTAAGGCAAAGTATGCGTTAACGTCGTTGTGCAAGCACGGGATGGTCCAGAGACACAAAATAGGCCAAGGCGTCGGTCCTAAAACTGATCCTAAGGCAAGAGTAGAAAGACAATCATAAAGGGGACTATGTTGCACAAAAGTAAATCTAACGTGTTGGTTTTGTATGGCTGGGCGAGAAGCTCATCCCACCAGTACAGTTGAGTACTGACACCCACATAGTTTTCATGTGCAGGCACAGGTAGAAGCTCGTAGCGCGGGGCTCGCTTGGATGCGTCGAGGCACGAAGTTCCTTGGCGATTCGAAGCGTACGGCTGCATGGAGTCAAGACTTATACAGGACATAATGTATGGACGTCGCCTTCCGAAGCATCTGTTGGCTCAAGTGTTGTAATTGAGAGATGAGAGAGAGCTGAGTGACTTATAATGTGAGCTTGAGTGAGCTTGAGAGACTTGTAAACTTGGCCTTGTGCCCATTGTAACCTTTGTTTCAATATCAATAAAGAGCTTCTTTGAATAACTTGTGTTTTGTTCTAATTTCCCCTGCTATTATTCAATGTCTCTGCATGAGACTTCTGTGCGACGACCCCGTCGTAGCCGCTGAAATCGGCCGTTATGGAACCCGTCTTGCACGAGCGTAATCTAGGCTCGTGCAGCATCACGCCTTAGCGAGGACGATCGCTCCTACGGGTGCGGGGTATGACATCATAGACCCGAACACTACCAAAATATGTTGCTTTAGCGACGGCCAGATCCGTCGACCTTCCGTCGCTAATCCAGATTAGCGACGGATCACAGACGGATATTGTTCCAAAAAATCCGTCGACAATCAGCTCGTCGCTAGGTAGTCGTCAATCGACGGAATAGCGACTGTTTTCCGTCGTCATTATTCGTTGCATTAGCGATGACTTACCGACGGCCTTTCGTCAAATTCAAGTATTAGGTATTGAATTGTAAAGACTCTTAGTGACGGATGGTCCGTAGGTAAACCGTCGTAACCTTGTATCAGAGGGTATCAATCCGTCGCTATTCTGTCGATTACCGTCGCTAACTAAGGACGGCTTAGCGACGGACTAGTGGCGGATAATCCGTCGACCTAGTTCTGGAAATGCTTGACATTGCCAGAACCATGGCGACGGATATATAGTCCGTCGGTAAACCGTCATCACTGTGTATCAAAGGGTATCGTTCCGTCGCTATTCCGTCGTCACCCGTCGCTAACTAAGGACGGCTTAGCGACGGACTAGTAGCGGATAATCCGTCGACCGGGTTCTGGAAATGCTTGACATTGCCAGAACCATGGCGACGGATAGTCCGTCGCTAATCCGTCGACCATGGCGACGACTTCCAGACGGAATGTCCGTCGCTACCTTTCTGAGTAACCTTTCAAACCACCAGAACCCTGCCGACGGATGTTCCGACGACCATTCGTCGCTAACTGGAAAATATTTAGAATTCTCCAGTTAGCGACGGATGTTCCGTCGACCATCCGTCGCTAACTGGAAAATATTTAGAATTCTCCAGTTAGCGACGGTAGTCAGTAACTGAAGTTATCTGTCGCTAACCCGTCACTAGTCCGTCGCTAACTGAGATATTTAAAAAAAATTGCAGAGCTTTCCCTGTTCACACAACATCCGAACATCGGACCAATATATAATCACAATATACAATCACATAGACCAATATATAATCCAATATAAATCACACATGAATATAATGCACACCAATTATCCAAAAAACAGATAGACCAATATAAAATAATAATCACCCAAACCAATAAAAGTACACACCAATTATCCAGAACTTATGAACTAATATTCGTCGTTATAATATCCGAAATTCCCACAAATATTCAAAGGTTAAAAACTATTCTAATACAATACTTCAAGGAGGAGGAGGAGTTCGATTGTCCGGTGGTGGTACTCCAACCTGCGACCGACGATAATACTGCTCCACTATGTACGACGGTAATCCGTCGAAGACACTATCCGGAAGTCGGCGTAGCTGCTCTGGCGTCATGAGGTCAAGGAGTGTCGTCACAGTCGGAGGCGGTACCAGAGGGGCAGCAGGGTTGAAAGAAACATGACCGACGGAAGAAGGACCGGCACCAGTAGCAGACGGACCGGCACCAGCAGCAAACGAACCGGCACCAGCAGACGGAGGCAGAAAATACATGGCAATTTGCTCCCGCAAGGACGACACCGTCTCGTGAAGCTGCGCAAGCTGCGACCTCACATCATCGTCTGCCGGGGTCGCGGAAGGAAGCGGTGTCGGTAGAAATTGTCACGACCCGCTCCCGAATAATCAGATACGAGTCGGACACGCCCAGCCTTCGTCGATGGACACGACGAAGTAAGCTGTACAATACTAAGAAAAACTCCAAGTCACAATGTAATGTAAACAAACACAGCTTTTATAACGTTCCCAGAAAATCACCAATATCCATCAAGTCTTTTTAGTACAAAATCAGCCGGAGACAAATCCGGTCAAATAAAATAAAGATACAATAATGAATATCCAAAATACAATCTCCAGAAAATAAAATAAAATGGAAGCTGCAATATCCAATGCAATCACATCCTCCATGTGGCCTCCCACGCACCTGCAACGTGTCCTGTCAGGAAAAGAGCAAAGTACAACCATGACAAGAGCAATATACAATATAATCTGTAGTACAGAATACAAGGTGAAACCAGAATACCAAAAATGAAAGTGAAACTACGGTACCAGAAATGAAATATAAAACTGCAGGCAATGGACGACAATCAATATGCTAGACAATGAACATGACTATCAATGTACAAGGCAATGAATCACGACAATCAATATGCAATTGTGAAAATTTAAAATATTAAACTAATGTGTGACCGGCTTAGGAGCACAATCAATCAATGAGTTAATGAGTCAATCAATTCTACAAGGTATGGCTTCATCGTACGTGAAGTGTACGATTAGGCTATCCATAATACCTATGTTGGGTGTGGTCACACAAAAGCTAATATTTCTCCCAATTTCCGTAATAAACGATGACTCACAAGCAATGAACAAGGTACAAGACAATCGTGTGTATCTCGTGTCCGATATGAGAACATGGCACATGAATGTAAGACAGAAATACAGAGTACAAGTCGAGTTAGTGTACTTGCCTCGGTTTGGTTGCACGAGAGTAGTACTGCATGGTTATAAATCACCTGGTAATATTTTGTATAATTTTGTT
Source organism: Iris pallida (assembly GCA_029216955.1). Taxonomy (NCBI): domain Eukaryota; kingdom Viridiplantae; phylum Streptophyta; class Magnoliopsida; order Asparagales; family Iridaceae; genus Iris; species Iris pallida. The sequence goes on along the minus strand of JANAVB010042420.1, from coordinate 842,737 downwards.
AGGGTTTTAAAGGCATTACAATTAGCTAGAAAGCTAACTAGTTAAATATTTATAAACCATTTACTTACTAAATAATTTAATATTCTTATGGAAAAATAGTTTTTAACTAGATAAATAGAAACTTGCTTTTAAACCATATTTTCAAAAAGTATAATATAGTTTTATTCCAAATAATTAAGTAAGATAATTTAAACTATGTTTAACAAAAGGAACCACTTGTCATAGAATAAAAGTATTTATATAAATATTTTTAGCAAATGAATCATTTTAGAAAATAATTACTATTTAAATTATTTATAAAATACGATATTTTCTAATATTAGCAATTGATACTCTATAATATTTTAGGAATCACTATACATATACAACAAGGAAGCAATTTAATAAAGTTAATACCATCTAGAATATAATTACTAACAATATTTAGAAATAGAAATAGAAAAATATTTAGAAATAGAAAAATATAATTACTAGCAATTTAATAAAGTTAATACCATCTACATTTTAATAACAATTATATAAACATTTTTTTACTAAATAACTATATTTAGAAATAGAAAAATCTATAAAGTATATTTTACTAATTTTACACTTAGAAAATATTAACCACATTAGAGTAACCATTTTCTTTTACTAAACTTTTGTTATAAGGCTAACCAATTCTATTCTGCCAAAATCCAGCCCACTGGAAACTAAAATTAAACAAAACCAAAAGTTATGGGCTTTCAGCCCAACCTGTCACCAAGTAACAGATTAATGATTTAATGCTCAAAGCAAAAATACTATCAAGAACAGTCCGAGCCCGCTACTACAACTGTTGCTACTAAACTTGCTCCCGTCCACAACCCACTTCCTACTGTTAATTCAGCAATAAAACATTTTAAACTATACTCACAGTTTCCATGTACTCAGCCCATTCTTCTGGCCCACAAACCCGACCTAGTCCAGCCTTAATCAAAACCACTGAATTAATCTAACTAAAATGGATTTCAGAACCCAGCCCGGTTCTTTTCTCCTAGACCCGGCCCAATCCTCCAAATATAACCCATCATCTTCTCTCTCCTCAACCTCATTTTCATTCAGCCGACAGAACTTCTTCATTTTCTTCTTCCTTTCGTCTTCGTCTCCTTCCTCCGAACTTCCAAAGTAAACCTTAACCCTAATAAATTTCACACATCCGAAACCCTAGCCTCTATAGGTTCTTCTTCACTCTTTTCTTCTATCTTTTCTCAGTTTAGCCGACAGGAAATCCCCTTTCCTTCTTCCTCAGCAACGAGCAACCCTAACCCTAAAATTCTTCAGTCACCCCTCTCCTCTTCTCATCTACTCACAGCCGACATAACTCAGCCCGACCCCTTCGTCTTCTTTCTCAGTTTCAGCCCCAAAACCCTAGATCCCAAAATCGAAAACCCTAACTCAAAATCTAAAAGCAAGGAGAAATGGGGGTCAAGAAGGTCGAGAGAAGGCTTACCAGCCCGGCGGAGACGTCGATCCACGACGATAAGATGCTACGGCGAACGGCTCTCGAAGAACTCCGGTGGTGGCTCGGCTCCGACAACGAGATCCAAGCACTGACGGCTGGATCCGGTCGTCCACAGCTTCTGGCGGCTCAGGAACCTCAGATCCAGACCGGATCTAAAAAAGACGGCGACGCGGCTGAGACGGTGGCGCTCCGGCGACTGATCTGGCCTCTACACCGACTTCGAGGCGACGACGGGGTCTCCTCGGGCTCGGTGCTCGAGTACTGATGGCGGTGCTCTGACTTCGGCAGCGACTACGAGGGGGTGGCTCCTCGGGTTGCGAAGGGCCAGCACAAAACTCGAAGGGATGCACAAGAATCGAGGAGCGGCACGGAACTCGACGCCTGGGCGCTACAGCCGAGGCGGCTCAGTATTGATGGTACTAGCGCTCTATTCGAGGCAAGAAAAACAAAGGCGGTCGCATGGAGCTGGTGGTGACTCGGCGGCGACCGGCCGGTGGAGGATGGCCGGGGTCGGCCAAGAGAGAGAAAGGAAGAGAGAGAGAACAGAAGAGAGAGAGAGGTTGACAGTTGTCAGAACCTAGAATTGTGTGTAATAATATTAAAATATTACATTGTATTTATAATAAAATAATGTAGTGGCATAGTTGTAATTAGGAGTAGATTTGGGGGTAAATTAAAAATAGTTGTAACAGCTTTCCAATAAAATTCTAACAGATTTAAAATTTCAAATTTTCAAAACAGTTTTTTCCAAAATTCAAATATCAACAGGATTCCAAACATAAATAGTTACCAAACAGATTTTCAACTATAAATCCAATAGATTTTAAATTCAAATTAGTTACTTTTAACTGTCTAGCTAATTAGTTAATTACTAACAAATCAATTAGTTAGGCTAACTAGATTAATAGGAAAACAAAACAATTAATCTGTTAATAAGATAGTTAATAAAAAAAATCTTTATTTAAACAGTCTATCTCTAATTAATCAACAGTTATTGATAACTAATTAAATCAAAACAATTTCTTTCCAAAATTAATGGTTACTACAAAATAGTTAATTAAAACAATCCTTTCCACCCATTATTTAACTATAATAATTTGTAAAACTATTATTAATAATTTGTAGCTAATTAACAAGCAGATAAATCTTTTTTAACATAATTAATAATTCCAGAATAATCAAGTTAACTAATTTAACTAAACATTAGTTTAAGAGAAGAATTAGGATTAAAGATGATATTAACTTGAGAATCAGTTTGACATATTTGGCAAGGCTACTTTCAAACATTATAAAATATAATGCTTTCTAAAAAGAAATCAATCAAATTTAAAACTTTAGAAATAGTATTTAAGAAAAATACTTTTGTTAAAACTAAATTTGTATCTAGAAACGATATTATATCCTTGAATAGAAAATTTAGAAAAATCTCAAAAATCTCCAAATATTGGTTTAGGGAGTTACAAATCTACCCCCCCTACAAAAATTTCGTCCTCGAAATTTTAAGGGTTTTGCAGAGTACAAAATCAATCAAAATTTATTAAAGGCAACAAGAAAACTAAATGATTTATTTATGGAGTAAAAATAACAAGGACTAACAAGTAGTCACTAGACAACTGCAAAAGACCGCAAATGCAATATAAACTCAGAGACAAGCCTCAAAATAGGCAATATAAAAGAAATCCAGCTACTAAAAGTAAGTAAGAAAATAACGGTCCATCTGACTGCGCTCCTGCAGCTACTACTGATCCTCAAAGACCGGGCCCTCCTACTGCTGCTCTGGTGCTGGCTCCTGACGAGTGAAAGCTGCAGGACAATCTCTCACTTGGTGAGTGGCAGATCCACAAACCAAGCACTGTCCTAACTTCTTGCGGCATTCCTCGCCACGATGTCCCGGTCTCTTGCAGTAAGCACAAGAAAAGTACATCGGAGTCTGAATCTGTCTCTGCTGCCTCGGCGATGTCGGTGCTCGAACATTATGCTGATGCTGAAGTGGCCTCTGCTGAATGTCGGTCCGCTTTGGTGGACCCTGGGAACTGCTGGCGCCAATGTCTCGGTCCCGCTTAAGCTTCGGGTCCATCTTCTTCTCCACTTCCTGAGCAACTTTAAGGATGCTCGCATAGGTAGTGGCCTGACAAATAGCTACTGCATGACGCAGCTCCCTGGTGAGGCCCTTCTTGAACTTCCAAGCCTCTCCTTCGGCGTGCTGACTAGGTTCTCTGCGAACCTACTGAGTCAGGTGAACTCTGATGTATACTGCGCCACAGTCATACTCTCCTGCTGTAACGCCTCAAACTGCATCCGAAGCTCGTCCCGTTCCACATCCGGGAAGAACTTCTCTTGGAACAGCAGTTTGAAATCCTTCCAGGAAACCCCGGGCTCTGCTAACTGGGGCTCCTCCCGGTACCAAGCCCTAGCAATGTTGAAAATTCGCATGCTCGCAACTTCGACCTTTAAATCATCCGGGATCCTCGCCATCTTCAATGACCGCTCAGCATTCTCCAGCCACTCGTCTGCGTAGACTATCCCCTCATTGCCCCAAAAATCCATCGGGCGGAGGTACTGATAGTCCTTGGAAGTTCCTGGCCTCGGCGCTGCTGGTGCCAGCGGTGCTGGTGGAGCTGGCTCTCTGGTCCTGAGTGTGTCGATGACGATGGCTCTGAACTGTGCGGGCTGCTGACTCTGAGCCTCTCTGAACTGTGCAACCTGTTGATTCTGGGCCTTCATGAATTGCTGAAACATGGCCATCATCTGCGTGCCGTCGAACGTCATCGTCGGAGGAAGCGGCTGAGGCGGAGGCGGTGGAATCTGCTCCTGCGCACTAGGTGCAGGCTGCTCACTAGTCCCAGCGTTCGTCGTGGTGACCGTCCTGTAACAGAAAAATAAACTGTTGATTGCTATATCCTAGAAAAATCATAAACTAAACTAAAAATCATAAGTAAAAATCAAATTTTAAATTTTAAATATCAATAACCATAAACCATAAACCATTTTCCCGCGGTTCCTATGTAGTGATAAGTTTTCCTTAGCTTTCGCTGGTCCCCCAATAACACTTTATTGCCTAAGTATCATTAGAACAGACCTGCATGGGCCACCACTAAAAATATGTCACGACCCGCTCCCGAATAATCAGATACGAGTCGGATCACGCCCAGCCTTCGTCGATGGACACGACGAAGTAAGCTGTACAATACTAAGAAAAACTCCAAGTCACAATGTAATGTAAACAAACACAGCTTTTATAACGTTCCCAGAAAATCACCAATATCCATCAAGTCTTTTTAGTACAAAATCAGCCGGAGACAAATTTGGTCAAATAAAATAAAGATACAATAATGAATATCCAAAATACAATCTCTAGAAAATAAAATAAAATAGAAGCTGCAATATCCAATGCAATCACATGCTCCATGTGGTCCTCCCACTCACCTGCAACGTATCCTGTCAGGAAAAGAGCAAAGTACAACCATGATAAGAGCAATATATAATGTAATCTGTAGTACAGAATACAAGGTGAAACCAGAATACCAGAAATGGAAGTGAAACTACGGTACCAAAAATAAAATATAAAACTGCAGGCAATGGACGACAATCAATATGCTAGACAATGAACACGACTATCAATGTACAAGGCAATGAATCACGAAAATTAATATACAATTGTGAAAATTTGAAATATTAAACTAATGTGTGACCGGCTTAGGAGCACAATCAATCAATGAGTCAATGAGTCAATCAATTCTACAAGGTACGGCTTCATCGTACGTGAAAGTGTACGATTAGGCTATCCACAATACCTATGTTGGGTGTGGTCACACAAAAGCTAATATTTCCCCAATTCCCATAATAAACGATGACTCACAAGCAATGAACAAGGTACAAGGCAATCGTGTGTATCTCGTGTCCGATATGAGAACATGGCACATGAATGTAAGACAGAAATACAGAGTACAAGTCGAATCAGTGTACTTGCCTTGGTTTGGTTGCACGAGAGTAGTACTGCATGGTTGTAAATCACCTGGTAATATTTTGTATAATTTTGTTAGGGTTTTAAAAGGCATTACAATTAGCTAGAAAGCTAACTAGTTAAATATTTATAAACCATTTACTTACTAAATAATTTAATATTCTTATGGAAAAATAGTTTTTAACTAGATAAATAGAAACTTGCTTTTAAACCATATTTTCAAAAAGTATAATATAGTTTTATTCCAAATAATTAAGTAAGATAATTTAAACTATGTTTAACAAAATGAACCACTTGTCATAGAATAAAAGTATTTATATAAATATTTTTAGCAAATGAATCATTTTAGAAAATACTTACTATTTAAATTATTTATAAAATATGATATTTTCTAATATTAGCAATTGATACTCTATAATATTTTAGGAATCACTATACATATATAGCAAGAAAGCAATTTAATAAAGTTAATAACATCTAGAATATAATTACTAACAATATTATTCTAATATAGACACTACATTTTAATAACAATTATATAAAAAAAAAATTTACTAAATAACCATATTTAGAAATAGAAAAATCTATAAAGTATATTTTACTAATTTTACACTTAGAAAATATTAACCACATTAGAGTAACCATTTTCTTTTACTAAACTTTTGTTATAAGGCTAACCAATTCTATTCTGCCAAAACCCAGCCCACTGGAAACTAAAATTAAACAAAACCAAAGTTATGGGCTTTCAGCCCAACCTGTCACCAAGTAACAGATTAATGATTTAAAGCTCAAAGCAAAAATACTATCAAGAACAGCCCGAGCCCGCTACTACAACTGTTGCTGCTGAACTTGCTCCCGTCCACAACCCACTTCCTACTGTTAATTCAGCAATAAAACATTTAAACTATACTCACAGTTTCCATGTACTCAGCCCATTCTTCTGGCCCACAAACCCGGCCTAGTCTAGCCTTAATCAAAACCACAGAATTAATCTAACTAAAATGGATTTCAGAACCCAGTCCGGTTCTTTTCTCCCAGACCCGGCCCAATCCTCCAAATATAACCCATCATCTTCTCTCTCCTCAACCTCATTTTCATTCAGCCGACAGAACTTCTTCATCTTCTTCTTCTTCCCTTCGTCTTCGTCTCCTTCCTCCGAACTTCCAAAGTAAACCTTAACCCTAATAAATTCCACACAGCCGAAACCCTAGCCTCTATAGGTTCTTCTTCACTCTCTTCCTCTATCTCTTCTCAGTTTAGCTGACAGGAAATACCCTTTCCTTCTTCCTCAGCAACGAGCAACCCTAACCCTAAATTCTTCAGTCACCCCTCTCCTCTTCTCATCTACTCACAGCCGACATAACTCAGCCCGACCCCTTCGTCTTCTTCCTCAGTTTCAGCCCCAAAATCCTAGATCCCAAAATCGAAAACCCTAACTCAAAATCTAAAAGCAAGAAGAAAGTGGGGGTCAAGAAGGTCGAGAGAAGGCTTACCAGCCCGGCGGAGACGTCGATCCACGACGACAAGATGCTACGGCGAACGGCTCTCGAAGAACTCCGGTGGTGGCTCGGCTCCGACGGCGAGATCCAAGCACTGACGGCTGGATCCGGTCGTCCACAGCTTCTGGCGGCTCGGGAACCTCAGATCCAGACCGGATCTGAAAGAGACAGTGACGCTCCCGGCGACGGATCTGGCCTCTACACCGACTTCGAGACGACGATGGGGTCTCCTCGGGCTCGGCGCTCGAGTGCTGATGGCGGTGCTCTGACTTCGGCGGCGACTACGAGGAGGTGGCTCCTCGGGTTGCGAAGGGCCAGCACAAAACTCGAAGGGACGCACGAGAATCGAGGAGCGGCACGAAACTCGACGCCTGGGCACTGCAGCCGAGGCGGCTCAGTATTAATGGCGGTAGCGCTCTGTTCGAGGCAAGGAAAACAGAGGCGGTCGCATGGAGCTGGTGGTGACTCGGCGACGATTGGCCTGTGGAGGATGGCCGGGGTCGGCCAGAAGAGAGAAAGGAAGAGAGAGAGAACAAGAGAGAGAGGCTGACAGTTGTCAGAACCTAGAATTGTGTGTAATAATATTAAAATATTACACTGTATTTATAATAAAATAATATAGTGGCATAGTTGTAATTAGGAGTAGATATGGGGGTAAATTAAAAATAGTTGTAACAGCTTTCCAATAAAATTCTAACAGATTTAAAATTTCAAACAAACAGTTTTTCCAAATTCAAATATCAACAGGTTTCCAAACATAAATAGTTACCAAACAGATTTTCAACTATAAATCCAATAGATTTTAAATTCAAATTAGTTACTCTTAACTGTCTAGCTAATTAGTTAATTACTAACAAATCAATTAGTTAGGCTAACTAGATTAATAGGAAAACAAAACAATTAATCTGTTAATAAGATAGTTAATAAAAAAATCTTTATTTAAACAGTCTATCTCTAATTAATCAACAGTTATTGATAACTAATTAAATCAAAACAATTTCTTTCCAAAATTAATGGTTACTACAAAATAGTTAATTAAAACAATCCTTTCCACCCATTATTTAACTATAATAATTTGTAAAACTATTATTAATAATCTGTAGCTAATTAACAAGCAGATAAATCTTTTTTAACATAATTAATAATTCCAGAATAATCAAGTCAACTAATTTAACTAAACATTAGTTTAAAAGAAGAATTAGGATTAAAGATGATATTAACTTGAGAATCAGTTTGACATATTTGGCAAGGCTACTTTCAAACATTATAAAATATAATGCTTTCTAAAAAGAAATCAATCAAATTAAAAACTTTAGAAATAGTATTTAAGAAAATACTTTTGTTAAAACTAAATTTGTATCTAGAAACGATATTATATCCTTGAATAGAAAATTTAGAAAAATATCAAAAATCTCCAAATATCGGTTTAGGGAGTTACAGAAATCTCTGAGTCGCCATGTGCAACGGCCCTAGGGAGCCGACTCCGTACAGGTGCCCTTTCTTAAAGCCGCCGACGGTATCTACGAACAAGTCGTTGCGAGCGGCCAAAGAAGAGGGCGTCCGTCGCTAATTTGACGAAAAAAATTCGTCGCTAAATAGCCATAGCTAAAAATCTATCGTTAAAATAAAAATCCTTCGCTAACATATACATACAACTCATATGGCCATAGCCTATAACACACAACTCATATGGCCATAGCCATTAACACCAACCACTACCTACATATATCATATATGCATACATACATACCGATAACGATAGTGCGATACGATAGTTCGATATGGCACATACAACACTAGGGGTAATATACATACAACTCATATGGCACATCTACACCAGCTAGTAGGCACATAGCCTATAACCAAACTACATAGTTATTTGACAAGCCCACATCATGTCACATATCTAACACCCAAAACCAATGTACATCCTACATAAGCACATAACCAATCTGCTAAATATATATAATGATAGCTATATATATATATATATATATATATATATATATATATATAATATATAGATATATATATATTATATATATATATATATATATATTATTATTTATATATATTTAATATATATATATATATAGATATA